>PVJD01001523.1:0-261152 GCA_004026545.1 Mormoops blainvillei
CATTCTACTTCTCCTTGAACCCATCATTATCAATAGCTAGAAGCCAAGCAGACACCAAAGTACCATTTGGATTGACTTTCAAAATCCTTTTGCCCATTAAACGTTTTCTTCTGCTTTTGAGAACATTCACACAGCCTTGTAATATCTTTTTTTCTTGGGGCTCAGTTTTCCTCATTTGCTGTGATCTTTTTTTTTCCTGAGAAAAGCTTGTCTTAGTCTGCTTGGATTGCCATAGCAAAATACCACAGGCTGCAAGTTTAAACAACAGACATTTATTTCTCATAGTTCCAGAAAGCTGGAAGCCCAAGATCAAGGAGTGGATAGATATTGTTCCTAGTAAGAGCTCTCTTTATGGCTTTCAGATGACTATGTTTTTGCCGTGTCCTCTCATCATGGGGTTTGAGAGGCAATAAGGGTACTAATGCCATCATGGAGACCCCACCCTTATGCCCTCATCGAACCCTAATGACCTCCCAAAGGCTTCACCTTCAAATAGCATCATGTTTCTGGTTAGGGTTTCAGTATATTTTCAGGGACACAATTCGATCTATAGCAAGGCACACACCATCATGGAGCTGTCCAATTTCAGCTTGCAGGCCCTCCCTTAAATTCATCCAGTCATGGCATCCACAGTGAAATGCTTTCTTCTGTTGCCTCTCCAAGCCATGGTGCCTTGGAGGAAGGAGCCAGACTACTCTTTGCCTGGCACCATTTGTAGTGAAGGAGGTGACTGAGGTAAGTGCGACCAGCTCCAGAATTAATGTTGGCCTTTCCTCCTGCTGCCTGATCAACTTGCTATGTGTTTGCCTTCATGCCAAGACAATATCCTTAAAAATTATATTAACCATGGAGAACTTTTGTTCAAATAAAACATAATATGTGTAAACTAGATAAATTGCTCTATTAATGCAGGATACAAATATAGTAACAATTGTTATTTTTCTAAGTAATTGCTCAAGCCCTCACCTTACATATTAACAAAAAAATTCAGCATGTTCCTCATGAAACCTTCTTTCCCAAAAGAACATGCATATACATACATGCCCAAACACACATGTATACACACACATATACTCATATACATACACACACACATCATACACATATTTTCTAGGAACCCCAGGGCGACCACCCAAGATCATGGGCCTGGCAGCTTGCCACTCTTTGCAGAAACTGATGCTGTTCAAAACCATTGCAAGCAGGTCTTGCAAAACCCATGGGCATTTACCCACTGCTCCCAAGAGACTTCTCGGGGACAGGTCTCTCCACTGGCCAACAAGGACTTCAAGACAAGAGGAGCCCCCCTCAGCCAAGAGCACCCTCCTAGCTGGGCTCCGAGGCCACCGTTCTGACTACTCAACTCAGTTTCCAAACACAGCTGGCCCCTCTCCCCATGCCGGGACAACCTTAGGGCTTCCAAGGTGCCATCCTTCCCTCTCTGGTGGTCCATCCCAAAGGCTCAGGAAGGTTTTTATTTTAAACCCATGAAATACAAAGAGTCTAGCTGCTCCCACCCACTTTCTCTAGACCACTGGGCCACCTTCCCACCCTCCTAAGGGCTGTACCTTCATCGTTTCCCTTCTGGGTGAGTGACTCCAACATAATGCAGAAAAGGAAGAACTCACAGCTGAGTCTTTGCCCAGGCATCCCACTGCACCAGAAAGACTGACAAGCACAAACAGATTAAAACCAGGGTGCTAGGCGGTGACCAAGAGGGACTCTCAGGAGCCCAGGGCTTTCTGGAGTGTAATCTGGAAACCACTAGTCTAGTGGATGCTCGAACTTACAGAACAGCTTGATTAATGGTCTTCTGAGGCTCCATCTCAGTCCCTCAGGTCCAGTCGTAGTACATAGTGACCAGTAGTATAGGCTATAGTGCTACTCTAGACGCCACTGGGGGCTAGGCAGCTTACCACTCACAGCTCTGGGACTTGCCCTTGGCCAGAGAAAGCTGCCTTGCCCAAGGCCATGCCTCCTTCCCAGGGAAGGTCAGCACCTTAAGAATGGTCAGTGTGGAGGTGCAAAGTTCAGGTCCCTTGATTTGGGACTGTAAAGAGAGCTCCCTGTGGGATGGGCTGAGGCCTCCACTGCACCTCCTTCCACTGCCCAAGGCCACCTTCATTCCCCATGAACATCGTTCCCCAGAACACTCCTTTTCGAAGCAATCTCAGAGCCTCAGTGTCTGCTCCAGAGATCTGGACCTGTGATAACTACTGATGATGGCACGTCCTGAACTGAAGCCCCAGTGTGGGCTCGGCCACATCTTCTACAACCAAAGACATTAGATTAAAGTGTG
Source organism: Mormoops blainvillei (assembly GCA_004026545.1). Classification (NCBI taxonomy): domain Eukaryota; kingdom Metazoa; phylum Chordata; class Mammalia; order Chiroptera; family Mormoopidae; genus Mormoops; species Mormoops blainvillei. The sequence goes on from PVJD01001523.1 coordinate 2,297, forward strand.
AAACTAATAAGGCCATGATAGAAAAAGAACACACTGGGAGTAAATTTGAAGATATTTGAAATTTGAGATAGAAAGTGCTATTTAGACTGAGATGGTCAGACATGGCACATTGAACCCACACTGTTTATCTCCTCTCCTTGCAGAGATTCTAATAAAGTTTCAAGAAAGGAACAAGCAATATGTAAATGCAAAATTAATGAAGAGATTGCTAATAGGTAGGTGCTTCAACAAAATACTGGGAGAAAGAAAGCAGATAGTGAAGCGTGGGAAGGGAAGGTCAGTCTGTTTTCCAGGGGGATATGGGGATGAGGGAGCCAGCAAGCCCTGCAGACCTCCCAGCAGCTCAAGCATGGACCTGCCCAGTGAAGGATGTGGGCTCGGGGCACAGTGCTAGACCCAGGTGATCGCTTAGGGTTGAGAGGTCTGTGACCCCGCTGCTCCTTTGCATTACAAGTTTTCCAGTGCTTTTTAACTGTTTGAAAACCACCTGTATGTATTCCAGTTTAATAACAATGAAACAGCATTTTAAGTAGAAAAAGATAACTTTAGAAAGAATCATTTTTCACTTCTCACTACTCCCCTTTCATCAGAAAAGATCTCAAACAGGCCACATAAAAACAGAGATCTCTCAACAGCTGGACTCCCCTTTACCTGCTGGGAAGAACCCTTTATGGGAACCTGAGGATTCCAAGGACACGAGTTTGAAAACTGAGGTGAAAACTAAGGAACTGGAGGTTTCACCTGCTCTCAGGCAGTTGTGTTCCCTGCCTGGAAGCGTGAGCTATGTCTCAGCCCCTCACTGGGCACTATGCTTGGAATTAGCTGGACCATCAATTCAGTGACCCCCTAACCACTTTCTTATCGGAAATCAGAGGCTTTAGGGGCTCAAGCTAAAAAGAGAAGCACATCCTGCAATGGCTAGTGTGGTTCAGGTGAATGGAATGTCGCCCTGTAACCGCAGGATTGCTGGTTTGATGCCTGGTCAGGGCACAAACCTACGTTGCAAATTTGATCTCCAGTCTGGGCACATACAGGAGGCAACCAATTGATGTTTCTCTCTCATCCTCTCTTCCTTCCCCTCTCTTAAAACAGTTGGGGGGGAAAATGTCCTCAGGTAAGGATAAATAAATAAGTAAATAAAAAGAGAAGCACACCCTAAAACAATTCACAAGCACAGGAAACCTTGAGCTTCTCGTGGGGTTTGCTCGCATTGGTGAGTATCCTTCAAAACTAGCAAAGGGCAAACTCAGAGTTTCAGGCGGAAGCTTTTGAAATGCTTCAGGGACTGTTCCTGGATTTTGGAGCACTGCCTCAAAGAAGGAGCTGGTGGAAAACATTTTACAGAGGAGGCAATTTATGGGTGATCTGGATGATTTGAAACATAATCAGGGAAATTGGGGGAGCTGAGAGCAGCATGTCTGTATTTCATCCTGAGGAGGGTGTGGGAAAACAGGGGGAATCCCTGCAGAGTGATCCACTTACCAGGCAGTGGTGGAGAGAGGCCACTGCAAGAAAATATGAAAATGTGAGAGGAGAGACACACGCGATATTCAGTGAGCCGAGCAATCCATTCCCTTGGTGTCATTAACAGCGTTTCAGGTCAAAGTTATGCATGGTTTTTTCATAGCATTATTCTAAAGAAACTATAATGATTTGGTGAAGCAAGCTAAGCGTTACCTTTTATGGACAGGAAGAATCACTGAACCAGGGCTCTGATTATGGTGACAATTCAGATTCTGCTGATAGCTTATGCATTTGTGTTCTTGACTCCCCTGGCCCCGCACTGGGCAGATGCACTGTGGATTTCATTTGTGTTTTATGACCTTGAAGGAGATAGGCCTGGCAGACAGTTTGCTTATTTTAGAGGTGAGGAGTGAGGAGGAAAAGAGACTCCCAGCGTCTGGGGCTCTTTGCTAGAAAACAACAGCAGCAGACATCGGAGCAGAGGTCCCCTTCCTGCTGCAGGACCCCAGTGCCATGTTCCCCATTAAGAATATGCTCAGTTCTCGGGGTCAGGCCTGGGAGAGAGCATTCTCCCCCAAGGTGCTCTTTCCCAGCTTCCGTCCAACACTTCAGTGACCCTTCCCCAAAACTATCTCTCTCCATCCAGGTAACCCCTTCCCCACCGGCCACAAGCTCTATCCCCACTCTGTGCTCCCAATTTCCTGTTACTTTTTGACTTTCCCTCTGCCTGGCCCCACCCCTAACCTTATCAAAGTTTGTCTCTCCTCCGTCCTTTGCTTTCAGTGATGCTTCTGCAGGTTTCAACCCGGCGATCTGATGAACTGAAAATGTGAGAACCCCTCCAGGAGAGATGCACTTGTTCTGAGCAGAATTATATGTGGACCCATGCCTTAACCCAGGGAAACTGTCAATCTGGCAGAAGACATTGTTGTGCATGGAAACATTTCTGTGGTCCCTCTACTTGTTTCTCCAGTAAGTGCCAAAGGTGTTCCTCTCACATGTGTATGGTTTGAAATTTGGGCTTATCCAGATACCCACAGACTTCCCTGGCAATCATTTCTATGTGGGCTGTACTAGATGTTTACCATGTCTTTGTGGCATTTGCAGGGGTGGGAATAGCAGCTCTTACTGAATCACCGGCAGGGTTTTAGGAGGTCAGGATACTGGGAGGGGTGCTCTAACCTCTGTGCTCCCTTCTTCCTCATCCACCTATTTCACATTGTCCTACTAGATACTCCAGCGTCATGAAATAGTCAATGACAGTTTGACCCACGTTCCTCAGATGCTGAATCAGGAATGTGTTTAAAACCATTCCTCTTTGAATGTCTCATACACAGGCTTTATATAATAAGTATGATGGTGCAAGAGGGCAGCATTTTCCTCATCACTACGCCAGGGCCTCACCCTGTAAACTCGGTGGCTCATGTCACTGCTGCAGACACACCCACTGAGCTCCTGGCACCTGCTCATTGAAGTAATTGTGGTTCTTCTTGCATTGTCACAGGCTCACCTTCATCTGCAGACATAACAGCCATACAAGCCCCTGCTGCTGAGAAAGCCTGTACTTGTGCTCATGACCATGCAACCAAAACACAGAGGTCTAGAAGATATCATTTATTATGTACTAGAGGATTCCACTGGCTTCCAGAAGGCCACGGTTCTTCGTTGGGATAAATCTTTATAAATCCTTTTTAAAAAGTAATTCACTGATGTTTCAAGTTCACAATTCTTCATTTGACTTTGGTCCAGGTCAGTAGTTTTCAGCCTTGACTGCCCAGTAGCATCACCTGGTGATCTTTTAGATCTACGAATGTCCGAGCTAGGTTAACACTACAGAGGACTTTTTAGGATGCAGTTTCTCAGCTCTACCTCAGAACTACTGAATCAGAAATTCTGGTGGTGGGTTCAGGCAATCTATGTTTTATCAAGCCCTTTAGTGATTCTGATGCCCACCCAGGTTTGAGAATCTACCCCACCTGAAAACAATTAATTCGAATCTCCGGGGTGGGTTGAGGAAGCTTAGCTTGGTTAAAGGTTCACCAGATGAGTCTGTTGTGCCATCGAGGTTAAGAAGACCCTGACCTTGCCTTGATATTAAGATGGTTTGTAGAAGCAGGATTAAGCAGAATCAGAATTTTCAATGTTCAGAGACAGAAAAAAAAAAAAGAAAGAAATGAGAAGAAGCAGGTTAAAACAGGAAGTTCTTTTGAAATGTACCCAGGATTTTGTTTTAATCAGACATGGTAGGATGACATTCTCAGAGACAATGGCCTTGAAAGAAGAGTTGTTACTCAGAGTTCCCAAGAGGGTGGGGGCATGCCACACCTCACAGGGCCACATTGGGAAGTACCAGGGACAGTCTGGAGGCAAAAGGTGCCAGGGAGTGCATGGACCAAGCCCTTTATTGTGGTTTTCCTGGTAAGAAATGGGTGAAGGAAGAGGTAACACTGAGGAAATTTAGGATTGGATAGCTCGAATAATTTCCGTGAGATCGGGCTACCGGAGTGGTCCCTAGTTTGCTGGTGCCTGGCCCTGGAGCACTTTAGGGCAAGGGAAAAACAGGCTTTGTGCGTGAGAATTACATGAAGGAAGCGATTGGGAGAATGGGCTCTGAGTGGTTAGTTTGCATATAAAAGTCATGTTCGTAGGCTAGTTGTTTGCCTTCTCTAGGAAATAGATAACTAGGAGAAACAGTCCCTTCCCAGGCTCACAAGGTCCTGAGATGTCAAAGCAACATAAAATACAAAAAATTAAAAACATACTGAACACAGAAGTCAAGTCAATCAGACCCAGGTTGGCTCTCAGGCCTGCTCCTTACCAGCCTGTGTGACTTGACTTCTCTCCGTGCCAGTTTCCTGTTCTCCAAAGTGAAGATAATGGCACAGATCTCAGAGAGTGCAGAGATTATATGTGACAACGGGCTAAAGTGTCTGGCTCAACTGGCAAGCATTCAATACTTGAGAATATAATAAAAATTAGCAACAAAGCAATGGACTGAGAACTTGAAGTAAGAAACAATGAGTCACACAAGTTAGACTTTCAAGTTTCATAAAGTGACAGAGACTCTGACAGAGGCGGGATGCAGGCAGCCATGGCTATTTGCATAAACCCATGGCTGGGTATAGACTTGTTTCATGTGGCATCAGGACAGCCGAGAGAGGGAGAGGGAGTCGTCTTGGCCCAGAGCTGTGAGGTTGGGACTTGGCAGAAGGGTCATCTCGGGGTGTGGACATGGAGCGTAGGTGTCCACTGAGGCAGAATGAGCAGTGAAGGCTGGGCTCCATGAGGGACAGGAAAGAAAAAGATGCTAGTGAAGAAAGATAGATATGCCACCCATGTACCGCACAGGCTTGGTAATTAAGAATTGAAATTATCTGAAGCCATAGCTATTTGAAAAAAAATCTTATTGAATGCATTTTATTAATTTCATTTTGGAGTGTATTGGTTTCCTATTGCTGCTGTAGCAAATTACCACACACTTAGTGGTTTAAAACAATACCAATTCACTACCTTAAAGTTCTGTGGCAAAGAAGTTTGACATGGGTCTCACCCAGCTAAGGGCAAGGTGTTAGCATTTCCTTCTACAGGTTCTAGAGCAGAATCCATTCCTTGCCTTTACCAGCTGCTAGAGACCACCTGCATTCCCTATCATGGCTGTTGTTGGCAGCGCATGTCCTTGTTCTCCCCCAGGGAGTGCTGGATGATGCCAGCCCTGTCCTTGTTCAGTCTCCTTTGTGCCTGAAGGACACGCCACAAGAGACCGAAGTCCGAGGTAGGTACTTTGTGTGTGGTGTTGAGTGAGCCACCAAAGGAGGGAGCAAGAAACTGCTCAGCGAGGTCCTCTGTACTCAGCCACAGCTCCCCCAGCCCAGTGTCCTCTCCACCCTGCCACTCTGCACCCAAATCACCACCATGACACCTGTTATCCTTTGGGTTAAGCATTGCCTTCTCTGGATAGCACATTTAATGTTCAAGTTCTCTGAAGAGGAAAAGTCAAAGAAATATACTATCTTAATTTGAAGGCCATGGTCCTATCTGGGGAACATGGTGAACACGCTGGAAACAGGGAAGGAGTGCTAAAATGTTGTCACAGAGGGTCCAGGAAACTCCTTTACTGAAGGTGTTGCACCTGCCAGGTACTGTGTGCTGCACACCAATTAGTCCTTTTAACAACCCTGTGCCCCAGACCATGTCATTCCCAGTTCCAGATGAGAGAACTGAGGCTCAGGAAGCCCTCATACACAGTAGACTTGTTTCTCACTTCTGTACCAGCTCAGCTTCCCAGTGAACCTGAGATCGGCTCTTCTCAGAGTGTTTTGAATTCATGAGTCACTCCAGGGCTGGGGACTGGATGCACTGAGCAGAGTTCTGTAGACCACAGGGTTCATTAGATCTCAGGAGGCAGGTTGGTTGCTTTGGAATGCTGGAAAATCCTTTTTGTGGAAAATACAAAATGAACCCAATTCACATAAGACACCGGGTTGGGTATAAGGAAGTCCCTTTTGCTATTTGAATGTTATTCAAATAAAGGATTATAAACTACCTTGGTAGCTTACGTTACCATCTCCAAATACAAAAACAAAAAAAGATTCAGTGTTTAGAACAAGGGATTTTTTTTTCTTAACATAAAGAAGAAAGGTATCTTTCTTTTTTAAATTCAAAACAATGGAAGCTCAGGTATGGAAAGCACTGAAGAGAACATTCTAGACTAATCCCTTCTCCTTGCCCTACCTCCTGTACACAAAAGCATGAATCCCTTCCAAAACACCTCTGACAGGTAGCTCTGAGCTCCTTCAGTGATAGGAGCAGGCCTTCCTCCTAAGACAGCCAGCCCCATTTAGCCGAATGGTAAAATCTAAGATTAATATATTAGCAACATAGTAAGTAGCAAAATGGTATGTTTGATCCCCTCATTTCTGCACTCTGCCCTTCCTCAGGAAAGGAGGTCTGTATTAGTCTCCTATTATTGCTGTAACAAATTAACATAAATATAGTGACTTAAAATAATACAATTTATTGTCTTATAGTACTAGAGGTCAGGAGTCTGAAATGGGTTTCCCTGGGCTAAGGTGTCAGCAGAACCATGATCTGCCTGGAGGCTTGAGGAGAGAATCTGTTCCATTACCTTCGCCACCTTTTGGAGGCAGCCTGCTGTCCTTGGCTCAGGGCCCCTTCCTCTCTCTTCAGAACCAGCAGTGTACCATCTTTAATTCTCTCTGGCTCTCCTACCTCTCTACTTCACTGACAAGGACCTTTGTGGTTTTGTTGGCCCACCTAGATAACCCAAGAGAATCTCACCATCTCAAAATCTTCAGTTACATCTGCAAAGTCCCTTTTGCCCTATAAAGCAACATATTTACTGGGATCAGGACATAGACATCTTTGGGGGGTCATTATTCTGCTCATCACAAAAGCCCAAGCCTGGTTTGAAAGGCAAGTTGAAAGAATATCAGGTGGAACTCTCCCCAGGGGGGTGATTGTTGGCACAGAAGCTGAAGCACCACCTCAGGATCTCAGAAAGAGGGCGGGGCTTTAGGTAGGAGATGCTGGTAGTCTGCCCCTCTCAATCTAATCCCAAAGAATCCAAATCCCAGATTTGACACGGAAGCATACACTCCTTTAAGGAATTCCAGAACTTAGACAATGAAGATTTTGACAGCAGTGGCTGTGGACTGGAGACAGGGAACGCTTCCAAAAGTTCCAGGGCATGATTCCTAATGGTGAGGAGGAAGTCCCATTTATGACTAAAATTGAAATTTCTCTGCATCCCGGCAAATGAGACTTGGGTAGGGTTTCAATAGGATTTAGAAAATTAAGTAATGTGGCATTTCTTCACCCGGGCATAGAATTCCTCAGTCTATAATTGTGCCTTGTTAACGGTTCCACACTATTAGAATTGCCTTTGAATGGATAGTCAACGATCATCCTGAGGATTTCCCTCTATTGACAGGGGTAGAGAGGCCATTCAAGACCCACCTCCAACTCTACCTTCTCTAAAGTTTCTTCCCAACAATACCAGCCAGAGGACATGCTCCCCTTCCCATAGCATTACTGACTGCCCTTTGCTAATGCACTCCTGTGTTATAATCATCTTTGGCAAACACACACATTCAATGTCTGATCTCCCCAACCGGACTAGACACACGTAGAAGGGCAAATCCATGAGCTGTACATTTCTGAGCTCCCTTCAGGGCTTGATACCATAGCTAGCATAGTCAGCTTTAGAAAGATAGTTACTGACAATGACAGTTTTAACGAAGCCCAAGAAAACCGCATCTGGCAAGCATGGCTCCTATAGGGTAGGAAGGTACGTGGGAGGACTAGGGACTGATGGGGTCGGCTTTGTGCGTTTTGTCTAGTTTGTACTTTCCTGTTAGCCTAGATTTCCCTATCATAGCCCATGGTGGTGTGGCTGCCAGGGTGCTTTTTCGGGAAATCAAAGCTCGTCATTCCCTAAGGCCTGTTGGCCTGGCTTACAGAGTGTGACCCTCATCCCCCAAGCCTTGCCTTTAAACCACCCTCTCTTCCTTCACTTTTTCCTGAATTTTCGATAAGCTCTCAGGTGATGCGACACTGCCAGTCCAGGCCCACTCTGAATAGTTTACAAAATAAGCAAGAGCCGAGTGTATTTTAGTGTCATTTGTCTATATCTAAGCCTCTTCCACCAGAACGAGAGATCCCGGAGGTAGAAACTTGGGTTTCCTGAAGCACTTAGTCAATATCTGTGAATGACAGGACGAATCTCTGTGTCCCTGATGTTTAGCTCAGTGCCTAAAATGCAGCAGGTGCTTGCTGCATGTTTATTAAACAACCGAATAGATGGACTCAGAAGGATTTTAGGAACAGCTGCTTTTAAAGTAGTTGGGTTAATTTTGTCAGCACTTTTCAAATTAAAATGTCTGGGATTACCATTGTATGTTATAATATAAACCCAACTTTCCATTTTAACAGCAAAAATAATAAGGCTAATTATTTAAAGAAACTTTGGATACGTTGAATTTTGTTGTTCATTTGAATGAGAAGTAGTAATAGAGGTCTTGTTTTATTCAGTGGAGTTAGGGCATTAGGAAAGAGGGGGACAAAGGTTCTTGTTTTCCAGAGCTTTCTATTCTCCACCAGCTGCTGCCTAATGCTCTTAGTACTATTCATAGAAACCCAAGGTCGGGTGCTCGGGGGCTGTTGAGGTTTAATTTTCAACAAATGAGGCTGCCGATGGCCAGGCTGATTTGCGTATTTATACGTCCTTTGCCATCAATGAGTATACTACAGTTTTTAAAAATGCCAACCATAGGTACTAAAACCGTATGGGAGTCATCCACAATTTCATCTGAAGGTCACATTCTCTGGCCTTAAAATGTGTGAATAATAGGAACCTGCTTTTTTCAATTAACTCTACCCCAATCCATGAATAGAAAGTACTATCGTTGGTAAGAAGAAGCCAACATGGAATAAGCACACCCTGCCCTCCACTTTTTAGTATGTGTATTAATAAAGGTCCTTTGGTCAAAATCAATAGAAACTCGCTCTGGGTAACTCCAGCAGGAAGGAATCTAATGGAAGGATGGGAAGTAGCTAAAAGGATGTGATCCAGAGCAGACATGCTGTCTAGAGTATAGTAAGAAAGGGCGGTTTCTTGCAGATGCCATCATCTGCATGCATCAACTTCAGACATTTTCTATCCCATGCCCAGAGAGGAGATTTTTGTTTGTCTGGTGTGGGTGGCGTGTCCATCCCATGGTCATAAGAGAAGAGATCGTTGATTGAAACGCCATCAAGAATGCTTGTTGTGGAGGAAGAGGAGTTTCTCGAGAAAAAGTGTGCGATGTTATCATAAAAGCAAGGGGGCAGGTTGAAACAGCCACGGTCTGCCACCGTCGGCAGAGCTTCACCCTAGTGCCTAGAAAAGGCAATACTGAGCAGAACACTTAAATTGCGGTCGAGCTTCATGATTTGTGGATTCCATATTTATGAATTTGCTTACTCCCTAAAATTTATTTGCAACCCTCAAATCAAAACACTCAGTGTTTTTGTGGTCTTTCACAGACATATGCAGAGGGAAAATTTTGAGTTGCCCAAGGTGCATATCCGTGGCTGAGGTGGAACAAGGCAATACTTTGCCTTCTTATTCAGCCCTTTGGCTGTAAAAAATTGTCCTCTTACCACTCTGTTTAGAGCCACTACATTTTTTGCATTTTTGTGCTTTTTGTTGGTGATTTCACATTCAAAATAACCTCCACGAGTAGAGCCTAAGTGTCACCTAGTGATCCTAAGCACAAGAAAGTTGTGATGTGCCTTATGGGAAGATGCGTGTGTTAGATGAGCTTTGTTCATCTAATTATAGTGCCGTTGGCCGAGAGTTCAATGTCAATGAATCAATGACGTATTAAACAGAAACACAAATAAAGTCGGGTTCTGTGTTGAGCAGCTGACTAGAAGCTCACAGGAATCTAATCCTGTACTTCTCTGAGGAGCAAGTGTCAGTATTCACTAAATCTGTGTTTGCAGTGACTTTATAGAATATAACTGCAGTGAATAATGAGATTAGACAGTATATAGTCTTAGAGTCTTGGGCTTCGGACTTTTAATTTCTATACTCCATTTCTCTCAGATTATGGTTATTGACTTTCACTTCAAACTAAATATTTTCTCACTGTTCTTGCACATTTACAAATTTATTGCCATTTAATCATGTACCATGTCAATATCTTGAGCCTTCTCACCCCAGCACAGGGAGAGGAGGAAAACACTGGAAAGACAGCAGAGTCTTCCTGAGAGAGGCCTGGAGAGCCCTCCTATCAGGTTTAAAGATGACAATCTTTTTTCCATTTAAGGAAAGCAATCAGCTAGCTCACACAAATGCTGCATTTCTCTTGCAGATGAGCTTCATTACCAACTTGTTTTATGACTTTTCTCCTAGCTAAAGTAAGCTTCCTTCTATGGTTCTATGTCCTAACTGAAAATTGTCTCAGCCCTAAATTATGTTCTTATCTATAACCACATTCAATTATAAAGTTTTCCACGAGGCTGTGTGTGAGTCTATTGGAAGGAGCTATCTGGTCCAGTGAGATTTTTCTCAACTAAATAAATAACCTGGATTTACAGAATTTTTTTTACATATTTCATCTACTTTAAATATTAAATATATTAATGTCAGGTTTATAATTATTAAGAAACATTATCAAGTGACTTGACCCAAACTAAAATCCAAATCAAAAAGTCCAAAAGTTCTGAGTCCATGTAATTATCTCCTAATGGTATCAGGTGACTTAATTATTAATACTACAATCTGAACATACACCTTTATACCAAGTAGCTCACGTGCTTAGGGAAAACTTTTCTGCAATTATATTGCTATAAAATTTGTTTTAAATTACATTTTTAAAGTTCAAACTGTCCCATTCTGTAGACACTTAATATAAAAATAGGTAATAAGAATGTTATATTTTCTAAAACAGGAAATAGAAATGATTAATAAACATATAAAAACAACATCAAACTTACCGGTAAGGAAATAATATGCAAATTTAAACAAGTTACAGTGGTTCACCTATTAAATTGATAATGCTGTTTATTAAATAATATTAAACCAGTGTTTATGCAAAGTGCAGGCAGTAAGCACACTTAGAAGTTGTTAGGCAGTGAGTAATGCATACACCCTCCTGAGGGGATATTTGGCAACATGTGTAAGCCTTAGAGTAATGTATATCTTCATAAATTTATTCTGAAGGAATAGTCATCAGCTATTTGGTTAAAGAATTATGTACAAGGATGCGCAAGGAAGCATTGTTAACAAAATGAAAAATTGGAAACACACTGTCCAATAATAAGGGAAAAGTGAACAAATTGTGATCTATTTTTTTTTGGACAGAATATTATCATGCAGTCACTAAAAACTTTCTTAACAATGGGCAAAGTTAGTTAAAACCATAGTGACATTCCATTTTACACCCATCAAACAGGGAAAGATCTAAAAGTCTGACAATCTTGTGCTTGAATAAGGACGTGAAGCAACCTGAATTCTATGCACTGCTGTGAGGATAAAGCTGTTGCAAGCATTTTGGAGGCCAATTTGGCAATATCCAGACAGGTGGAACATGCACATGCCTAACATGCCACTCCAGGTATATTCCTTAGGGGCACACTCACGTATGGGGGAAAGGACATGGCCAGGAATGTTGCGATGCTATTGCAATGATGTTCGTAACAGACGAAGTGCTGGCAACCATGAACAGGTCCATTAGCAGGGTGGTAGACACAGTACAGTACCTTCCTACAAAGGTGCACCATACGGCAGTGGGGATGAATGGCCTAGCATGGCACAAGTTCTCGAGGGTGAATTTCCCAAACAAAATATCATCTCCCGAAAATAATGGGGAGATTCAGAGTACTCGGCAAAATTAAGAAAAATATGAAAATAAGATGCTATTTATTTCAGTTTGAAAACATCAAAACAATATATCTCTTACTTAAGAATATAACTGTATGAAAGGTACAGAATAATAATCACCAAAATCTTAGTGGGGGGGAGGATGAATGAGAACTGGGAGGGGGACAGAAGAGTATTCAGCTGTATTAGGGTATTTTTTCTGGGGGATGGCTACACTGATGTTCTTCCTATCTTTCCATAAATAATGCATAATTTTTAAAAAGATTATGTGATGGTATGAGATGGTATGTGATGGTATAATATCACCTGAAAAAGGAAAATACAAAAGTACATTCAATAGAATTTTACATCTGTGCGTGTTCATATATTATCTACACACACACACGCAAACACCAACACATTCATAGTCATTACCTCTTGGTATTGAGATTGTGAGTGATATTCACTTACTTTTCACATTGATGCCTTTCTGAATTGAATATATATACTACTTCTATCATCAGAATAATTTTTTAAATGCTTTAAATTTAAAACTTGTATCCTAGTGGGCTTTTAATTGGTGTGTGTTTTAATCACAGTTTCGGGTTACATCATAACCTTTCTGGGAGCTCTCAGCAAATGTCTATTAAAGTCAGGTTCTTGTGCTGCAGAAGCATCTTTGGAAGGCTCTCCATTACAAAATAATATTCCCCATGGAGACAAGAATTATCATGGCAGTCGGAATTGGTGGATGACCCCTATTAGCAGTTATCAGTCTTGGAAAAGGCATTCATTGAGAGAGGGGAAAGTCCATGAGGGAGGGAGGAAAGAATGCCGATTTCATTTATTTTAAATCCCTGCACACATCTTGGGGAAAGGAGAGGGAGGCAGCTTCTATAAATGTGCCTGTGCTGATTAACAGTCAGTACTCCACTTATTGAAGAAAATATCCAAAATGCCTTTCGATCTGTTTTTCCATTTTTCTGTAGTATCGCTTTTTTTTAAAGGCTTTCACACATGAGAGAATTTTAAACAGAGAGGCGTTGCTCAAGGTCACACGCTATTTATGAGTGAGGAGAGGTCAGAACCCCACCTCCTAAGCTCATCTGAGGTCAGATGAGCTGCGTAGGGGGAGTTTGACACATGGGGGCTGGGTTCGGAAAGACGAAGAGACTTCTCGCATCTGCTTGTTCAGCACTCGAACCTTCCTTCAGAATTCTGTTTCCAAATATGCCGGCCACACAAATAAGCAGAATAATAGGGTTCAGTTAGGTCTGCTTATCAACTGCAAAATATTTCCAGTGAGCTAAATATGTACTATAAACAATTGAATGAGTGCCAGTTGGTTTTAAAATCCACTCTAGTGAGATCTGAGACTTATATTCTTGAGAAAACAACAGTATTTTCCTTTCATTTGTCTGAGTTTCTCCCCCTTCTCTGTGGCCTAAGGTACCCTCAGCCGGGCTTACGCAGGGAGTGGAGCTAGGAACCACACAAGCCATCAGGCCAGATTCACCTGGAGCCATGGCCACTAGAGCCCAAGAGCCTCAATCTGAACATGAAGGGGGGCGCAGGGCAGCCACTGTGTGCCCTCTGGGTTGGCTCAAGACCAAGGCGGGAAAACAAACAAACAAACAAGATTTTCATGAAAGTTGGTGATGCTCTAAATATAAAATGTAACCCCATGTTCACTTTTCAAGGACTTGTGAAAATATAACAAGCATAGACTATTGCACACCTCATTAATAGACGGCTTGGTACATTTTCACGAGATGGCAAGAAATGAGTCAGCAGCTCACCTTTCCTTCTTCTCTTCAAATGAAAACACAGGCTCCTTAAAATCATACCCACAGAGCATAAGCCAGAGCTGAAAATAAAGCAAAACAGAGCATTGTGTTTCCAGCTCACGAGGCTCTGGGCAGCTCCTGCAAACTCTATCTGTAAAATTGTTCTCAGGAAGTTTGAGCACTGATTGGCAAGCCAGCTGGAGTGGCCATTGCCTCACAGCAGATCCCAAAGCTGTGTGGGTTTTCTGGTGGCCCGTCCCTGCCCACCTCCCTGTCTCTCTCCTCCCTCCACTTCACTCCTGGCTTGGAGACCAGTGATGAAGAGAACAATACGGCGAGTGGGGGCCTTGATTTGTGCATGGCAGCTGCCCAGGGATGACGGGGGAGGTGGGGGAGGAGCTGAGGGAAGGGACAACATTTGCCCTTCTTAATCTTGTTGGACATCTTAGCAGGCATGTCTGGCTGCCTTTTCCCACCCTGCTGCCACCATATGCTTTTCTCCTCCTTCCTTGGGGCACTGGGGGCTGTAGCTAATGACGGCATGGTCTCTGAATCTTAGATGGCAATCTGCAGGGGAGGCGCAGAAGGTGGCAAGTATTTCACTTCTTTTAGTCCCCTAACTTGGGCTCAGGCTGAGTAGAAATGGTGGAAATAGGGAAGGTGGGAAGAAGTTGCAGCCATCATGAATGAATAACAATAAATAAAGAGGCACCATCAGGAGCCAGCTCAGAATATCACTGAGAACACTGAGACCTGATTGCGCCTTACCTCAAAATGTCATCTGTAGGAGGTACCATGAGTGCTCCTGTCTTATCCCCTCAACTGTCGCTCCCTAAAGGCCTTCCACAGCCCCTGCCAGGGGGGGCTGCCCTAAGGGTCCACTCTTAGCCAGCGACTGACAGCATGAGGGTATGAGCTCTGGAGCCTTCTTACCTTCTGATCAGGGCGACTCCGAGGTATATCCCTCACTGTCCAGAACTCCCTGTGGGGCTGAGCAGACATTGCTCTCCATGGGCCTTCGGTGGGTAGTGCAACTCTGTACCTCACATCCAGCCTCAAATGATACTCTGGAGGTGGGGTCCTGACCTCTCCTCACTCATAAATAGCACACGACCTTGGGCAACTCCTCTCTGTTTAAAATTCTCTCATGTGTGAAAGCCTTTTGAAAAAACAATACTACAGGAAAATGGAAAAACAGATTAGATTGAAAGGCATTTGAATATTTTCTTCTGGTCTTCACCCTTCCCCTCCCCGCCCCTCCCCCACTCCTCAACTACAGGTTTTCTGGGGGTGCTGCCTAAGAAATCCATTTGATTTCCTGTCTCAGAATCTGCTTCTGAGGAACCCAAACTTAGTATCACTTTCACTCCTTGTAAATATTTTTAATACTCTTACCTTAATTCATGGACTTCAAAAAATGAATCTTAAGCAAATTCCTGTGCATTGTTAGGTGGCACATGACCTCTAGCCACACTTCAATGTGAGGAAGACTGCTGGCTTTACACCCTTGATGGTTTTCATGGAAACTCTGCTTTGAGGCAAAATTATGAGACATGATATTGAAAAAGAGAGAAGTTATTACTCTAAAATTATCATTTTAACCAAATTGTCATCTAAAGTACAACTCGGGGTCCCTCAAAATTTGCACACCAGGGAAAGATTCGTCTCTGATCCTCAGAGGGCTGTGTCTGCCCACCGACTAGCCCCCGTGACAATCTGGGGAATTCGCTCTCCCGCCCGCCCACTGCTTCCCATCCACAGCTCAGGGACATGCCCACTCTCTTGATTAGCTAGAAGAATGAACATGTAGCAGAGGGGGCATGACCCTTTCTTCCACACCTCTGTGCACCCTGATTTCATCCCCTGTGCCACCCTGGAACCCCAAAGGGGACCCAAAAGCAATTGATGTTCATGTCCTTCTGTCCCTGTGGCACAATAGTCCATCCAATCTATAAAATTCATTATTTTAAAAAATCAGGGCTAAGTGGGTAAGATACATTTCCCCAATTCTCTAGTTCTCAAAGGGTACTACTTTTGCTGTTGCCAGGAAAGCCTTTGACTTATGCTTTGTGGTGATAATCTAGAGATAGGTGAGTCATCTCAGGGGAGGTAAAAGCCAGAGATCCCCATTGCTAAACCCAGATGAAACCACACCCACAAGAAAGAGCAATTTCAGCCAGCCATAAAAGTTTCAAGTAAACAGGAAATTCTCAAAGTTGAATTTTGTTAATGTAAAAGAACAAACAAGAGAAAAATGTGGTATAATAACATCCTCCCTTCTACCCATGGATCCAGGGATCCCTGGAAGACAATGAACCTCCTCCTTGCCTTTTTTCTTCCACTATGTGATGTTAGAACAGGGGAATGGGTCCCATCAGCATTTATAATGTAGTCACTCCCCTGCGGGGTATTTATGAGTGCTTACTTTACTGTGCCATGTTAGGTTAAAATCCACTGTACCCAATATTCACCACCTAAACTGCTGGCACTTTAGGACTAATTTATTCTATTTAGAATGGTCTGCTTCTCCCAGGATCAAATGGTGTTAGAGGTAGAAATGGGCAGTGGAAAGCGACAACTAACTACATTACAATGGAAAACACAATGAATGGTGTTCTCACATGATGCTAGGACAGCCCCCAGCTTCCTTCCTATTCTAGAGGTGCTCCTGGGAAGTCATTGCCCAGCCAGGGAATACACTTCCCAGTTTCCCAGTTTCTTTACATCTAGGGAAGGCCATGGGACTAGTTCTTGCTAATGGAATGATCAAAAGTCAGGTGTGTCACTTCTGAGCCAACTGTTGTGTCTCTCCTGGGCTCTTTTTCTCCATCTGTCACTTACTATGAATACCCAGAGATACGTGAAATGTTGGTGTTGAAGAGGGCAGGGCCTCCATCATCCTGAATCGCTGTATGATCGCATGGGCCCAAATCCCACACCACCATTGACTGGACTGTACTTCATTGATAAGAAAACAAACTTCATTGTGTTAAGCCACCAAGGTTCAGGGTTGCCCTATTACTGCAGCTAGTTTTATTTTAATTCCCTCCCCTTCTCAGAAGATTTTAGCCTCCACACATATTTTAGCCATCTCAGCAAGAGATACGCTCCTGGACAACCTCACGGAATATGGAGTCTGCACTACTGCTCCACAAAGATGAGTAAAGACCCATCCCTAGAGTCCTGCTGCTCAAAGAACGGTCCACACACCAGCAGCGTGAGCATTGCACGGGAGCTTCCTGAAGTGCTGAGCGTCTGGCCACACTACAAAACTACCGAATCAGCGTCAGCCTCTTTATAGAGACCCAGGTGATTCTTGTGCACATTAAAATTGGAGAAGTGCAGTCCTGAGCACCAGGCTTATGCCCTCTGACAGCTGAGGCATCTCCTTATTATTCAAACTTTTCCTACTATGTGAACTGAAGTAAGCCAATGAGCCTGTCTAGCTCTAGCAGCTTTAGGCACCGATGTCTCGTGTCTCCCTCCATTTGTAAGTGAGATCAGTTGGGCATTCACAGGAACCTGGAAAGAAGTGGTAAGTGTAGGAGAAGCAAGATTTCAGAGGCCAGTAAAGTGTGCTTTGCTAAACAAGTAACACCTGCTGTTGTGATTTGACGCTTGCAAACTTTCTGTTGACTTCGTAATACTTAGATTTTGTGACATAACCACTTGTCACAGAGTACATGTGGCGTCTTCCCTGATAGCTGCTAAAAGTTGATTTTTCACAGAATGAACCATTTTAGAAGGTAGGGTGTTAGGTAAAACTGTACCCCCAACATCCACACTTATGCCAGGAGGTACCTATTCTACCTGATTGCCAGTGGGCTGGGAGAGTTTGATAAATACCTGGTAACATGTTGCGCTTGGGAAGGATTTACTTTGCCTGTGGTTTTCTAAATATGTCCCTAGTATACAAAGTCCTCTTCGTTCCAACAGTACATGAACCTACAACCCAAAAGGTGGACAACCAACCATGTGCCTGCTTCAATCACCAAGTGCCACGGTGACAGGGCTATTATTTCATGGCCCTTCCTGAAGGAAATTCCTTCATCATCGTTCCATAGGCTATCAAGGGGTCTCTGAGAAATACATTCATTTTCTATGAGGATAATTTTTCCCTTGTTATAGCCTGAACATCAGTCTTGGGGTAGCTATTGGTGTGATTTTTATGATTAACATATTTGGCAGCTCATCTATTTATTCATTCGCTTATACTTATTCATGCAACAGAACTTCAGGGGTTTGCTGCATGTCATTATTAGAATTTACTAATAATGGCTGTCAAAAATTATAAGGAGTCTTTCTGGATGATGGCATCAAAGAGCTGATAGGAAAATGAAAGGGAGTATGAATTAATCACCTTCTTAATGCTTAGGGGTGAACCAGAGAGTTAAAGGGAAAAAAGGGGAAAAAACGAAGAGAAGCCTGGGGTCTGATTCCTCTTCGCATGTGAAATACGGGAGACCCGCTTAGCCCATCTGCACTTCACAGGCCAGCTGGCTGGGTCAGCACTCAGCCACCGTTCCCCTGTGAGCTACGCTGATGGGTGCCCAGGTCGGCTGCTTACGGCTTGACGGCCCTCAAGTATACCCAAGTGTGCCTGGCACTGCTGATCGGATCATATGTGCCCCGTAAGTAACGTGTGCTTGTTCTCAAACTTGTTTTGAACATTGTATAATTTGTTTTAACATCATCTAAACAAATGAAACATGAGTACAAAAGGAAAGAGATTGGTTACTTGAATGAAAAGTAAAGCGAATGCTTTAGAAAGAATCACTAGCCTGAATCCTTCTTAACCCAAATTAACTTACATTTACAAGTACAATACATTATAAACAGATACAGTCCCAAGTCATTTTTTAAAAAGTCAACGTTAAGATCTCTTAAAAGGAGGCTGAGGTTTAAAAAAATTCATAACATATGAAAAGTGACAGGAAGGGTCATCTTATGCAAGAAGCCTGTATACATAACACAGAAAGTTTATTATAACTAGTTATCAAAGATATGCAAATTAAAACTAGAGTTTACTATTTTACATAAAATTAACAGATAAAAATAAGACTCAATGTACAATGGATGATGTGCGAAGGCTGCTCTCATTCACTTTCTTTTTCTTCAACTATTCTGTGCTTAAATTTCTTTTTGTTTTAATTTAAATTTTATTTTTTCAATTACAGTTTATATTCAAATTATTTTATATTAGGCAGACAGCATAGTGGTTATACAGTCATACACTTTATAAAGTATTCCCCCTTATATTTCCAGTACCCGTCTGGCACCACACATAGTTATTACAACATTATTGACTATATTTCCTATGCTGTAATTTACATCCCCATAACTATTTTGTAGCTACCAATCCATACTTCTCAATCCCTTCACCTTTTTCACCCAGCCCCACAATGCCCCCTCCTCTCTGGCAACCACCAGTCTACTCTCTGTATCTATGAGTCTGTTTTAATTTTGTTTGTTTATTTCATTCATTCGATTCCCCATGAAATCACATGGTAGTTGTCTTTCTCTGACTGATTTATTTCACTTACCATGATACCCTCTAGGCCCATCCGTGCTGCCACAAAGGGTAAAATTTCCCTGGTTTTTGTGGCTGGGTGATATTCCACTGTATATATGCAGCACTACTTTTCTATCCCCCTTGTCTACTGATGGGCACTTGGACTGCTTTTGTGTCTTGGCTATAGTAGGTAATGCTGCAATGAACAGAGGCGTGCATATATTCTTTTGAGTTAGTGTTGTGGGTTTCTTTGGATATATTCAGAGGTGGAATCACTGAGTTACACGGCAGTTCCATTTTTAACTTTTTGAGAACCCTCGATACTGTTTTCCACAGTGGCTGCACAGTCTGCATTCCCACTGACTGGGCACTAGTGTTCCCTTTTCTCTACACCCTCCCCAGCACTTGTTGTTGTTGTTGATTTATTGATGACAGCCATTCTGACAGGTGTGAGGTGATATCTCACTGCGGTTTTAATTTGCATCTCTCTGATGACTGGTGATGTCAAACATCTTCTCATATGTCTATTGTCCTTCTGCATGTCCTCATTCAGTCTTGAAATGAATCTCCCTGGAAAAAGTTTCCTTAAAATTGGTTCATATATATCAAGAACCCTAAAAGCTGTTAATTACTTTAAACTTAATGGTCCTGCTTCTAGTAATTTATTCTAAATAAATAATCAGTTATGTGGTCAAAGATGTATGCACAGACATTCATCACAGTGTTATTATTGCAAAAGATTTGAAGCCGCATAAATGTGCTAAATTAGGAGAAATATATATATGTGAAAATTACATAGCCATTAAAGATTGGGTACTTAACAATGAATGATATGTGTAATTGCTCCTTTATAATTTTAAGAGAAAAAAAGTTTACAAAATTATACATTCAAAATGATGTCATTTTTTGTTTTAAAATTATCCTACATATTCATATTTATGAATCAAAAAAGTTATAAGGATGTACACAATAATATTGACAAGGATGTTGAGATTATTTTTCTTTTTTATATTTTTATTTACTTTTATAATTTTCTGCAGTGACTACATATATAATCCGCTTACAAGAAAAGCATATTTTATTTTTAAAAAGGTGCTAGCAAGAAGCAAAGTGTCACACATGCACACAAGCACTTAAGGAACAGCTGAGTGGCATTTCCTAATCCAAAATATAGCCCTATAGCTCAAAGTGACGGGTGTCAGAAAAAAGCTCCTGTTTGTGTGAGGAAGAACACTGGGCGACTCTAATCTGGGTGACCATGTGATTTCACATATATTTTTAAAGGCCTTTTTCTAGATTAATTTCACTTTCTATGAAGAAAAATACATACGATTGGGTTTCAAGAAAAACGCATCTAAAGCCAATTATTGGACGGTTGAAATTATTGGACAGTTTGAGACTGCCTCATATTTCACTGGCACGATGGTCTGAAACTCGACCAGGTTCTCCTGGTTGGACTCCCTACACCTCAAGCCTTTTCCTTGTTTATGACACCACCACATCTGTGGTCTTAATAACTTCAACTAGCAAACTGGAGTACGAAGGACCCGGTTTAGTTCCCAAAATTCGGTCCAGCCCAGGATTAATAGTGAAGTACTAGAGTGACTTGTTTCCACTTAAATCATGACAAATCCCAAACGAGGAATTTACTGAAGAGTATAGATGGATTTGAAAATGTTTGCAAATTCAATAACTGCAAAACTTCATCTGCAAAGCTCATAATTAATTTTGTTTCCGATTAAGCAACCCAGAAAGCAGCTGAGTGCTCAATCCAATGAATGTCATTTCATTACTCATAGTCCCTTTGTTCAAATTATCTTGGTTTTTCTGAAACCACAGTCAGATATATTTGGGATAATCTACACTCTGGAGAATGAGAAATGGGCGAATAGAATATAGATCCATCTTTAATTCAGAGTTCCAAAGATCCTAATTCCCATCTTCCACATTGGAAATACATCGTTTTTAGAAAGAGAAGTACTAAAAAAAGGGGGGGGGGAATATATTTTATTTTAAAAAAAAATTTTATTGTTATTATATTACTGTTGTCCCAATTATTCCCCATTTGCCCTCCTCTGCCCAACCCGCCGCCTGCTCCCACAGTCAAGCCCTACACCATAGTCCGTGTCTGTGGGTCTTTCATACATACTCTTTGTCTAGTGCCTTCCCCTTCTTTCCACCATTATCCCCCTGGCCTCTCTTCCCTAGTTGCTGTCAGTCTGTTCCATGTTTCCACGCCTCTGGTTCTATTTTGCTCGTTAGTTTATTTCGTTCATTAGATTCCACTTATAGGTGAGGTTATATGGTATTTGTCTTTCGCTGACTGGCTTATTTCACTTAACACAATATTCTCCAGTCCTATCCATGCCGTTGCAAAAGGCAGGAGTTCCTTCTTTCGTCCTGCTGCATAGTATTCCATTGTGTAACTGTACCACAGTTTTTTGATTCATTTATTTACTGATGGGCACTTAGGCTGTTTCTAGCACTTGGCTATTGTAAATAATGCTGTTATGAACATTGGGATGCTTAAGTTCTTTTGAATTGGTGATTCAGGATTCTTAGGGCTTGTTAAGTAAAATATTACTCACACGACACAATATTCAAAAGTATAAACCAATTCTTAACAAAATTTTCTATTACAAAAGAACCTCCCTTTAAATCAAATAATCAATAGAGGGTAGTAAATTTGATTTAATTTAAAAAATTAAATGAGAGAAAAATAATGCCTTTTCAGACAACTGAAGAAACATAACTTACCTTTTTCTCTGAAGAGGGCATAGGTTTTAGATAACCATATGTTTACTTATAGCTAAAAATGGGTTATGGCTGCCAAATAAAGCTAGTGCAATTTTAAGCTGTGTTAATAAAAGTAGTGTCTGTTACAAGGCTCATAATAGTTCCATTGTTCTGTGCACTTGCCACCTGGGGTATTGGAGCCAGCTCTGATGGCTGAGACCTGC
Organism: Mormoops blainvillei; assembly: GCA_004026545.1. NCBI lineage: Eukaryota > Metazoa > Chordata > Mammalia > Chiroptera > Mormoopidae > Mormoops > Mormoops blainvillei. Next base: position 24,386 of record PVJD01001523.1, read on the forward strand.
CCAGACGTAGGACCCAGTGCGCCCGCATGCCGGGAGGCCTGGAAGAGCGGCAGTGAGCACTGGAACGACTATCAGGGATGTCGGATGGCATGTGACTTTCGTATTCCAGCATCTGAAGAATTGTATGAAAGACAGACTCCATTGAACGTGTGACTTCAAAAGGCAGAATTAAAAACCAAAGGATGGAATTTTAAAGGAGGAAAATTTCAGTTCCAGTAACCAGGCCTTAGAGTGAAGGGGTGGGCCAAGCCCAGGGCAGGGTATGGGAGGGAGGGGCATCAGTACTGCAATCTTGAGGCACTTAAATTCCATAAGAGCTTTTTTTTTTTTTTTTAACAAAGAAAGGATGCCCAAGTGTTTATTGGCAAAATTTTAGTGCTGGAAGAAGCCTTTACAGGTCCTATGAAACAATCTCCTCCCTTTCAAATAGGAACAGTAAGACCCAGGGCAGTCATGACAAAATCATACACAGGTAACACAGAGGAAGAGTAGAGGCTGGGCCCCCTTACTGATCGCAAAGGCAGTGGCCTTTCGAGACCACGCAGCTTGACAGCTTTATTTTCACTGGAAATGGACATTGTCTGCATCCCCACCTTGAATGCTGATGTGGGATGTGGGTCAAATGGGAAGATGAATGAGTTCTATTGAAGTCTCTAATATTTGCAGAGCATGATGACTCAGACATAAAATATGAATGAAAGAAAAATGATACCAACCCCTGACATTGAAGAGCTTATCATCTGGTTGAAAAGAAGAGAAATTAATTACATGCAATGGAATTATATCCACTAATTGGCAAGGCAATTAGTTGAAGTCATGTAGTTGGTTTGGATGCCAAACCTCTAGGAACTCTGAGAGAGAGAGGCTGTGCTGGAGCAGGAAACATAAGATATGAAAGTCAAGTGTGACACAAAGACTAAATGAGGGAGAGGGGCTTACAGGAGAAGGGTAGAGGGAGGCAGCCCACCATCAGCTCAGCCATATTGCAAGTAACTTCTTTGCTTCTCATTAAACAGTCCTGAGGTTATTAATTAGAACCATTCATTAGGAAGTAGTTAATTCACAGTATAGACAGCTGTGTGGACAGATCTAACCACACATTTTCCACACCAGCCCCCTTCCCAGGGGTTGCTCTGTGAGACCCCGAACACAATTGGGCCCATGTGCAGATATGTCCACGTGGCCCAGATGAGCCGATAAGGGCAAGGGGCTGACACGGGATAAATACATTAGCTTTGCCCTTGCTCCATGCAGGTGAGAGACAGAGGTTTGAGGCCTTCTGCAAAGGGATTTTTGCGGGATATTTTATGGGCATCAGAAATGCAAATTTACAACTTTGGCTCTTCCTAGCAAAAATGTGGAGCTTATCAAGACATGGAGCACAGTCAAAGGGAGGCAATGAATCCACCTGATTTAGCTAAAAAGAGATTTTCCTGATTGTCGAGGCGAAGGAAAGTATAAATAAATCTGAAAGTCAAGGCAAATAGAATGACTGACCAGTAACTACTAGAGTCCTTCTTTGCCAGTGTTTTTCTCTTCCTCTGAATATTTAGAACGAGAGCAGAGAGAGTATGTTGGAGGCTACAGAAGCTGCCTCTCATGTGTTTGTTTTCTTTTTTCCAAATCGAGGGGACAGTGATCACCTACAGCCTCCATCGTGAAGTAATGACTGGAGGTACAGTTCCATGCAAACATTTTAGCTGATTTTCAGAACAGGTGATCCAGATGTCTATAAAAATAGCTGTGAGTTAGAAGGAAATTCTAGAAGGCAAATGAACCACTTTAGGTGTGCAAATGAGGGACGTTCCCTCAGATGCTACTGCCCAGACAATCCGTTTTTTGTCTGTTGCTTTTTTTCCCTAGGCAAAGTGGGTATTTTTAGTTCTGGGAACATTTTTTTGTTTGTTTGTTTATTCCTCCACATGGGTCTTCGCAGGATCCTGAAAGGGGTGACTGTGGAAGCTACACTTTAATACTCCAGAGCTTCTTGAAGAGGACACTTTTCTCTCTGTTTCAATGCACTTGTTTGTATTTATCCCCAAAGGACACAGTGCTGGTTTATTCAGTGACAATCAAAACTACGGTTTCTAAAGGGTCCCAATTCCAGGGAGAGAGAGCTCTATTGTAGTCCCCTGTCCACATGCCTGAAGCTCTGACAGGAAATTAATGACTTTGGAGACTGACATTTCTGCAACCCTGAGAAAAGGGAAATTTCCAGTTTTTGCTGATCAGAAAGCTCTGGTGTGAGGTTCTTCCATTGCCAATGAAACTGTTCTGCGACCAGGCTGCTGCTTCACCAAGCCTGGGACGATAGGCAACACACGAGGTAAAGGAGAGGGACTTTCCTCGCCCAAGTGTTTGTTGTATGACTTTTTCTCATAATGACAAGCTGTCCTCATCAAGGTGACCAGTGTACTGAGAGATGGGTCCCCCTTGCTCACACACAGAAAGCTCCTGCAAGCTGGGGTCCTTTATTTCTTGGAGGGAGTCACAGAAGGAGAAATTGGACAGGAGGTAGAGGAGGCAGCGGTTGAAGGCAGCTGTGCCCAAATGAAAACTTCACTAGACTTGGTGGCAAAAACCTGAGTGTAAAACAGTGCCTGGCATGCAGTGGGCATGCAATTCAAACACAATAATCTCAGCAAAGAAGGCATGAAAAGTCACAGTTTTAGAGAAAAACAAAATACCAAACAGGGTGACTCTCAGATTCAGCTGCTTTCCTGAGAGTTCATTTTTATTCAGCTTTTCCCAGTTTTGAACCCATAGTGCTGATTCTTGACTCACCGGCATGTACTTCCGTGGTCTGTCTCGTCTCAGTTTGGTGTTATTGGGAAAACCCAGCATTCGAAGCCAACATTGCCACTTTCTACCATGCTGACCTGGACTGCCCGGCATCAGTACCCTCCTCGTTAAAATGGGGATGAAAATCACCTACCAGGCAGGCCTGTGAAATGGTGCCTTCTAAACTCTAATGTGCTATGCACATCTAAGGAACTCTTCTGTGAAATGATGAAATGTGGGAACCAAAGGAGAGAGAACAAGCCCACCTGTTGTAGGCCTGTCCAGCTCACACCATCACCCTCAGCAGAAGAAAAGCCACACAGTTTGCTCGTGGCTATGGGCCTCTGAACGGCACAGGCCATTCGAAGGTTCGGTCCCTTCTTAGCCTCCTGAGCCTTTATACTTAGGCCAGCTGTTTGCAGTGCCTCATCATCCAAACCGACCTTGACTGTGTGTGCAAAGGCCTGAGGACACAAGGACCACTGTCAAAAGGAGTCTCGTTTCAGGATGGTGTCTAGGCCTCCCACTCTCACAGGCACGTGACCTATCTTAGCAAGCAACTCTTAGGCAGTAGGTGGAGGGAAAAAATTTGTTCAGAAAGCAAAACTCTGTCATCGGAATCTGTAAAAGCTGCTGGAGAAATCTTATTTGGAAAAATTGTTCTTTTAATCAGAAAGACTTCAATTTTTCCTTTTCTTTAAAATCAGCATCACAGCTTCTCAGTGTGAGAACACAGTGAGAAGGCGGCTCTCTACATGCCCAGGAGAGAACTCTCAGCAGGAATAGTTCATGCTGGCACCTTGATCTTGAATTGCTCAAGAACTGAACCCAAATCATTTATGATCCAAAGTTCCTGTTGGATCATTGCAATTCTCCCCTGGCTCAGACCCCACTCTGCCATCTGTCCACCATCCCAGGAGTCACCAGCCCTGGCACCTTAATCGAAGACTCCAAAGTACCAGTAAACACCTCGAACAACTTGAACAATCATGATAGGATGCATGTGGCTGGGGATGACGCCCCGTTTGAGATGCACATCTAACTGTCCTGCAAGGGTCAGAAGAACAGCAGCAACACCGACACCATGTAAACCGGATCTGGCCAACAGGATCAACAGTGAAAACTCAGAAGAGGCAGCGCCGGCAGTCCCCATTGCGGTCCCCGCCTCCTCCCCTTCCTCCGGGTGCCAAATGATGGGAAGATGAGCTTCATCTGACCATCCCCTCTCCCTGTTTCCTGTTCCCCTTCCCCGCTAGATTACATTGAAGGCCCATGGCATATTTCTGTAGATCTAAGCAGCCCATAAAGGGAAACAGTTGAATTCTGGCTTCCCTAAGTCATTTTCATACTGAGAAACACAGACCATCCTCCTCCCCGATTTTTTTTAATCCCAAATCAAATATCAACTTACCAACAAATGTCAGCTGGGAAGTCTGGGGAAGCGTTACAGGGGTTTGGTGGGTTCAGTGCTGTTTGTGTTCTTACCCTGTGTCTATCCTCCCTGTCTCCAGCCCACGGTTCCATGATGTAAGAGTCCGGGTTTGGGGTCTTCAAAACAAGAGGGGAAAAAAAACAGGAAGAGAGAGAAAAAAACAAACAAACAAATAAATAAATAAATAAAATCAGTATCATGGTCTTGACTGTTTCCCTCATAAGAAATCGTCAGTGTCAAATTAGTGGCAGCGAGGAAGGGGGCTCCAGCGAGCACTGGAAACTGCAAGGCGTCCACAGGTGACCTGTTCCTCTCCTGGCCACATGGAGCCAGGGTTACTGGTCAAACTCCCTCTCTGGATTATCAGTTCCTGGAAGACAAGTTGGGATTCATTTTCTAGCACATGCTTGGTGCACAGGAATACACAAATGAATTAGGACTGATCTTAAAAAATAAAGTAGCAAGCTGACGTCCTTGCCAATCAAAGAGGCAGGATGCACTGCAGCAGTCAACATGCCTCTTTAATTGTGCACCTACTGTATGCAGAACATATTGCCAAAAGGGGGGTCGTCCTTTGGATAGTTCAGACATAGTTTCACTAAAACGGTTGTCCTAAAGCATTTCTCTCACATCAGTTTCTCACTGTGGTCTGGGAGAAGACACTTCTATAATGTGTGTGTGACTGATGGGAGCAAGGTGGTAAGGAGAAAAAAAGAAACACTGGAAAGTTACTCATCTGTGAAGGGATTTATTTTAAGGCTCCTTTCCACTGAACAAGGGTGCCTCTCTTCAAGCTCTCAGTGCACATGGTTTGTTTTGTGACAGGAACGGGGCCTGCTCCTTTCATTCTGGGTGAGGGTGTTAGCATGTGTTCCTCGTGGTAATGTGGCCACTGTTACTTCAGCAACAGGCATGTAAACAGATCAAGGGTGTGACAAAGGCCACAGGAAGTGGTATATCTTCAGTTGGCCTGTTTAGGACTGCAGTGCACTTCAACATCTCCACACTTAGGAACTCATCGATCCCTAAACCCAGATGATGGACAAAAATGGCGACATTTAGGATGGGCAGAAAGAACTCCACAGCTTGGCTAAAATAAGAGCTGGCAGTGGCCTGTTCCCAGTCTGCTCAGATGATCTGTGTTAGAGCAGGGAACATTATGGATTGATTTGGAGAGCCTGGCTTTAATTTATCTTAGGTCCTTAGCTATCTATCTTCAGGTCTGCTCCAGGGCCAGGAAGAGAGGTACGGGTACCTGGTGATTAGAAAACTTACTTGAAATGAGGGCTTCCAGGGTCTGCCCCACACTCGTCCTCTCCACCTCCTGTTTGCATATTGGTAAGTCACTCAAAGCTCCAGATTTATAGTTAGAAAATGAGAAGGGGAAAGTGCTTTGCCCACAGTACAGGTTGGTTAAACTGATCAGCTGCAATGGTCCAGGGGTGTCCAGCATCCCAGGGGCTGCTATTCAGTCCAGTATAGAGGTTCTTGGGCTTCAGCATGAATCCATCAGAATCATAAAGAGGCTTGTGAAAACACAATGTGCCAGCCCCTCGCCTACAGATTTCTGATGCAGCAGGTCTGGGTGGAGTTAAGAATCTGCATTCCTAACAAGTTCCCAGGTGATGTCACTGCTGCCAGTCCAGAGACCCCACTTTAGATACCCATGTTTGGTGGCAGTAGTGGCATGACTTGGGTAATCACCAATTGAAATCCAGCTCTTCTGCTTTCTGGTGGTGTGATCTGGGGCAACTTGCTTCTCCTCTCCCAGTTTCTTCATCTGTGAAATAAGGATAATAATCCACCTGCCTCATAGGGAGGTTGTGAGAATTCAGCGAAGAATTGAGGAGAGCCCAGAGCCGGACACATGTTCAGAGCTCGATACCATTGTGGCTCTTACCTACCACTTTGCTAGGAGTTAGAACCTGAGGAATTTTAACAGCTTCCATGCCCATAACTGGGTTCAATTGTTGCTCAAGAATTCTGTGCTTGAGGAGCAAGTACGAAGGAACCCAGGTAAGGACCTCTGTTTGGTGAAGCTCAGGATAAGGGGAACATCACTTGCCCGGCAGGATGACAAAAACAAGGAAGGTCTAATTCCCCAAGAGCAAGGTGTAGGGAGGAGTGCCTGGGCACCGAGCCACATGTTGGTAATGACCATGGCTTTAGGGGTAGGAGGCCTGGGCTCTGGTCTCAGGCTTCTGTTGATCAGCTCTGTGCCCTCAGCTCCCCTTAGAGTCTCTGGGTCATGTCTAAGAATCATACCCTGAGAGTCCCAGCTTGAGTGGGGGGTTCAGTAGAGGGAGGGAAGCGATTCCTGAGTGCTGCCCAGGGGAGGGAGGGGCACTCCGGGTCCCAGGGGAGGGAAAAGGACACAGAAGCAGTGGTGGAAAGGAAAACTTCCTGCATAATTTGCCCAGTCACTACTCACTGGAGGGAAAACTTCTGGGAGAAGAAAGCTGTGCATTGCCTCAAGCCTGAGCTGGATGGAATCCAGAAAATCGCACCCAAGGGTGGTGAGTGCTGAAGCCCGGCCTAGCCAAGCCCAGGATGAGGTGAAACCCGGGAAGTTCCTGGAAAACGAGAGGGACCACAGGAACCACATGTCAAGGTCAATAAGGGTAAAGGCAAAGGACAAAGGTTCCAGGGTTCTCAGTGGTGTGGGTGGTCCTTGTAGAGCCTGTGTGTCCCAGGAGTCCCTGGAAACTGGTTAAATAGAGACCACTGAGGGTTGAGATATAACTGGTGTTTAAACTAAAACAAGAAGGTTAAAGTTTTTGAGAACCATTCCTGTGATGGCTTCAATTTTGCCTTTTTTTTTTTTTCAGCTGAGAAGGGCACACAAGCGAGGAATTAATAAATGCCCAAGCCGAGGTCTCCCAGTGGATTGAGACCTGAAGGACTCTAACCTTGTCTATAGCAACTCCTTACTCATAAACCTTACAGGGAAGGTCATGTTTAGTTGACAATAGGGGATCTTTAGGGATGAAAATGGACAAAAGTAAGATTTTCTTCTAGTTTAAATGGAAACCAGTCTCCGGTAGGGCTGAATGCTTCATCCTGGAAGCTTAAACTCGTGAAGGGCTCCCAGGGAAGGGTCGTCTTCCCTGGAGGGGAAGGGGCGTGGTGGGGGAGGGAAGCACCTGGTAGTGCCTCCAACTGATGGGACAGTAGGAGGAAAACCAGGACTGCAAGCAAAGGAAAGGCAGGAGGGCAAGGGCTATCTTCCTAAGCCTTTGCTACCACAGCCCACCCTGGACGGACCCTCACTCGCGAGTAATAGCTCATCTGTCAGATGGTATCGTACACTATTGTTAGTTTATTAGCCCTTCAGAAGAGGCCCATCTTCATTATCCGGACGTCATGTCAAGGAAATGGAGACACAGAGAGGCCAGGTGGCCTGTCTAAGTCTGCAGTGGCAGAAGCACGCCTGGTTTCAGAGCCTCTGCTATTACTGCGAAGCTGGACCAAACTTCAAAACAGGTCACCTGGGGCAGGTGGCCAGGAGGCTGGAAGTAGTCAGCCTAGGAAAGAGAGATGCCATGGCTGCAGACCTCTGTCCTTCCCTCTGGCCTTTTCCGTTTAGGAACCTCCTTGCAAGGGGCCTGTGGTGAACTTGACTATATATAGTTGGGATTATCCATAGGCAAAGCTTTCCATACCTGTCCACTTATTTACAACCCCTTTTTCACTCATACCAAAGGGGAACCTGTCAGGGGAGTCAACTGTGAACCATAGTAAAACCTGGGGCTGGGTGTGGGGAGGGAGTGGGAAGCATATGACAAAGTGAATAAATCATCATCTTCATTTAAGCATCTATCTGCACTGGGGTAAATTTTATGGAGTAAATTACAGAGAGAGGCTTTGTTAATGAATAGCAAAGAAAGATCACAGAGGAGCCTCCATCTGCCCTGCTGCTGGGCTAAATTTCAGGAGACAGGGAGAGCCCACCAGAATAGGAGGTGACAGCAGGTGGACCCAGGTGTGCTGCCGTGCCAGGCAGTGTGGCCCTGTCCCTGCCCCGAGCCTCACACTCTCAGCCTGCAAAGGGGCATCACCACTGCCCTATCAGCATTAGGCTTCATCGCCAGCCGGCCTTCCCTATGGAAGCATCTCTATCAACCATCTATCTATCCTCTATCTGTGTCTATGTATCTGTCTGTGGTGGGGCCCCTCCCCACCTTTGCCCTCTGTTCTTGGCCCTTTGAGCACCAGAGCCCATGTTTATAAATACCCTAGACTAATCTGTCACAAGCAAACCTACCTCAAAGTGTCTAAAATTAAATCCTATCAATCTTTTTATTTTTCTAAAATGTCCATTCAACTCCTGTCCCATTCCCTTTTTTTTTTTTTTGTATTCTGGAATAGACATTTCTACCTCCCACATGAAATTCCTTCTCCCCTCCTCCTCAGGCCTCCAGGGCCTGCCACCTTCCCCATCCCAGCCCTCCTGTAAGGTCAGACATGTTATCCCCACTGGATCCCTGTCCCTTCGTGGCAGTACCACCTTCATAACTCTTCCCCTGACTCACTGTCACCTGTTCCTGAATATTGGCACGAACCGCCCCGATTGCCTGTCTCCTATGCGGCACCCCTCTTCTGACCACCGGCTCTCTAGGTCTCCCGAGCTCCTCTATGACATGTCCTACACTGGGCGCATTTCTCAGTCAGCTACCTGCCTCAGTCTCGTGCTTTGTCTCCTCTGCCTGGACACTTTCTATCCCCTTAATCATTCCAGAGCCCAGCCTTCCCTGGGAAGAAGCCAGGACCATGACTCCCTCCTCCTTGTATTTGTTCTCCAGAGCCACCATTAGCTCTGCACGGTATATTGTCCCACTCTGCCTCTCCACTGCCCCGTGGAGCATGCCACCCTCCCCAGCTAGTTTTACATGTAGTTACCTCAAGGCAGAAGGATATTTGTGGTCTTATTTCACGTGTGTGTATGTCTTACTTAACCGACTGGAATATACTTTCTGAGAGCTGGCACAAATGTGAAAAAAAGAATATAATAGCTGGATAAATAAACTGTGGTACATCTAGGCAATGGAATATTATTCAGTGCTGGAGGGACCTTAAATGCGTGTTACTAAGTGAAGGGAGTCAGTCTGAAAAGGCTTCTTACTGTGGGAGTCCAATTATATGACATTCTTGAAAAGTCTGAACTATGAAGACAGTAAAAACATCAGAGGTTGTCAGAGCTGGGAGTAGGGAGGGATGACTAGGCAGAGCACAGAGAGGAGTCAGGGCAGTGAGACAGCCCTGCATTATACTGTAATGGTAGATACACATGATTACATGCTGTCAAAGCCCACAAAGTATATCAAGAGTGAACCTCAATGTAAATATGGACTTTGGGTAATAGTGATGTCATTACTGACCCTTCTGGGTCAGGGATGGAAACCAAGGTCAAGAATAGGACATGACAGCCGGTGCCGGTGCCATTCATGCCGAAAGAGCAAAACTGAGTTTGGTAGGGCACAACTGAAACTTTGTTTTTTGATCAAAGAATGCAGAAGGGTGAGCTCATGCTCTAAGGACATCTTCTCGCGACTGGGAGGGCAGTGGCACGGCCTGATTAAATGCTTTCCGGCAGGCACAGCTATCCTTCTGGTGCTCACGGTGCCCCATCACCATCTTGTTCTTTGTACTCAGCACCTGGGTCTTTGGGGTTGGGAACCCTCTTCAGGTCCTGGAAGCAAGTATGGCTTGTGACATATTTTAGGTCTTAATGTTGAGAAACATTAAGGTCCTTCGGATGGTAGTCCAGTGACAATGTGTCAATATAGGCTGTTGATTATAACAAATGTGCCACTCGGTTGGGGCTGTGCACTAAATCTGTACCTTCAACTCAATTTGCTCTGAACCTAAAACCTATTTTTTAAAATTATATAATAACTAGTATATATTGAAGACTTTCCTATGTCCTCATACAAACCACTCTGCGTATATTATCTCATTTAATCACAACAATGACTGCAGGGTGGACACCATTATTCGTCCTGTTTTACGAATATGGAAACTGAGGCTCAGAGAGATTTAGAAACTTCTTTAAGGTCACACAGAAAGCATCGGCTCCACTGACCAGGAAAAATAACCTTTTTTCCAGAAAGACCTCTGGCCCAGGGTTGAGGTGGCAGAAGATTCTGGAAGCATTTGCTACTGCTCTGTATGTGTGACAAGTGGATGACTGTGCTGTCTCCGTGGGATGTGGCTGAGGTTTATTACAGAAAACTCCAAGTATCTGCTACTTGCCATCGGTAAACAAACAGTGATTCACTGACTGGAGCATGATGGAAATGAGATCATCAGGCACCTCTCTGAAAACAAGTGTGTTTCCTCTAGCCGTGACAATGATTCAGTGTGAGCAGAGAGCTAGAATTTCTATTCCCACCAGACCTAACCTGCATTTTCTGCACTGTCTGCTTCTCCCAGTGGTTTAGCCTACTCCTGATTATTTTTGAAAGGTGTGTTATCTGGTATGTTTTGGCATTCAGACTGTCTCCCAAGTTGTTCTGGAAAGTTCTTTTCCAGTTGTTTTAGCTGTTAAAACACGGCGAGTGAAGTGTAATGTCCTCTTTACTTCTTTGATTTCAGTCAAATTTGGGCATGTTGCCAGGCCCAAGGTTCAAGAAGGGCATAGCCAGGAATGCAGAGGGAGCATCAGATGCCTCCAGCTGGCCCTGGCAGGCCCAGGATGGAAGGGGTTTTCAGATCTGTCGGGTCTGAGCTTCTCGCTTCTCAGAGGAGACACAGGGCCCCATGAGACTTTCTGACTTGTGTGAGCAAAAACACAAGTTTAGAACCTAGTGATCTAACTCAGTCTAACTGAACCCTTTCCCTCAAATTATCCTTTGAAACTGTCCCACCTTCTACCAAGTGAGTTTAAATTCTAAGCCCTATAACTCACCTGGGCAGCTTATCTGGTGCACCTGGTGCCTGCCCCTCCACTGCCTGTTTGGGCCTCCTGCTGCCCAGTTGTCTGGCTAGAGGTGCGCAGAAGTTTCTTAGCCCTGAGAAGCGCGGTCTCACCAACTGCTACATCAGCTCCCCGCAGAGAGTCCCCGTTCACCGCGGACAAGTGAAATTGAGCCGTGCAAAAGGCCCAGCTAGATGGCCAGAGTATTTGCTCCTGATCTTCCTTCCCACCACAAACCCGAAGAGAGGGGAGTTTATTCTACTTAAGGTAGAAAAAAGCTCCTTTAACATGTGAACACAAAAATATCCCAGCCTGCAAAGAAGCACCACAGCTGCCCTCTCCATGTTAGATTTCATCACCAGCCTGCCTTCCCTTATGGAAGCATCTGTGAGAGAGAGAGAGAGAGAGAGAGTGTGTGTGTGTGTGTGTGTGTGTGTGTGTGTGAGACACATCCTCTAGATGAAAAAATCTCTTCTTCCTGTGAAAAACACAGCACCAGGAAGGAGGTAAACAGCTAAGGGTGTGGGCTGAGACTGCTCTACCCTGAGAACCACTAACACAGATGCCTCTTTGAGTTGAAGTACCAGTTAAGAAGCAGAGACAATGTTGCCTGGATGGGGCAGGCTGTTGGGGGTCCCTGTTCCCAGGAATGGCTTGGCCTTCGATGAATCTAAAGGAATTTTCCACTACTCCTTGGAAGAAGCTGCTCACCCACTAAAGGGACTTTGGTTCGTTCCGCAGCTCCTCTCCTCTCCCCAGCCCCTTCCCAGCATCTCAAGTGTGGGAACCCCACCAGTCCTCTCTCTGTTTGAGTCTCTCCATGGCAAAAATACAAATTCTTAAAAGACAACTTCTCTTCACGTCCCAGTACCTCTGGTGACAAAGGACCATGTGACTGCTGCCAACTGCCTACCACTCCCTGTCACTGTACCCCTTGCATCCTGCCTCCTGTAGCACCAGAACTTGTTTTTTTCTTTTTTTCTCCAGGTTTCAACCCTTTGGAGGTGCTCACCCTAGGATGAGACATCAGAGGAAGCCTCATGGCCCATTAAATAAGGACCACGGTACATGATTTATTTACTCTGCGTTACCTTTAAGTACTATTATGTTTTAATTAAAAAGACTGGGGCTGGGCGGGGTGAGATTTTAAGTTACATTCCAAGGGTGACTAGAGGATTACTACTACATGTTGTGATTTGTGGCACTTAAGAAGCATGGTCCACAAACAAGTCTTAGTGTTTTTTTTTTTAATTTAAATTATATTTTATTGTTTATGCTCTTATGCATGGCTACAATTTTTCCCTCTTCATCCCCCTCCACTCCAAAACTCCCACTCCCTCAGGCAATCCCCACACTGATGTCCATGTCCATGGGTCATGCATATATGTTCTTTGGCTACTATATTCCCTGTGCTGTACTTACATCCCCATGGATATTCTGTGACAACCAATTTGCACTTCTTAATCCCTTCACCTTTTTCACCCATCCCCCAACTTCTTTCCCATCTGGCAACCATTAAAACATTTTCTCTGTATCTGTGATTCTGTTTCTGTCCTGCTTGTTTGTTTTATTTTATTTTTTCAGATTCAATTATTGATAGACACATATTTATTGCCATTTTATTGTCCATATTTTTTATCTTCTTCTTAAAGAAGACTCTTTAACATTTTATATAATGCTAGTTTGGTGGTTGTGTATTCCTTTAGCTTTTTCTTGTCTGGGAGCTCTCTGTCTGTCCTTCAATTCTAAGTGATAGCTTTGCTGGGTAGAGTAATCTTAGTTGTATGTCCTTGCTTTTCACCACTTTGAATATTTCTTGTCAATCCCTTCTAGCCTGCAAAGTTTCTTTTGATAAATCAGCTCACAACCTCATGGGAACTTCGTTGTAGGTAACTAACTGCGTTTCTCTTGCTGCTTTTAAGAGTCTCTCTTTATATTTAACCTTTGGCATTTTAATTATTATATGTCTTAGAATGGCCCTCTTTGGATTCCTCTTACGTGGAACTCTTTGTGCTTCCTGGACTTGTATGTCTATTTCCTTCACCAAGTTAGGGAAGTTTTCTTTCATTATTTTTTCAAATAGGTTTTCAGTTTCTTGCTTGCTCTCATCTCTTTCCAGCATCCCCATGGCATGAATGACTGTTGGTATGCTTGATGTTGTCACAGAGGCTCCTTACATTGTCCTCATTTTTTGGATTCTTTTTTTCCTCTTGCTGCTCTGACTGGTTGTTTTTTGCTTCATTATGTTCCAAATCTCTGATTTGATTCTTGACCTCATTCACTCTACTGTTGATTCCCTGTAAATTGTTCTTCATTTCAGTTAGTGTAAACTTCCTTTCTGACTGGTTCATTTTTATGGTTTCTATGTCCTTTTTTATGCTGTTGAAGTTCTCTCTGAGTTCATCTACTCTTCCCCTAAGTTTACTGAGCATCCTTATAACCAGTGTTTTGAACTCTGTGTCTAGTAGATTGCTTTCCTCCACATTGTTTAGTTCTTTTTTGGAATTTTGTTCTGCACTTTCATTTGGGTCACATTTCTTTGTCTCCTCACTTTGGCAGCCTCCCCGTGTTTGTTTCTGTGCATTAGGTAGAGCTGCTACAACTCCCTGATTTTGAGTGGCCTAATGTAGTAGGTGTCCTGTAGTGTCTGGTGGCACAGCCTCCCCTATCACCCAAGCTGGGTATTTGAGGTATACCCACCAAGTGGGCTGTACACATCCTTCTGTTGTAGTTGAGCCTTGATTGCTGTTGGCACGTCAATGAGAGTGATTTACCCAGGCCAATAAGCTGCAAGGACTGGTTGTGACCACTGACCACCAACCTTGGACCACAGTAAAGTATCAGCTGTGCAACGGCCCTTTCCACAGAGCAAAACTTATTTCAGCAGGGCTCTGGTGCCCACAGAGTCGAGTCCACCCCTTGAGTGTGTTGCTTGTGGAGGTGTTTGGGTGGTAGTGCTCCTACGTGGCTTGTAGCTGTCCACTGGGTGTGCTGGCTTTGGGGCCTCTTGGGATGTGCAAGCCAAGGTCAGCCACCACCAGTATTCTCTCTGGGGCCACCAAGCATTAGCTCCAAAGCAATTTGTAAATGGCTGCTACTTGTGCTGGGTTTTGAGGTGCCCAAGTGAGGTCAAGCTGTGAACCAAGGATGGCTGCTGCTAGTGCTGGGCCTGGGACCACTTAACAAGAGGTACGAGGCTCACTGAGGCCAGATGCTGCTTGTTTGAGGAAATCTGAAGCATAAGCCAACACAAGTCATTTGTATGGAAAAGCCACTGGAAACAGCTTGGGTGGGCCTGAAAGTTGGGTGGGGCAGGGCCTCAGGGAATCACCAGGGTGGGGCAAACAGTGTGAGCCAGGTTGATGGAGTCTCAGATATGGTGTCTACCTGCTGGCTCTGCATGGGGAGGGCCCAGAAAAGGAACAACGGTCTCTGCCAACACTTCTTTCTGGGAGAAAACTGACCCCCAGCTCTAGCCTGATACCAGACACTTCAGTTCATCCCTGAATGCCTCTGGTGCCTTTCAAGCTGCTACCCCAGCACTAGAGGTCAGAAGGAGTGAGTCCAAGTAAGCCCGTGTGTGGGCCCTTTAAGAGGAACTGCCTGGGACTCCTAAAGTTTCTGCCTTCCAGTTTCTGTCTTGCTGTTTTTTATAGCCAGAAGTTATGGGGACTTTTCTTCCTGACACTGGAACCTGGGCTGGGGGACCTGGTGTGGGGCTGGGACCCCTCACTCTTGAGATAGCCCTCCCAATTTTTATCCATCACGCATGGGTGTGGGACCAACCCATTCCACATCTCTTGCCCCTCCTACTAGTCTTGATGTAGTTTCTTCTTTAATTCCGTCCTTGTAGGACTTCCTACATGTGGCAGTCCTGAATAATGGTTGTTCTGTAGTTTAGTTGTAATTTTAATGTGGTTGTGTGAGGAGGTGAGCCATGTTTACCTACACCACCATCTTGACCAAAAGTACCATGTCTTAGTTTTACATAGTATTTATGTGTATGTAAACTGTGTGTGTATTTTATAATTTATGTAATATATATATGTATAGTGTATAGTGTGTGTATGTGTCTGTTCTATAGTTTATATAGCATGTGTATGTGTGTATAATGCATGTGTTTATGTAGTGTGTTTATGTGTGTTACAGTTATACAGAATGCGAATATATAGTATGTTGTGTCATACAGCTTATATACCGTGTGTATGTGTGTGAATCATGTCTATACAGTGTTTGTATATATATGTGTCCATGTATATGTCATATAGTTTATAGTGTGTATGTGTATGTGTGTGTGTGTGTGTAGTGTAGGTTGTTAGGTAGTGGGTAATTCTGTAAGGAATAGAAGATTGGGTCACAGCCTCCACGGAAATAGATTTCTGTAATTGAGAGCAGAGTCTCTTCTGGAACTGGAGACTTTTGTCTGCCAGAAGCCTGCAACGTCCGAAGGCCTAGAAAGATAAGGTGTCAAGTAGAATATGCTCTGTGGTAGCCAATCGCATGGAAGCAGATGTGGTTTCTGTGATAAAGGAAACCAGATCCTGACAAGATGACCTCCATGAGATAATCTGCAGAAGAGGAAGATGAGTTGGCTTGAGAAAAACAGAGAAGCAAAGATGTCCTGAGTTTGAAATCCCCCTGATCAAGCAATGGTAAAATGTCTGAACCTTATTTTTCCTTTAAGTCAAGTTTTAGGTAGTACTCTCATCATCCAAAATATAAAGTTATCAAAAACAAGACTTCAAAGTTGAATTGAGACAGTATCCCTACAATGATAGAAGGTCAGTGATAGGCAAAGGGGTGTTTCATTAATGACCGCTTACTTCTTTTTTATAAATGTCTATTTGTAGAGATTCCTCTGATTTCCGAATGAAAAGTCTGCAAATGACAAATCTATTCTTGGTGGCTAATGTCAGAAAACTCTGGCTGCTGAAGCTTGTTTATCGGTTGATGAGTGACAGGACCAGCCTTGAGGAAGACTTGGGTAAAACCTAACTTTTCTTTACACAAATCTCATTGGATTATGAGACAGTCATGTGACATTATAACCAGAGGCTGTAAACTGAATTTTTAAGATTTATGCTTTTGCGTAATTCTTAATATTTAGAGGAGGTCCCTGTGGGGCCTCTTTGCTTTTCTTAGAACTACGGGGATTTTGACACCAAATTTCCATTGCCCGTTAGCATGGTCCTATGTGGGGCGGAAAGTCTCATCTTAGTCTGACTACTTTATTCTGTGACTTAGAAACCATAGCTTTATGTCCTAAAGCTGTAATGCATTTTAACTAAGTATTTGATAAGTAATGTTTTCTATAGCACGTTTCATGCATTGTCTGAAATTTAACACGATTTAAAAATCAATTAAATACAGGTTTTTTGTATAATCATATGATTAAATATTTGGAAATATGTATAACTCGTAAATATTATCAATATAATTGTCTTCATAAGTTTTTTGCCACATTTTCCTTGAAGAGTACTTTAAAAACCAATACCATGTTTTAAATTAATAAGGGGATAAATATAGAATGCATTTCAATCAAACAAAACTCTGAGATTCATAATAATGTATTTTTTAAAGGCAACTTCTCAAACCTACTTTACATAAACCTCATGCTGGTAAAACATCATAATTACATAGATAGTCCTTTTTTCTTCTCACTAAAAAAAATGTTTACCTTAACATTGTACTTGAAACTCCTAGGAAGCAAATATCATATAACTACGGAAAATTATTGCCACAATAATTTTAATTATTATACAACAAAGAAACAATGACTAACATTTTTAGAAACAACAACAAAAAGAAATGGAATGGCTCAAGGAATTGTATGTAAATTGTATTTGCAATGGGCTGAATATACCCCACTTAAAATTCATATGTTGAAATCCTAAAGCCCAATGTAATAGTATTTGGAGGTGGGGGTCCTTGGTAGGTAATTAGATCATGAGGGTGGGACTCTCAGAATGATATTGCTGTCCTCATAAAAAAGACCCCAGAGGGCTCTCCCTCCTCTTCTGCCATGTAAAGACACAGTGAGAAGACAACCGTCTGTGAACCAGGAAGTGGGCTCTCACCACACAGTGAAACTGCTGGCACTTTGATCTTGGACTTCCAGCTTCCAGAAGTGTGAGAAATAGATTTCCGTTGCTTATAAACCACCTAGTTTATCGTGGTTTGTTTCAGGACCCTGATGGATTAAAACAGTATTTTACTTTCACATTTTTCCATGATATCATGGTAAGTACTCAGTACATTTGTTGGGTTGTGAGGGGAGAAAAGATCCAGTCCACATGATCTGGAATTACTTGTTTGAGAGACCTATGTCTTTTCAAAAAAGGTTGCAAAAATGATTGTGTGTGTGATGGCATCAGACAGCATCATCCCCACAACCTCTCTGCCGCCAGATATGATCTTGGAAGTTCTTTCTGCTGAGATGAGGGAACGCAACAATCAACAAGGCACTGCCTGTGTGTGTCACTGCTGTGGTCTGGGCTGTGGCAGAGGTGTGCGGGCACCCAACCAATGCAGGAGACAGGGAGTAATGTCGGTGGAGCTGGTTTGCCCAGAATCCTAAACCTCTGCTAATCTCGAGGTCTTCCCAGCCAGCTTCTTCTTCCGTTGCAGAAGGTGAGCCTGCACTAAAGCTGCGTATGGGATGTAGCCAACTGGAAACAGCAAGGTAGCAGGAGTTACTTCTAACCTGGCTTCTAGATCCTTTTTCAGTACTTTGAGTAAGAACTTTACTCCTAGGGAATCTTGGTTTTTTAATCTGTAAAATGGTCCCTGAGGGTCTTCCCAGTGGTAAAATTCAATTCTACTTTAAAAGAAATAAAATCTGAAATTAGGCAATAAATAGAGTGGACCTAGTTGCAGACAAATTTCTTACTGGACAATAAGTTCTAAGCTATTAATTTATATCTATGTTAAACTTGTTAGATGTTAATTCAAGAAGGCATAAGTTCTACAAAGAAAGCTAAACGGGTCAGCCATGCACCCCAGATGTCAGGAGCTCTAACACCACATCCCGTATCTGGGGGATAGAATATATGTTTTCACTGCAGGACTCAGGGCAGTCTTTTAGTTAGAAGGGAAGTACACTGTTTTCTTATTGTTTCAAGATTCTGTTATCTCATTAACCACTGTCTTCAACAAAGAATTTTTCTCTTTAAAAAATGTTAAGTTTAAACGAATTGTATACCATGGCCAAGTGAGATTTAGTCCTGGAATGTAAATCTAGTTTAAGTTATAAAAATCAATCGATGTAATACATCCTAATAACAGAATGAAGGGAAAAGCCCATGTGATCATTTCAACTGATGCAGAAAAAACATTTGACAAAATTCAACATACTTTCATGATTAAAAAAGCACTCGACAAACTGCGAATAGAAGGAAACTACTTTAACATATTAAAGTCCATATATGAAAAGCCCACAGCTGGGTTCTTTAACTATATCCAGAATGTATAATGAGCTGCTAGAGCTCAAGAAAAACACCCAAACACCACAATTAAAAAATGAGCAAAGAACTTGAATAGACATCTCTCCAAAGAACATATACAAATGACCAATAAACACATGAAAAGATGCTCAGCATCATTAACCAGAAGGAAAATGCAAATCAAAACCGCAGTGAGATGCCACAGCACATCCTCTAGGACGGCCGCTACCAAAAACACAAAAAGCAGAAAGCAACAGGCACCGGTGAGGAGGTGGAGAAGTTGGAGCCTCTGTGCGCTGCTGGTGGGAATGTAAAATGGTACAGCCACTAGGAAGAACAGTTTTTGGTTCCTCAAAAAATTAAAAATAGACTTACCTTATGATCCAGCAATTTCACTTCTAGGTATACACCCACAATTAAAGCAAGGTCTCAGAGAGGTATCTGTACACACGTGTCCAGAGCAGCATTATTCACAATAGTTAAACTGTGGAAATAACCAAAGTGTCCACGGACAGATGAATATGTTTTTAAAAATGTGGTCAATACCTGTAATGGAATATTATTCAACCTGAAAAAGGAAGGAAACTCTGACACAAGCTACAACATGGGTAAAGCTTGAGGACATTATGCTACATGAAAGAACCACTCACAAAAGGACAAATACTGTGTGAGTCCACTTACTGGTGCATGAGATCCCTAGAATAGTGAAATTCACAGAGACAGAAGGTCAATGGTAGTGTCAGGGAGCTGGGCGATGAAGAAATGGGAAGTTATTGTTTCAGCTTTGCAAGATGAAAAGGGTTCTGAATATGGATTTCAAAGTAATGTGAATGTACTTAACACTACTGAACTGTACACTTAAAAGGGATTAGGATGGTAAAATTTATATGTGTTTTATCCCAGTTTTAAAAAATGCAACTTTTAAACATGCATTGTATATATGATAGATTTTAAACATGAAGAATCAGTCATGTCAGATTTTTTTACGTTTTATCTTAGTCTTTTTCATTGCATGGCTATAACTTTAGAGATAATCATAAGGTACCTACAATGTGAATCAATGTTGGGGTTTTTTATCACTGCCCAATTTTTTTCCTGTTTGTGTGTGTTTAGGGGTTGGGTGTGAGGGTTGGGTTCTATCTAGTGATGCTAAGGATGGGAGATCTTACTGAGGCATCTGGGAGAACACAGGAGCCAGAGTCCAGGTATCCAAGGAGGAAAACCTGATGCACAGAGAGGTAGGAATCACCAAGACGTGGCTACTTAGCAGCTCTGCCTAAGCAGTATTTAATCAAAGTCATGAAATAAATGGGTGTGATGGGGAAAGCTTGAAGGCCATCTTTGTTCCTGGATAAAGTGAATGCTGGTTATGGAGAAAAATTGGTGTGCAGAGTGATGTTTATGTCAAAAGCCAGCATTTCATTATGAATTGGGGGTGTCTGTCTCAGCCAAGATGCTCCCACCGAAGAAGGCAGTATGCAAAACCAGGGAGGGGGAAATGAGCGTCCCGGGCACCCCAGCAACCACAACCAGAGAGCCTGGCCAGGCAGCTCTGCCCAGAAATGTCCTGTATCACTAGAGAATCTAGATCAGTATCTCAAGAGGGGTTGCATCTGATTTTAAACCTCCTACTTATCAAAAATATTGTTCCTTTATAAGATCCCTACTCCTCCTCAAAACCCACTTCCACCAACAGACTCCACAGGCTGCCACAGAAATTTTTGAGAAAATTAAGTGTGTGTGTGTGTGTGTGTGTGTGTGTGTGTACATATGTATGTGTCTTGAATGTTTAGGGAATCTTTGGAGTTCAAACTGAGGGAAATAGAAATGGCTTGGGGAAGCTTATGGGTGTAGAAGAGTCTAGATATTAGGAAAAATCTACATAGGGAACTGCAGCATTAGAGGAAGAGAGACCTGGTCATGTAGAAGGTGGTAGCTGGTGGGAAAGAATCGAAGGGTGGCCTGGCAAGTGTGACTCAGTGCCCATGATAGGAATGCTCTGGGAAGGCCAATGGAGCACAAACGTGGGAAACAGGTGAGGGATCCTGTGACTGGGGTTGGTCTCAAAGCCCAGGTACTAGACTGAAATCCAAAGGCGGAGAAGAATGAGCTGGAATGTTGTCTAGATGTTGTTATATGATCTTTTGAAGTCAAGATTTCAAGGAAATATTGTCTACTAAAGATTCATAATTGTCCTACAATTCTAGAAAGTAGAGAAGGGTAACTGAGAGTTGCTGGACAGGAGGAACATATTTCAGAGACCTCAAATGTAGACAGTTAAGTCATAAAGTATCAGACAGTTAGCTAAGTGTTTGTTTGCAGCCATTCATATATAAATGTGATTTCATTCAGTCAGACATGTTTCTTCCATACCCCAAGTGAAGTGTGGTCAGCTCTCTAAGAGTATTGTTCTCGCCATGGGTGAAATGCAAAACAGTTTTAGAAGGTACATTTTAATTTCAATATCTAGCAACATAGAAAAACATGATTCACCTAATTTCACTGATACTTTGGTTCCACAAATATAAATGTGCAAAAATTGCAGCAGTGTGGAAGTCATTGACTAGAAACAGTGAACTCAAGGGGACTGTGAGGCATGAGGTAGTTTGCTGGCTCAGGTAGGCTTGGGTTGGAGCAGTGGAGAATTGAGAGCATATAAAGGTTCTGAAAGAGAGAGGAAGGCAGGGGCACAGCAGGAGGGAACATTTCCTAAAAGACAGCTCCATGCCTTCATGCTTTCCTACTCCTGGGGGTTGTGTTTTGCAATGTCCAAACTACTAGCTAAGTCATTCCGTAATCAGTAAAATTGTATGTTTAACAGAATTTTTGTAACTTACTTATGTCCCCTTCCTGTAAATCTTAATCTATGATGACAGAAAGTGGATCAGTGGTTGCCAGTTCAATGATTAGCTTTGCCTGTACTTGAACTTCATGTAAGTGGAAACACACAGTATTTACACTTTTGTGTCTAGCTTTTCTTCCTCAACATAATTATTTTGTGATCCATTCCTGCTGTTGCATGAATTAGTAGCTCATTCTTTAATATTGCCAGTATGAATATGCCAAAACTTGTTTAATCGTTCATCTGTTAATGGGTATTTGAATTGTTACCAGTTTTTAGTTATTGTGGATAAATTGCTGTAAATATTCTTGTACAAGCCTTTTGGTGGAAATGCACTTTCATTTCTTTTAGACAAATACAAGTAACTGAGTCATGGTATAGATGTATGTTTTACTTTATCAGAAACTTTTACATTTACTGTGTTACCCTGGCACCAGCAAAACATGACAGTCATGGTCGCTCCATGTCCTCACCACTAGTGTGGCCAAGCTTTTCAGTTTCAACCACACAAATGGGTATGAAAGGGTGGCTTTAATTTACATTTCTTTGGTGCTGAGCATCTTTTCATGAACTTATTGTCCATGCATTGGTCTTCCTCTGTGAGGTATCTCTTCAAAGCTTTCTTATTTTTTTTAGTTATTAGTCTTTCTTTATTACTAATTTGAAAGAATTCTTTATATATTTTACAATTCCTTTGTTAAATATATGTATAGAGTTTATTTTCTCCCAGCCTGTCACTTGCATTTTATTTTCTCAATGGTCTTATAAAGAGATTTTTAATTTTTATAAAGTTCAATTTATTATTTTTCTCTCTTTTATGGTTAATGCCTTTAGTGCCCTTTCTAAAAAATGTTTGCCTATGCCATGGTCATTCAAATATTTTCCAATTTTTTTAAATCCTAGAAGCTTTAGAGTTTTAGGCTTTAGGTCCAGATCTATTCTTATGCTCAAATAAACTTTTCTTTGTGGCATGAGGTAAGGGCCAAGTCCCCCCCACCCCCACCCCCACAAACACATTTATCCAGTTGTTCCAGTATCATTTTTCTCCATTAAATTGTTTTGGCACATATTTCAAAAATCAATTGACTACCTAAGACTCTCTGGTCTGTTCCATTAATTTATTTGTCTATCATTAGTGCCAATATTACAATCTTTATTAATGTTGCTTTACAGAAATATTTCTGTAAAATGATTCAGACAATGTAAGTCTGCCAATGTACTTTTTTAAAAAGAATTTGGCCACTCTAATCCCTATACTTAGAACCAACTTGTCAAACTGTACAATGAAGTCAATAAGATTTTGATTGATAGTGGGTTGAGTTTATAGATCAACATGAAGAGAATGATCATCTTGTCAATGATGAGTCTTTCATAAGCATGATATATCTTCCCATTAATTTAAATCATCTTTAATTTCTTTTAACAATATATTACTTTTTACAGTATATAGATCTTTTATACCTTTTGTTAAATTTAGTCTAAAATATTTTATGGGTTTTGGCGGATGAAATTTAAAACAGAAAAGGAAACTTTATAATAATGAAATTGATTATTTAAAAAATTGACTTTTGTGTATTAAACTTGTATGTTGTGACATTGCTAAATTTGTTAGTTCTAGTAGTTGTTTGTAGATTTCATAATTTTCTTACATAAATAATAATTCATTTGTGATTAGTCAGCTTTATAATTCTTTTTCAATCTTGGGCTCATTTATTATTTTTTGTTTTTTGTTTTTTTAAAGTATACTTTATTGACTATGCTATTACATTCATCCCATTTTTTTCTCCCCTCCATACCCCTCCACCTTGCACCTCCCTTCCCACCAGCATATCCCCAACCCTTAGTTCATGTCAATGGGTCGTACATATAAGTTCTTTGGCTTCTCCATTTCCTATACTATTCTTAAACTCCCCCGTCTATTTTGTATCTACCATTTATGCTTTTCATCCCCTGTACCTTTCCTCCCTTTCTCCCCCCACCCCTCCCTGCCGATAACCCTCCATGTGATCTCCATTTCTGTGATTCTGTTCCTGTTTGAGCAGTTTGCTTAGTTTGTTTTTGCTTTTTAGGTTCAGTTGTTGATAGTTGTGAGTTTGTTATCATTTTACTCTTCATAGTTTTGATCTTCTTTTTCTTAGATAAGTCCCTTTAACATTTCATATACTAAGGACTTGGTGATGATGAACTCCTTTAACTTGACCTTACCTGGGAAGCACTTTATCTGCCCTTCCATTCTAAATGATAGCTTTGCTGGGTAGAATAATCTTGGATGTAGATCCTTGGCTGTCATAACTTTGAATACTTCTTTCCAGCTCCTCCTTGCCTGTAAGGTTTCTTTTGAGAAATTAGCTGATAGTCTCATGGGAACTCCTTTGTAGGTAACGCTCTCCTTTTCTCTTGCTGCTTCTCACATTCTTTCCTTATCTTTAATCTTGAGCAATGTAATTATGATGTGCCTTGGTGTGTGCTTCCTTGGGTCCCACTTCTTTGGGACTCTCTGAGCTTCCTGGACTTCCTGGAAGTCTATTTCCTTTGCCAGATTGGGGAAGTTCTCCTTCATTTTTTTTAAATATGTTTTCAATGTCTTGCTCTTCCTCTTCTCCTTCTGGTACCCTTATGATTCTGATGTTAGATCATTTAAAGCTGTCCCAGAGGTTCCTAAACCTCTTCTCGTTTTTTTTAATTCTTGTTTCTTCATTCTGTTCTGGTCGAATGTTTATTTCTTCCTTCTGCTCCAAATCATTGATTTGAGTCCCGATTTCCTCCCTTTCACCATTGGTTCCCTGTATATTTTTCTTTATTTCATTTTGCATAGCCTTCACTTTTTTCTCTATTTTGTGACCACACTCAGCCATTTCTGTGAGGGTCCAGATTACCAGTATTTCAAACTCTGCAGCTGATAGGCTGGCTATCTCTTCATCTTTTAGTTCTATTTTTGAGCTTTGATCTGTTCTTTCCTTTGGGCCTTATTTTTTTGTCTCTGGTGCACCTGTTGTAAGGGGCAGAACTTTAGGTATTCATTAGGGAGGGGCAATCTAGGTACTACCTTATGGTGTTATATGTGGGGGAGGGGTCTGAGAGGGAACAATGACACTTAATCAACTCTCAGCGGCTTTCGATCACTTCCCCCACTACCCACAAGCAAGTTGGGCCCTTTTGGTGCTGGTTCCTGGGTGGATGGGTTCATGTACCTTCTAGGACCCTGAGAGCTCCTCCAGTGAAATCTCCTGTGAGGCTCGAGTTTCTCCTGCTGGCACAACCCTCACAGGTTTTTACAGCCAGAGGTTTGGAGGCTTTCTTTTCCTGCATCGGAACCCTGGGTGGCGCAGTCTGTCAACACTCCTCTGTTGTTCCTCCTGGTTTATCCACACCAGAGGTCGATTAAGGTTGGTTGAGGCCCAGGGCACAGAAGAAAATATTTAAACATACTGTCAGGTTTTACTGCTGATTGTAAACTTGTATGTAATTAAAATTGCACATATGAAACCAAATTTAGTGTCATTAGAAAAAAGTGTAAAGTTGGGGTTTTGCAGAGCCCTTCAGAAGCCAGGGCCCAGGGCACACACCAGGTATGCCCACCTCTAAATCCACCTCTGATCCACATGCAAATGTGGGACTGCAAGCTGCCATCTCACCTGCCCAGTCCTCCAGCTGCCACCTTGCCGCATCCCCTCCACCTCAGCTTCCTGTTTCAGCCTCCACCCCTCCTACCAGTCTGGATGAATGTTTCCTCTTTAACTCCTTGGTTGTTGGACTTCCATACAGTTCGACTTCCTGGCAGCTCTGGTTGTTTTTTGTTTTTAAATTTGTTGTCCTTCTTTTGGTTGTGCGAGGAAGCAAAGTATATCTACCTATGCCTCCATCTTGGCTGGAAGTCTCAGTTTTGTTTTTGTTTTTGTTTTGTTTTTAATCCTCCTCATTTATTTTTCTTACCTTATCATACTGACAAAGACCTATTGCACAATGTTGACTTATTCCCTAGTCCTTACAATTTCACTATTACTATAGGATTTTTGCAGATGTCCTTTAAGGAACTCCCCTTCTACTCCTACTTTGCTAAGAAGTTTTATCATGGAGATGTTAGATTTTATTCAGTGAGTTTTATGTATCTATTTGGGATGATCACATTCTTGTTCTCTACTCTGGTAATATGATAAATTACACTGATTAATCTCCTAATGCTGAAGCCTGATATGACAAACCCCACTTGAAATTTTCTTTTTATATAAGACCAAATTTGATTCACTAGTATTTTGTTAATGAGTCTTGCATCTATATTCATGTGGGATATTGGTCTGCAATTTTCTTTTCATATAAACTATATGTCAAATTTTGATATCAGGGTTATATTGGTCCATAAAGAATTAGGAAATGTTTCTTTCTCTCCTATTTTCTGAAGCTTTGTGGAAGGTTGGCATTATTTTTTATTAACTGTCTGGTAGACTTCATCAATGAAATTATCTAAGCCTGGAAGTTATGGGGGTGGGTAAGTTTTTTATTATAAATTTGAATTGTTGAGGTCTTGAGTTATCGCACTATTCAGATTTTTTCCTTTTTAAAATTTTTTAATTCTCACTTGAGGACATTTTTTTTCATTGCTTTTAGAGGGAGAGGAAAGGAGAGAGAGAAACAAAGATTCAAGAGAGAAGCATTGATCTATTCCACACCAGGTCCTGGGATCAAACCTGCAACCTAGTTATGTGTCCTAACAAGAAATCAAACCTGTCGCCCTTTGGTTAGAGGACAACACTCCAACCAGCAGTCCCATATCAGCAAGGGAAGATTTTTCTATTTCTTCATGTATCAGTTATTTTGTGTTTTCAAAGAATTTGACTATTTCATTCATGTTATCAAATTTATTTGCATAAAGCAATTTATAATATTTCTTTATTATCCTCAAATGTCTGCAGGCACTTTGAAAATAACATTTTTGATATTCATAATTTTTGTTTCATATGACTTCATCATTATTATTCTCGCCAGAAGCTTATCTTACTGATTAAATTTTTAAAGAACTAATGTGTGATCTCATTATTTTCATTATTGTTTTTATGATTTCTATTTCATTGACTTATGCTCTTATCTTTAGTAGTTCCTTCCTTCTGTTGACTTTGGCTTTGCTTTGCTTTTTACTTAAAGATTAGATCATTGGTATTG
The DNA here is from genome assembly GCA_004026545.1 of Mormoops blainvillei. Taxonomy (NCBI): domain Eukaryota; kingdom Metazoa; phylum Chordata; class Mammalia; order Chiroptera; family Mormoopidae; genus Mormoops; species Mormoops blainvillei. The sequence continues at coordinate 50,956 of PVJD01001523.1, forward strand.
GGCTTTTTTTTTCTCTTTCCAAGTATAGACATTTAAAGTTATACATTCCCTTTAAGAGCTGCTTTAGCTTCTTCCACAAAATCAGACCATGTATTTTAATCATTATTCAGTTCAAAGTATTTTCTAATTTCCCTGTGATTACTTCTTTTGCATATGGGTTACACAGAAATTTGTCATTTAATTTCCAAGTATTTGGGGTTTTTTAAGATAACTAATTTTTGTTTACTTTTAACCTAATTCTATTTTGGTTAGATAAATAATTTTAATATTTTGCAAGTTTTTGAGCCTTTTTTATAGTCCAGCACGTGGTCTAGCTTCGTGAACTTTCTGAGAGCACTTAAAAAGAATATCTATTCTGAAGTTGTCAGTTTAAGCCAAGTTGGTCGACATCGTTATTCAAATGTTATATCTATACTGACTCCTTGCCCACTTGTTCTATTAGTGTCTGAGACTAATGTTAAAATCTTCAATTATGACTATGTATTTTCTTTTTTTCTATCTAGTTCTAGTACACATTTTGCCACTATCATATTAGATGCATACATATTTATGAAGAGTACCCCTCTATCTTTAGTGATAAGCCTTTATTAAAGTCTGTTTTGTCTGTTATTCATAGAGCTCCCTATGCTTATCATTTGTATGGTATATCTTCTTCCACTCCTCTGTGTGCAGTATATCAGTGTTCTTAGTTATCTTGCTTTTTTTAAAATCATTTTAACAATCTCTGGTTTTGAATTCTAGTGTTTAATTTAATTGTATAAAGTGTAATTAGTTTTATGGCAGAACTTTACCATTTTGCTATTTATTTTCCACTGTTTCTTCTGGTTTTTGTTTCCCTGTTTCTCCTTTTTCTGTTGTTTTATGGGTTAATTGAATATTATTCATCTTTGATTTTAATTGCTCAGATGGCTTTTTAGTTATACTGCAATCTATAATCTTTTTAGTAGTTGTTCTAAAGAACACAATATACATTTTTAGCTTATTACAATCTATATAGAGCTAATATTGTACCACTTGTCATAAGTTGTGAGAATCTTTTAACAATATATGACTGTCTTGAAAATTTCAGCCATTGTTAATAAAATGAAAACATTTTGCATGACATTGATATAACCTGGCAACCAAGGAGAGTGGACTGTAATGTTCATGCATCAACAATGACGACTTCACTGTATTAGTCAGTGGAAATGGTAAATGCTGTTGAGTGAACACTCGTACTATGTGACCATTGCATTCAAAATGACTGAGCATGTAGAGCAAGGAATCTGCAACAAATTTTGTGTTAAGCTTGGACATTCCTCCACGAAAACTATTTGGATGATTCAGGAGGCCTTTGGGGATAATGCAATGAGTGCAGCACAAACAAAAGTGTGGCGCAAATGCTTCAAAAATGGCCGAGAATCAGTTGAAAGTGATCCACATTCTGGAAGGCCTGTCACAAGCAGAGAATGTTGAATGTGTAAGGCTGCAATCAAAAAAGATCGGTGACTGACAGTGCAAGAACTAGAAGCCAATCTGGGGGATTCTAAAAACTACTGTGTCTGAGATTTTGATGCAGGATCTTGGCACAAAATGTGTTGTGGCAAAATTTGTTCTGCTGCTTCTGCTACCAGAGCAGAAGGACCATCTGGCTGCACTTACTAATGACTTGATTCAAACTGCTACCAATGAACCAGATTTCCTCAAGAAGGTCATAACCAGAGATGAATCATGGGCCTATGGCTATGATTGAGACACAAAGGCCCAGTCATCCCAGTGGAAATCTCCTGGTTTTCCACACCTGAAGAAGGTGCTGAAAAGTCACAGCAAGATCAAACCATGTTAACTGCATTTTTTTATTGGGAAGGTGTTGTCCATCATAGGTATGCCCCTCCAGGCCAAACAATTAATAAAGGGTACTACCTCAATGTTCTTCATCAGTTGAGAGATGCAATATGACAAAAACAGCCACAACTATGAGCAACTGGTGATTGGCAGCTTCATTACAACATGCCCACTCATGCATCATGTCTTATGCAGAGTTTTTTGGTGAAACATCAAATCACCCAGTTGACTCAACACCCCCTACAGCCCAGATTTGGTGCCCTGCAACTTCTGGTTTTTCCCCAAATTAAAATCATCTTTGAAAGGGAAGAGATTTCAGACCATTGGTGAGATTCAGAAAAATATGATGGAACAGCTGATGCCAATTCCAACAAAAGATTTTGCAGAGTGTTTTGAACAGTGAAAGAGATGCTGGGAGAACTGCCAGGTCCCAAGGTGCCTGCTTTGATGAGGGCTGAGGCATAATTGTCCTATGTATAATATTTCTTGTAATTTGTATCTTCTTCAATAAATGACTCTATTTTTTTTTATATTATATGGCCAGATAATTTTGTAATTCCACTTGTTCCTTTGTGCTATCTTTGCCACATATTCTACATCTACAGAAAATAAGAACCTCAAAATTCTATGCTCATAATTTTTGTTTTAAATAGTCAGAGTTTTTTTTTAAGAAATTAGGAGATAAAAGCAGTCATCTTTTTTAGAATATGTACTCCCAAGTTCACTACTCCCAGTGTTCTTCATCCTTTCATATAAATCTATGTTCCTCCTGGTATCATTTCCACTTAGCCTGAAGGACCTCTTTTGGAAATTCTGGTTGTACAAGTACATGGGCAACAAAAACTCTCAGCTTTCATTTATCTGGAGACTTTTAAAATTTTATTCTAATTTGAAAAGAATTTTTTTGTTAGATATAAAATGTTGAGTTTGCAGTTACCTTTTTCTTTTGGCATTTAAAAGATGTTGTTTCACAATTAGTGACATTGCAGCAGTAATTAAAAAACTCCCAGCAAATGAAAGCTAGATGGCTTCACAGGCAAATTTTACCAAACAGTTATGGAAGAGCTAATGCCTATCCTTCTCAAACTATACCAAACTGTTCAGGAAGAAGGATAACTCCCAAACTCTTTCTTATGAGGTCAGTATTATTGTAATTCCAAAACCAGATAAAGACACAACAAAGAGAGAAAACTACAGGCCAATATCACTAATGAACATAGATGCTAAAATCCTCAACAAAATATTGGCAAACTGGATCCAGTAAGACATTAAAAAGATCATATATCATGATGAAATGGGATTCATCCAGAATGCAAGGATGGTATAATATTTACAAATCAATAAACATAATATACTACATAAATAAATGAAAGACAAAAATCACATGATCAAATCAATAGACACTGACAAAGCATTTTATAAAGTACAGCACCCACTTATGGTAAAACACTCAGCAAAGTGGGAATAGAGGGAACATACCTCAACATAATAAATACCATACACAAGAAACCTACAGCCAACATCATACTCAATGGGCAAAAACTAAAACTTCCCCCTGAGATCAGGAACAAGACAAGGAAACATAGTATTCAACATAGTATTAGAAGTTCTAGCCACAGCAATCAGACAAGAAAAAGAAATAAAAGGCACCCAAATTGGAAAGGAGGAAGTAAAACTGTCATTGTTTGAAGATGACATTACAGTGTACATAGAAAACTCTATAGGTTCCACAAAAAAACTACTCGAACTAATAAATGAACTTGGCAAAATAGTGGGATACTTTGTCATATTGTGAAAAGTCAATATTCAGAAATCAAAGACATTTTTGTACACCAACAAGGAAATATCTGAAACATAAGTGAGATAAGAGATCTGTGCTTGGAAAACTGTGGAACACTGAAGAAAGAAATTAAGGAAGATACAAATAGAAGCATATACCATATTCATGGATTGGAAAAATTAACATTATTAAAATATCCATACTACCCAAAGCAATCTACAGATGCAATGCAATCTACATTAAAATACCAATGACATATTTCATAGATTTAGAACAAATATTCCAAAAATTTATATGGAACCAAAAATGACCCCAAATATCTGCAGCAATCTTGAAAAAGAAAAGCAAAGTAGCAGGGGTCACAATACCTGATATCATCCTATATTGCAAGGCCACTGTAATCAAAACAGTCTTACTGGCATAAGAACAGATACATAGATCAATGGAACAGAATAGAGAGCCCAGAAATAAACCCAAGTCTCTATGGTAAATTAATATTTGTCAAAGGGGTCAGAAGCATAAAATGGTGTAAAAATAGCCTCTTCAACAAATGGTGCTGGAAGATCTGGAATAGTATATGCAAAAAAAATGAAACTAGACCACCAACTTACACCATATACCAGAATAAAATTAAAATGGATAAAAGCCTTAAACATAAGCCATGACACCATAAAAGTCCTAGAGGAAAACATAGGCAGAAAAATCAAATATCCCACACAACAATATTTTCACTGATACACCCTCTAGGGAAAGGGAAATAAAGGAAAGAATAAACAAATCAGACTACATCAAATTAAAAATATTCTGCATGGCTAAAGAAAACATCATCAAAATAAAAAGAGAACCAACTGTATGGGAAAACATTTGCCAATGATACCTCAGACAAGGGTTTGATCTCTAAAATATATAAAGAACTCATATGACTCAATAACAGGGAGACAAACAATCCAATTAAAAAATGAGCAGAGGACCTGAACTGACACTTCTCCAGGGAGGACTTACAGAGGGTCCGTAGGCATATGAAGGGATGCTCAACATCACTAGCCATCACAGAGATGCAAATTAAAACCACAGTTAGATACCACCTCACAACCATCAGAATGGCCATCATTAACAAATCAACAAACAACAAGAGAAAAGGGAACCCTAGTACACTGTTGGTGGGAATAGCAGATTGATGTAGCCACTATGAAAAACAGTATGGAATTTCCTCAAAAAACTAAAAATGAAACTGCCTTTTGATCCAGTGGTTCTACTGCTGGGACTATACCCTAAGAATCCTGAAACACCAGTTCAAAAGAACCTAGCTACCTCTATGTTCAGAGCAGCATTATTTACAATAGCCAAGTGCTGGAAACAACCTAAGTGCCCATCAGTAAATGAGTGGATCAAAAAACTGTGGTACATTTACACAATGGAATACTACACAGCAGAAAGAACTCCTACCCTTCATGACAGCATGGATGGAACTGGAGAGTATTGTGCGTAGCCAAATAAGCCAGGCAGCAAAAGACAAATACCATATCATCTCACCTATAAGTAGACCCTAATGAACAAAACAAACAAATGAGTCAAATAGAATTGAGGTGTGGAAAGAACAAACATACTGACAGGAACCTGGGGGAAGGGGGGCATAAGGGAGGAAAGAAGGGGGAAGGCCTAGTTAAAGAACAAGTACAAATGTCCCATGGACATAGACAACAAGGTCAGGATTGACTGTGGGAGTAGAAGTGTAGGTCAGGGGACTGTAATGGGGGAAAACTACGACAACTGTAATAGAACAACAATAAAAAGATTAAAAGACGTCTCAATGTCTTGTGTTCTTTACTGTTTCTGATAAAAAGTCATCTATGTGTAACATCCTATCCTTTCAGCTAGCTACTTTCAAGATTTTCTCTTTCTCTTTAGTTTTTGGCAGTGTGATTATGATATACCTACACATTGTTTTTGTGTGTTTATCCTGCCTAAGTTTCAATAGATTCTTGGAATTCAAACTTGATGTTTTTCATCAGACTTGAGTATTTTTAGGCATTATTTCATTAAGTATATTTTGTGCCCAATTTTCTCTCTCTCTCTCCTTTGGAGGCTATGGTTACATACATGTTTAATTGCTTGATTATGTCCCACGGGTTACAAAATTCTGTTTACTTTTTCAATCTTTTATCTTTCTGTTACATAGATTGGATAATTATTATTAATCTGTTTTTTAATATGCTACTAATAGTATCTATTGCATTTTTCATTTTAGATGTTAGTTTTTAGTTCTAGAATTTTTGTTTTGCCTTTTAAAATTTGTACTAACCTGCTGAGATTCTCCCTCTGTTCTGTCATTAAGACCATCTCTTCCTTTAAGTTCCTTATATTAACAGCTTTAAAGTCCTTTGCTGCTAACTCCACTGACTGGTCCTGGGAAAGAGGAGCCATCCCAGGTCCTCTTTCTGTTGACTCCTTTTGCTCTTGACTGTGGTTCACATTTTTCTGTTTCTTTATATGCTGAGTAATTTTTAAAAATGTATACTGAACATTATAGAGGATACCTTATATAAATTCTGCTTTCTTTGCTCGTGCTCTAAAGAATGTTTGTATTATAGCAGGCAATGAAATTAGTGGCTGATCACCTTGAATTTGCTGAGGTTTGGTTTCATGCTTTGTTGGGGTAGATGTAGTACGGTTTTCCCCCTGGTAGTAAGGTAAATCCTTCAGTCTTGGGACACAGGCATGACCTTCCTGGATGTCAATGGAGAGCTCAAGCTGTTTACCAGACCTCTCCAACTTGCCAGGACTCAAGCCCCAAATTGTCTCCTCTGAGAGGGCAGCAACTAAAATCTCTTTAGTTCTGTCAGCCTTCCAGCTCTTGTTTCCTACTGGACTTTTGGGAGATGCCCATAGGAGTGAACAGATCAGTAGTCAGCCGAAGATTACAGGGCAGTTTATTTTAATTTATTTAATTTAAGGTTCCTTCTTTCCAGGGTTCTTTTTTCAATTCTAGCTACTCTGTGAATCCTGATAAATCAAGCTAACATGTAGCCATAACTGACTTTCTGTGACTCCCAACTCATTGACTGGAAATACCCTTGGGAAGAAGCTTTATAAAAAGAGATCTACCAAGTGTGGTTCCCGTCTTTCAAAATTCAAATACCCTATAGTTTCTCCCTGTTATGGGTTGCTTTCTAGTGCCTTCATTGTCTTTAATATTTTGTTCAGAGTTTATAACTGTTATATGTAGGAGAATTAGGCCAATATGAGCTGCTTCACCATTTACCAGATTGCTGACTTTTTACAGCATGCCATCATGCCAATGGGCATGGAAGAAATCCTCAAGAAACAAAATATTATGTAATTTACAGAAAGGCAGTTTATACACACATTTCAAAAAGAATTATATTCCCCAAACTTAGGTGTACATCTTATCATTTGAAAATCAATTTGGGTGTCCTTATAAAACTACCTGAGCATTCGGTCAAAGATATCTAGATAAAAGTACACAGGATGTTTGTATTACTTCTCCATTACTGTATGACAACTTACCACAAACGTAGTCACTTAATATAACACCATTTGTTCTCTCACAATTTCTGAGTATGCTATAGCTGGACCCTCTGCTCAGGGTCTCACAAGGCTTCGTTCAAAATGTATTAGCCAGGCTGCCATTCCCATCTAGGGTTTATGGTTCCTTCAAAGCTGATTCAGGTTGTCCTAACAGCAGCCTTCATCCTTTCTGAGGCCAACAGGAAAGTATCCTTCTGAAGCTTCACCTTCTTTAACAGGACTCACCTGATTAGGTTAGGTTCACACAAGAATTTCTCCCTTTTGAGTAACTCAAAGTTAACTGATAAGTAAACTAATCAGGGGGATAATACACAGTGTAGACACCCTGGGATGGTACTCTTGAAGGTCATGTGGAATCCAATGCAGCAGAATACACTGTTTGGTGCAGCATTGTATATAATAGCAAAGAACTGAAAACCCCCTAAATGTTCATTTCATGGGAGCTGGTTAAATAAATTATAAATTATAGTAATTTCATACTAAATTTACTACAACAAAAAGGGTGATTAAGATATTTTAAGTAAAAAAAAATGCTTGCAAAGATTATTATGGTTAATATTTAGTGTACCTATGGTATACTACTCTTTAGTTAATATTAAGTATTCTTCTGTTCATGTAAATATATATATATAAACCCAATATGATATACAACTTATGCTGTTATTCAATTTAGAGAGGCCAGAAATATATCCTTCTCTATGTCTCCACAACTGGGCCCAGTTTAGCTCACAAACTCATTTGTGCTAATAGCAAGAGACAAATCTGCCTTTTTCTTTTTTTCTCTTTTTTTATTGTAATTTTTCCATTACCATTTAGTTTCCTTATATCTCCCTCCCACCCCCTGCAATCACCACACTGTTGTCCATGTCCATGAGTCCTTTTTGCCTTATGCTCGATCCCCCCAGCCTCACCCTCCACTCCTGTAGCTATCTGCCTGCTCTCCATCTATGAGTCTGTCTCCATTTTGCTTGTCAGTTCTGTTTGTTCATTGGATTCCAGATATGAGTGAAATAATATGGTATTTGTCTTTCTCTGACTGGGTTATTTCACTCAGCATAATGTTGTCCAGGTCCATTCATGCCATCACAAAGGGTAAAATTTTCTTCTTTTCTACAGCCATTGTGTAAATGTCCCACAGTTGTTTTATCCACTCATCTACTGATGGACACTTTGGGTTGCTTTCATATCTTGGTAATTGTAAATAATGCTGAAATGAACACAGGGGTGCTTATGTTCTTTTGAATTAGTATTTTGGGTTCCTTCAGATATATTTCCAGAAGTGGGTGGTATAGTGGGGTCAAAAGGCAGTGCCATTTTTAATAGTTTGAGGTATCTTCATACTGCTTTCCACGGTGGCTGCACCAGTCTGCATTCCCACCAACAGGGCAAAGGATCGCCCTTTCTCCACATCCTCACCAGCACTTGTTGTTTGTTGATTTATTGGTGATGGCCATTCTGACCTGTATGAGATGATGATTGTGGTTTTAATTTGCATTTCTCTGATGATTCGTGATGTTGAGCATCTTTTCATATGTCTATTGGCCATCTGTATGTCTTCTTTGGAGAAGTGTCTATTCAAGTCCTTCTCCCATTTTTTAATTGGGTTGTTTGTTTTCTTGGTGTTGAGTTTCTTAAGTTCTTTATAAAATTTGGATATTAACCCCTTATCAGATGTATTGGCAAATATGTTCTCCTATTTCATGGGTTGTCTTTTTATTTTGTTGATGGATTCCTTTGCTGTGCAAAACTTTTTAGTTTGATGTAGTTCCATTTGTTTATTTTTTTTCTTTTGTTCCCATTGCCTGAGGAGAAATATTAGATAAAATATTGCTATGAACAATGTCCAAGATTTTACTGCCTATGTTTTCTTCTAGGATTTTTATGATTTTGGGTATGATGTTTAAGTTTTTAATCCATTTTTAATTTATTCTTGTGTGTCGTGTCAGAAGGTGGTCTTGTTTCACTTTTCTGCACATGTCCAACTTTCCCAACACCATTTATTGAATAAACCATCTTTAGCACATTGGATGCGCTTACTTCCTCTGTCAAATACTAATTTACTATAAAGGTGTGGGTTAATTTCTGGGCTCTCTATTCTGTTCCGTTGATCTGTGTGTCTGTTTTTATGCCAGTACCTGCTGTTTTGATTGTTATGGCCTTATAGTATAGTTTCATATTAGGTAATGTGATTCCTCCAACTTTTTTCTTCTTCTTCAGGATCACTGTTACTATGCGGGGCCTTTTGTGGTTCCATTAAATTTTTGAAATATTTGTTCTAGTTCTGTGAAATATATCATTGGAATCTTAACAGGAATTGTGTTGAGTCTATAGAATGCTTTGGGTAGTATGGACATTTTAATGTTAATTCTTCCCATCCAGGAACACAGTATGTGCTTCCACTTATTTGTATCATCTTCAATTTCTTTCATCAGTGTCTTATAATTTTCCAAGTACAGGCCTTTTACATCCTTGATTAGATTTATTCCTAGATATTTCATTCTTTTTGAAGCAATTGTGAATGGGATTGTTTTCTTAATTTCCCTTTCTGATAGTTCATTATTGGCATGTTTTTATGCAGCTGATTTCTGGATACTAATTTTGTATCCTACTTTGTCGAATTCATTTATCAGTTCTAGTAGTTTCTTGAAATCTGCCTATTTCAAATGTGGGTAATTCAAGATTCAAACCGAAGTCAGATTACGGCTCTCCCTCTCCCTTGTTTGTCCCTTTCTTCTTCCTGGGGTAGAAGAAGTTCCTAGGGCATTGTGTGTGACCTGGCATCAGAGGATGGCAGTGGTGTGTGTTCCACCCTGGCCACCTTTATGGCTCTAGCTGTCACTCCTGACCTGGGCACTGCCCTGCACTTGCACTCAGCACTGTCGGCTAAGGCCTCATCATGCCCATCGCCCCCATGGAGGAAAAGTCAGGGAGGCTGCCTGGGAAACTTCTGTTCAGATGGAAACTTAGCAGGTGCCCTGTTGGAAATGGGACGTTCCTCAGAAGTTGCAGTCTCCCAGGTTTCACCCTGAGAAACCAATCTCCGCAAGCTTACCTAGAGTCTCCACATCCTCCCAGTGGGTTTGCCTCTGGAGGACCAAGGTCTGGAGGCTTCTCTCAGGTGCCCCTGCTGCTTCCTACACCCCAGTCTTATTCTTCCTATGGTTGTGCTTTCATTATTTCCTTTTCAGAGAGGGACTACTATTACCCCATCCACATTCTTCTCTGTCCCCTGGCTTTGGCCATAAATATCATGGTTTCTGCTGTGGGAAGAAACGCAGACCAACAGGCACTGTGTATTCAGAACTGGCTGTAGCCAGGGAGTGGGCCTCCATCATATTGGTTTCGGCAGAGACTCAAAGGCAGGCAGAGTGGAAAACTTTACAGTGGGAAAACTGGAAGAACCAGGTGTGCCCTAAGTGGGGGCTGGGGCTTGGGGAAGCTGGAGGTGGGACCAGGAGTAGGGTGTCCTATGTGATTGGTAAGGGGGCAATTTGGCTTTCTCTGGCTGGTCCTAAGCTGGAAGCAGGAGCAAACTCAGGGCAACTGTCAGTTACTAATGAAGTCCCGGCCATTTGGGATTAGTCATTTTAGGCATAATTGTTTGACTTTCTGGGCAGTTACTAGAGAAGTAACTGCTGAACTGGTTGCTGCAGGTTGTGGGTCAGGGTTCTAATTGCATATGTCGTTTGACTATTGTCCATTTCTATACTCAGCCTTTCACAGGCTGCGCTCTTTATACCCAAAGGCTTATTACTCAGAACAAAGCCTGGCTCATGCAAAATCAGGCTATCTTATTTGTTTTAACTTTACGAAACCTACTTATCAGTGTCGGTCAGAACCAGGAAAATTCAAACCCGGAAAATGTAAGGCAGGGAATTGGTTCCACAAGTGTTGAAGGCTGAAAAAGCAACTGGAGAGGAATGACCTCAGGATGCAGCTCCCCGCCCTAAGACGGAGGGTGCACAGTAAGCCGTGGTGGTGGCAGAAGCTGGGGCCCGGGCTCTGAACTGGAAGTCTAGGCAACTGGGGCTCAGGACTCTGAGGAAGGGACGTGACATGAGAGTAAGGGAATGTGGCACTGCTGTCTTGGCAGTTCTAAGGTGGCCCAGCAAGGCTGGTGCTGGCAGTGCTGAGAGAAGCCAGAGGCTGGAGCCACTGTCTTCTCTGTCCTTGCTGCTGGGCAAGGCTAATGTCACAAACAGAATGGAAGTCTCTTCTCCCACCAGCAAGCTCACTCCAGAGCTCCATTGGCAGAAACCACCTGGAAGCCCTGGAAGGGGAATCTGGAGAATGTGGTTTGCTGAGGCCCAGCCCAGCCTCACTGAACAAAGGTTGCACTTGGAGCTGAAGGGCGTTTGGTAAGGAAACCTGCGCCGCAGCTAAGGGGGCAGCTCAGATGGAAAGCGACGGTGATGGTCTCTGTGAGGATACCTGCGAGGAGCGGGGAGAAGCATCCTTTTTTACATCATCCAAACCTCTCCCATCACATTAGCATATGTACAAGGTTGCTATGCATACCCGGATTTCTATATATACAGAAAATAACCTGAGGAGCGTACATGTCATGTTAAGGGCGTCTTCCTATGGACAGCAGAGAAGAAAGAATGAGGATGTAATGTAGTTAGCATCGCTCTGTATTGCTTGATTCTTTTTTACAACAAGCATATTAATAGTACAACGTTTTAAAAACTTAACAATGCACATAGCAGCACATGTAGAGTTTCCCTCTGACATCTGCTGGCAACTGACGTTGACATGTTTGCAGGGACCATGTGCTGCAGGACACCTGTGTGCTGTGTTTGGAGCCAGTGTCCTGGTGTTTCCTGCCCCTCAGTTCGGCTGCACAGCGGTGTGTGCAACCCAGTGAGGAGATGGAGGGGAGCCAGGACATGAGCCCACACGCACGGTGGCTAGAACATCTCAGAACAAACACAGGCACTAGGTCTGCTGGTGACCAGGGAAAATGGTGCATGTCCAGAGGGTTTGTTTAATAGAAAACACGTTCTGTTTGAAAGGAAATGCTTGTGGGGAATTTGATTTCTCTTCTTTCAGTTTTCTTCATTGGTCATCTTTTCCCATGCCACCCCTTCTTCTGTCCATCAAGCCTCCTGACTTTCTCTTTTATTTTATGTCCCTAAATGAACTCAAAAGCCAGCAAGTATGTACCTGGAGAAGTGTTTCTCCAATTTGAATGTTGTGAGTGTCCGCCCTCCCTAGTGATCTGTATATAAATGCACATTCCTGGCCCCTCCCCCTAGAGATCTCTTAAAGGAGGGTTGAGGGAGCCCAGGAATCGGCACTTCAAACACCCCAAGTAATTATAAAGCAAGTGTCCCCCAACCACAGTTGGAGAAAACTTCCGAAAGAAAATCAAAACCAGTTTTGGGATCACCATGTTCTAACATATGACCAACACGGTTATAACAGCCACCCCAAGGTGTTGCCTCCTTTTTATTGTAAAAAGAGGGGTTATTTAATGTATTTTACCCTAAAACTCATGGCTTGTTGATATATTTGAGCTACCCGAAGACACTATCAAGTTGGTTTTGGTGGCTCACATTCCCTTGGTCACACCAGCCTCTCCAGCCTGTGCTGCATCAGCTGCATGTGTTATACAAGTGGCAGCTCTAGAAATGGGCAGCTGTGACAGAAGATGCCAGCAAGGAAGGCTTTCTAAATATGCCATCCAAAAAAGCGACTATGCCCCCCCATTTCCTGCATTTCACTTGTTGCTTTTCCCTATGCCAATGCTCACAGGAGTTTAATTTCATCTTTTACTTCTCCAGTTATTTTCTCCTTCCATCCCATGTTGAAGTCTTTTCTCTGGCATTGCACTGAATCATTCCTGCTTTGTCTGCACTACCCACGATGACAGACACGAAGAGTTGTAGTCTTTGTTGCAAACTCCGAGGGACTTAAGGAGTTCCTCCCCATGGAACACTATTGTTTTTGCACACTTTGAGTGTCTGCAGCATGCTAGGCAGCAAGACCTGAGGAGCCATGTTTGCTCTTGAGGAGAGCTGCGTGCGAAGTAACACCGGTGAGAGACACGGGTTTCAGGAAACAGAGGATGTGTTGGTTCAGACTAATCCTGCCTGGCGCTGGTTTCAGTTCTGATCCATTCGCTGTTGAATGCTACCGGAGAAGCCTCAAGCCAAGGCTGCCACGGCAACTCGTTGATTGTAAAGACACTACAGATTCAGCCAGAGAATATTATAAAGCACCAACCACACACCCAACTCAGGGTGAAACCTTTATGTCTGGGATACAAACATTTTAGACATAGTCTTTATCTTGTGAGTTTCAAATGTATACAGAAAACCAAGCTATTCATGTATGAAAATAATAATATGAAATATTACATAATTCAGAGTGGACAATATGATTTCAAGTGCCATAGAAATTCAAAATAAAAAATCCCATCACGGACTTGAGAGGGGCAAATTCCTAAAGATGGAGGGAACTAAAAACAGAAAAGGGAACCTATGAAACAATGGAATGGCCACGGTCTGTGTACAAGTTGCCCACAGACCAAAACAGGGAATAGGCATAAGAAAGGGGGGTTGGAGATAAAGATGGTGAGTCCAATTTGAGATGCAATGAGTCTGAGATCTGGTCGAAGGGCCCCTGGGGGCAAAACTGAACTTCCCCCATTTAGTGCAACTGTGTTAAACATAAAATAAACACACAAATGGCAGCTTAAACAAATGAGGGGCTTATTTTTTCACAAAACAAAGAATCCAAATGTCAGGAGTCTAAGGCTGCTGTTCCATACGGCTTCCCGTTCCCCCATTCCGTTCTCATGGCCATAAGACTGATGCTCGACCTCCGGTATCACACCCACAAGGCAAGTGGAACAAGAGGAAACGCAAAGACCAAAGGCCTGTGTCAGCAGAGTCCACCATTTCTCGAGAAAAACGGTGGCTTCCCCAGAGCCCCCCGTTGTGATCAGAACTTTCTGCCTCTGCCACCCCCATTGCAGCAACAGTCATGAAGGGAATGCTTTCAGTGAAGGGGCTGCTCTGAACATGCAGGGAAGGAGAAATCCCCATTGGGGGCCCACAGGCAGAGTCTGACCCAACAAACACCCTCTTTCCACTTCACCTCACTTTTACCAGTGAGTACTTTGTGTCAGGCACTGGACTAGGGACCAAGAATGGAAAGATAAGAATAACAAGTACTATATGTTGTGCTTCTAACATGGGTGAAACACTGTACTCAACACTTTATTCACCTGAAGTTTTATATTATCTACTTTTGTTGACATAGATTTTATCTTTTTAACAAAAAACATAGAGTCCAAGGCGATCTGTCTCCAAAACTGTATTTTCAATATAAAATACTGTCTCTAAAACAAATTCCTTTGGAGGTGTGGTAGGGGCACAAAGGCGAATAGATACTGTAATTTGGTAAACACGATTCTAGGCCCAGAAAGTAGTTGGGGACAAGGAACATTTAGTGCTCCCCTTTCCAGGAATACTGTAGGAAGACAGAGAGAGGATGTTTAATCTTGAATGATGAATAGAAAGGGCAGTGGGGGCCAGGTAAGGGAGACAGCCTGATACTGCACAGAGGTGGCACTGGACACAAAGACATACAGACAGAAGAAACGTTTCTCATCCCATAGCAGCAAATAGTTCCTTGTGACTGGGATAAAAAATAAATACGAGGAGGCAGCAGCACACCATTTCAAGACATGTGAGGCTTGTTCCAGGCAAGAAGTAAATGAGAAATAATGAGCCTTCGACACGAGGATGGAAATGCGGAGAAAGGGACTCAGGTGGGCCAGCAGGCCTGTGTGTGTGCATGTGCGTGTGCATGGGGGAGAGTTAGGGGTGTCAAGAACTTAAACATATTTCCCAGGTTTCTAATGCAGGTGACTGGAACAACAGTAAAATTTCTAAGTACTTTCCCTCCCTGGGGAAGTAAATTTTGTGTGAAAGAGAAAATAATGAAATCCACTTTTTGACACTTGGAGTTTGGATGACCTGTGGAGCCAGGGCACCATAGGGTGTGAAGGGTCATGGGCAAATTCTGCATGGGTGTGTAGAGCCCAACCCTTCACATGCTTAGTTGTCACATGTGCCGCTTTTGCCTGATTTCACATCTTCCACAGTGCCACGTCTTGCAAGGTCTGTTTGTATCACACCCCACACAGTTGCTCACCCCTGCAGCTCCCTCACACCATCTATTCCACACTGGTTCCAGGGTGACCTAGGGAGCTGCCACGCTGGCCTGCCGTCACCCATGACGCTGGCTGCCCCGTGACCTCTCACAGGCTTTACTGCTCTTCATCGGTGATGACCACATGGCGTGTGCAGGACGTTGCGAGTGATATCTCATTTTCTTTTCATGTGGAATTTGCCACTCAGCGCTTTATTTGCAGATGTGGAGGAACATGTCTCCCACCAGGTCTTGCCTGGAATTCTGCAGGCCACCGCTGTGGTGTCCCCAGAGCAGCATCTCTCTGCATGTGGGCCACACCCCTGCCTTCCACGCAAGCCACAAGCGGGTGGGGAGAGAGGCTGCTCTTCTGGGTTACCCAGGCACTACTCTCACCACAGAAGCATTTGGAGCCAAATGATTCTTGCTCTTGCCACGTAAGAAGAAAGATACTTTCAAATCATTTACTCTAGAATAAGAATAAACGGTAATGACCTGTTTTCCCCGCTCCTCTGAGGCATTTTAAAAAACACATTTCCATTTAACTTTAGCTCACTCTTGAATATTCAACTAATCTTTTTCTAAATGCCAGGGAGCAGAGTGTAAATAAGCCATTCCTCATCACCTGCATCAGTAAATTTAAAAACCCAGCTATTTATGTGCTGCCCACTTTTCCTTTCGGAGGCTAAGGAGACAATCAACTCGGAGTGCTGCCAGAGGGGGCTCCTGGAGGGCATTCAGGGCACATTGCCACTCCCTGATTATATGCCATCCTTTAGTTTTATTTCCTGTCTCTAAGATACAAGGTAGTGATTTTCAATCAGTGTGCCACAGGACTCTGGTGTGCTGCAAGAATTTTTAAAGTATGTAATGTCTGACTATTTAGTCAGGCTCATGGACCTCTTTTCCCTTAAATTGTCAAATAAAAAAGTGACAAAAGCCAACACAACAATAACCATCTGGTGTGAATGAATCAAACTGATACCTATTCCTTGTCAGATCTGCAAAAAACATATTTTTTGGTGTGCCACAGAATTTTAGCGATTAGTTTATGTGTGCCATGAGATGAAGAGGTTGAAAACTGCTGCTCTAGGGTAATATCTGTGTGAGCTGACCCCAGCCATCCAGCGTGAGGGCCTGGGCCATGAACCCTGCCTTTGCCAATAGCTGGCTTCTCTGGCCCCACTCGAGTGAGTAAATGCTTTGTGTGCAGACAGATGCACACTTCTTCCTCTTCTGTTCTTTTTGTTAAGAATTCGGTTTTTTAGGGATTGTACTTAAATGCTCTAGTGAGGAGCATCTCAACCTTATTCCCCAGTCACCAAAGGACGCATATGCAGCCATGTGTTGGCTCAGTTGCTTCTTTGTTTGCCGTGTGCCCAAGTACAGCATGCCGATCTTCTAGCCAGTGGAAACATGCCTTTGTCTCGGTCACACTCATCTTTCGTTTTCCATGAAGGAAATTGGGGTGAAGACCGGGAATATATTCTGCAGATGCCTCTCCACAGTGTCAACATCACTCTGAGCAGGGCAGATCCTGAAAGCTCTGAAAACAGGATCCTGTGGTCTCCTGCTTCAAAACTCAGGAAAACTGACTCAGGCTTCTGACTGCTAAACAGTAGAAGCATTTCCTGAGCCCATGTGTTGCCTGGAAGCTGTTAGTGTTAGCTTAGCTGTCGTGGATGGGAGGAACCCTCAGCATCTGGCAGGCCAGCTTTGCCTTCTCGCAGTGTTGCAACCCGCACCCTGAGACCCTCGTTGGGTTCTGCTACGCAGCCTTCTTGAACAGATCTCAAACAAGTCTTAAGTCTCCTAAGTACTTCCTTTGAAAAACTTCTTCACTATCCTGTAAACTGATTAATTCATAGACAATGGACCTCATGGTATTCATTTTTGTGAAATCTTGTTTTATCGTTGTTGAAGAGTAAAGCATCTAATTAAAATATAGCCTTTTACGTTTGAACATTTTTCTTGGATCCTTGATCTCTGTAAATGAAACCATGGGGGTTTTGTTGGGATTTCCCCAGAGCAGACCCTCAGAGGAGGAGGCTAGGACCAGTGTTTATTTGTAAGGCAGTCACAGGGGAAGACCAGGGAAATGGGGCAGGGAGAGGGGAAGCCAACCAACAGTGTACTCAATGGGCTGAATGTTTGCATCTCTTCTACATTCATCTGGGGAAGCTCTAATCCCCAATGTGCTGGTGTTTGGAGGTGGGACTTTTAAGAAGTGATTAGGTCATAAAGGTGGAGCCCCATGATGGGATTTGTGCCCTTATAAGAAGAGACATGAGACAGATGATTTCCCTGTCTCTCCTGGCCATGTGGAGATATAGTATGAAGGCATCCTATAAGCCAGAAAGAGGGCTCTCACCTAGATGACTCAAATCGGCCAGTACTTTGGTCTTAAACTTCCAGTCTGCTAAACTGTAAGAAATAAATATTTACTGTTTAAGCACCTAGTCTATGGTATTTTTGTCATAGCAGCCCAATCTGACTAAAGCAGTATGTTGTTATTAAGCAAGTTACCATTGATGGCAACTGTTGTTCAACTCATCTAAGGACCTCTGAGAGACCTTCTAGAATATGTGCCTCAAGTGGTAGTGAGGGAGCAGAGTATTTATTTACCAATTCTCATGTCAGTGGTTGAAGGTTCCTGGGTGGCGGGATGTTCATTCTCTAGCTCTTCCAATTGCTGAGGCCCTGGAGTCCAGAGAAAGTCATCAGGTTGGGAGATGGAGGTATTGAAGTTTGTTGTCAAACACCTCCACTGTAAGACAGGTCAGGGGCAGGCCAACTGACCTGTCTGCTACACTTTCTGTGAAAGTGTCAGTGTAACTGGTTAGATCTGGGACAGCAAAGTCATCAGTGCCTGTGGGGCCTGGGTAGCAAGGGTGAGAGTCATAGGAAGTGAGATGAAGTGGAACTGGGAGACCAGATCAGTAGAGTATTGTAGTGCGTCGAAAGGACTTTGTACTCTGAGTGAAGCCATTGCAAGGCTCTCAGCAGAACAGGGACATGCTCTGATGCACAATTTAAAGGTATGACTTGCATTGAGAACATACCTTAGGGAGCAAGATTTAAAGCACAGTGAACACTTAGGAAGTTTTCATAATAATTCCCTGCAAGACAGTGAAGATGGCTTGCTCTGAGTGTAGCTGAAAATGTTGTAAAAATGTGGTCTCATTGTGGTTACATTTTGAAGGGCAATTGCTTCAGGAAATCATCACAATATGCATGATAAAATTCCCAGCTACACAAGCATTGTTCTTGCAAGTGGGGAGGGGAAGGATGGCACTGGGGTTCATTACAACTGGCCTTTAGGACATATGGCATCCAGCCCCAAGTCAGCTCTTACCAATTTTTTGCTACATGATTTGGGTCAAATCAATTTATTACTTTGAACTTCAGTTTCCTCAACTACAAGATGAGAGTGGTCACTTCTGCTTCTAAAACCATATGATTCTTTCTCAGTCCTAGCTTCACTCATAAGGTGAAACCCACCTTCTGAATTTGCCACTGCTACTGAGATTGCCCACAGAGACAGAGCACTGTCCAGTAGCCCTTCTTCACAGTTCCTGGTTCTTTTTCATCTCATACACGTGCTGGTGGTTTGGCCTCATTCTGACATAGATACAGTTAAAATTAAATTTATACAGCTTTGTTGAGAGATATAACATTAGCCAGTCATATTAAACCCATAGTTAGCCTTCAAGACCTCACCCTTGGCAAGTAGAAAAGTACTGGAGAAGAGATGACAGGAACACAGCACCAATTCCATGTCTTACCAAGTGGGCAACAGGAGATAGAACAAGAAATATACCAACAGAGGACAGGAAATAGGAATGAACCCTCCTGGAGGTAAAGGTGGGGCGGGCAGTGGGGGGACAGATTGAGTAAGTGAGCAAAATCCTTGGTGATTATAGCTAGGCATCAACAATTAAGTCTCAAGGTGGTAAAGAAAAAAATCTTGGTCCAAGCCTACAGTTCCAAGGTGTGTTGGTAGCCACATATATAACCAAAAGCAGAATAATTAAAAGTGGGGAATGAGACTGGGGTAGAAGGAGGGCAGCCTTTGGGCTTCTAGAATCTACAAGACCTGTCCAGAAGGTACCCCGCCATGTAATATGAAAAATGTAGACATATACTGAAGAAGATACAAGATACAAGAAACATTGTACATAGGACAATGATGTCTCAGTCCCCTTTAAAGTAGGCAGTTTGGGACTTCACACAGTTCTCCCAATCACCATTAGCTATGCTGTTGTATTTTCCTGAATCTCATTGATGGTCTGAAATCTCTTCCCTTTCAAAGGTAATTTTAGTTTTGGAAAAAGCCAGAGATCACAGGGAATCAAATATAGGTTGTAGGGTGCTGAGTCACCTGGTGATTTGATGTTTCACAAAAAAAAACTTCACAAGACGTGATGTATGAGCAGGTACATTGTCTTGATGAAGCTGTCAATCACCAGTTGCCAATAACTGCAGCCTTCTGAATCATCAAAATAGTTTTTGCAGAGAAACGTTCAAGCTTAACACCAAATTTGATGCAGATTCATTGTTCTACTGGCTCAGTCATTTGAATGCAACGGCCACACAGTACACATGCTCACTCAAGGGCATCTACTGGCCCTACTGACAAATACAGTGAAGTCATCATTGTTTATGCATGTGCATTCCAGTCCACTCTCCTTAGCTGCCAGGATACATCAGTGTAGTGCAAGCTGTTCTCAGTATATTAACAATGGTTGGACTTTTTCCAGACAGATTTTGTACACAGAGCTCTGAAACCTGGGAACACCGCTAATAGAGGTAATCCTGCAGAGCAGCCATGAGTGCTTGTGCACGAGGCTCAGCACCGAGCACTCTCCGTGTGCTCCTTTGTTTCATCCTTTTACCAACCTAAGCGGCAGGGATTATAAATCCACAATGCCTTTCTGGAAATTTGGGGGGCAAGTTACAATTCAAAATTCAGAACTTTTCTTATGTTAGAACAGAAGTTGGGTACATATATCATATACTACCCAAAATACTTAGCAGAGCCTGGGGTGGCACCTCTATCAAACATGATACGTTGAAAATGAAACATATGGTATTCAGCAGATAAACAAAGAGCAAATAGCCTCATGCTGAGTCAGGTCAGATTTTGCCTGAAAATTCTGTTTCAAATGCTATGGATTTCAAAATCACGGATGAGGAACTGAAGAAAATCAGTATCCTCATTTTACAAACTATGAAATGGAGTTGCAGAGAAGGTATATAAAAGGCCCAAGGTCACGATCAGAGTGAAAGCAGGAACAGGGATTTGTGTCAAGTCTGTTCAATTCTCAGACCCTAAGCTATGCTTTCAAACAAAACAAAAATCAAAAAGAAAACAGCCAAATTAACATTTATAAATGATTCATTAAATGTCTAAGAAACATATCATTGTGTCAACTTCATTAATTACTAAATTCAACATGCATAAAAATTTTAATACACTGGAAAACAATTTGTAGGTTTTCCACTTTGCCAAAATCCCCTAGCAGGTGCCATGATTACTCAGTCACCTGAAGATAAATCATTTCAAAAGTAGAATGATAAAAATTATTTTAATTTTTAGAGCAAAAAATGAAATTTAATAGGATATGGGTACATTTTAATATTTTTGACATGATGTATGTTAAGAATTCCAGACATAATTGCACATAACATGTATAAATGTCTTTAAACTTCTTTGGAAAAAATATGGTGGGGAAATATTTCCTTTTATGCTGTTTTTTTATTCTATTTCATCTTAAAATTATGTACTATACTGAGTATTTTAAAATCAAAAACTCTAAACTTTATATATTCCCTGATGACTCAAAGATACAACATGTAATTGAAATAAATATTTTATGATATCTTTTGATAAAATATGTCTTAGCTGCCTTACTGAATAACTCACACTGAACCCATGAAAAAACAGATTTTTTCCCTTTTTTCTCAGAACTGTCCTGCTCACAGTAGTCACAATAGACTTTGGATTATTGTGGTCACTCATATCTTTCTAATTAGCCTTAACTTGAGGCTAACGCCAGCTGGAATACTAGATTCACTCAGTAAAAACTGGAAAAATTAAACTTTTGCTGCCTGATGGACATATTTGCTAGAGTCTATTACAGTAGGGCTTGACTATTACTATCATGGCGTGATAGAAACAGCATTAATAGTTCCAAGGACACATGAAATCATAGATTGCATATGGAATTTGTCTCATGTTTCCCAAACCTATCTAACATGAAGGACAAATGTCAAGTAAGCAAGTTTCTTAGTGGAAACTGTGCATGTGTCACCTTACGAGGATTTTACACACTAAGACATTTATGGCCTCAGTGAAAAGAGGGGTAAGTGACTAACCCTTGATTAACATTTTAGATTCAATTTTGCATGTAGCAAAATAGATTTGAAATGGTATTCTGGAATTGGTAAGTCAAAATGTATTCACTAAGATGTGAGTAAATTCACACTGGCTTTCCAGATCAGATTTCATCTAGAACAAAGTGTCCTTCTATTCTGCTGACTTAGTGCATCTCTACAGGGTCCTGTTACGCATTCACTTCAACAGCACTGGCTGAGTGTCTGGACAGAATGTGTTCCTGCAGACAAAAAATCCCTGTCTTTTACAGAGTTTTCTTCGGGGCAAGGAGGGAGGACAAACAACCATAGTAAACGTAACAAATAAAAAACATATTGGAGGTTTTATTTTAGAAGGAAGTAGTGTTAGAAAAACATTTTTAATATGGGCTAGAGAGATTAGAATAGGGAGACAGTTATTCCAGGTGACATTGGAGTAGCAGACTGAGTGAGGTGAGCCATGTGGATACTTAAGGGAAGAATGAGTCAGGCAGAGGGACTGAAATTGAAGGTGAGGACATCATGGGGTAAGGGACAGTGAGAGGATGTTAGAATCAGTGATTGTGGGTCCTGCTGGGTTAGAGGGATTCTAGAAATTTTTAAGGAGTAGAGAGAGAAGGTTGGGAAGACAGGAGGCAGTGGTCAGAGTGAATGACCTGGTCTCTGTGTGAAGAAATGTCAGCCTTCGGTCACTGCCTTCTGTCCACTCATCTGTGTTATCAGGACCCGAGGTTGTGTTCAGTGTTCGGTTTTACACTGCTGGCTGCTTAGACCAGAGTCTGTAGAGGTGATCTTCCCTTTGGGGAGAGAACAGCAAGGACCTGCAGCCTGAGGAATGGGGAGCTCCCTGTGGCAGGGCCAGGCGGCTCTGAGGGGCGCTCACCTTCGCAAAGACACAGACCTTCTCCCCTGAACACATTTGCACTCGGTGCCTGGAAGCTTGAAGTGTTAAGGTTGCCCTCAGCTCCTTCTTTACTTATTGACCAACACAAAGTAAAACAAAATGCTGCCTCAATATGAGCAATAGAAAGGTACACTAATTATCTACATTATTGATGAGTAAATGTCTAAATAAATGTGAGACTTTCTGTGCATTTTACTTGTTCTTCCCAATTCTGACACAGTGTATTTTGTGGGTACAATGTGTTTCAGTCGCAACTTTTTTCATATAAGTTATCACCATAAAAATGAAATAGGCCCTGCTCCATGTGAAAAAGAGTAACTTGCAATTATTTCATATTATTACAATAAACCATCCTTTCAAAGGTAATTTAATCATGACATCTCTTAATGACTTGATGTAGGCTTGGCTTGGCTGTCCAGTTGAAATAATGAAATGAGGCCACCCTATTGGACTTGGGAAGCCCACACCCCCATTTACATCAACAGCACACCACATAGTAGCATGTCCCCCATTGTTGGCTTTACAAGTTTCTGCTGTCCTTTAAATTGCTCTACCAGGCTGACAAAATGTCACTCCTAAGATTCATTAAGTTTCACATGATCAGGAGGAGAAACATGACCGGGGAAGATATAAATTTCAAGAAATTAAAAAAAAAAGATGCTATAGATTTGGGAGCAATTTTTATTCTTATTTTAGATTTTCTGGTCTATGGACTTTTCACTGCTCAAAACTCTGCTTTGTGTTTTAACAGCTGTTAAATTTCTGAATTTCCTGACTTGGCCTCTAATTTAGATACTAAAATTCTAAAATCAAGAGCTTTGTGCCTCATTGCCATGTTACATTGTCCCTTTCACACTTTGGCTTTTGATCCTGGAAAACAGAAAATGTAAATTTGTAGTCAGCACATGAGCTTCTCAACTGACACCTGGTCAGACTAACCTTGAAAAGATTCCTGTGAGAAAGGAAAGGAAATGTTTCTCTCTCTCCCTCTCTCTCTCTCTCTCTCTCTCTCTCTCTCTGACAATTCCACCTGGTTGTGGGTTGTTTTTGTTGTTGTTGTTTTGTTTTTTTGTTTTGTTTTGTTTTTACCTTCAAAGAGGATGTCCAGACTTGAGGGTTCTGAGTCCATTTTCACTTTCAAATTTTTAGATCTGATCAGCCCAGCACATAACTGGGGCTTTTCCATCATCTGTAGGACTGCTAAAGCATAGAGGTAATCCTTCAACCTCATCTGTGCTAAAGCACCATCTATTAAAAAACTGCTTTCTATATAAAAAGCAACTCAAAGCTACACAATAAGTTTTGTTAGAAAAAAAAACGTTTTTAAATTGAGAGTATTGGTATATGAAAACCAGTTATCTATGTCTCAATATTCTATTTTTTAAATGAAAAGAAAGACTAGTTAGTATGAAAAGAACCCCATTAATTTTTTCTGAGCAATTAGTTCTGAGAGAAAGATTGGTGCAGATATACAATTATAGACCATTAGGAAAGGTAGAAATGGCAAAAGTGTTTAGACCAAGCCCTCCTCCGCAAAGGAGGAGCCCAGAGAGGCACATCCAAACATTGCCAGCATTTGGGAAGAGGCCTTCTCCTGCCTCCATGCTCAAATTTGCTTGAAAACAAAGCTTCTGCAGATCAAAGACTGCTCATAGATCCTGCTAGAACATCGGCCATTAGCCTCTCATTCCTGGTTAGTAGTGCTGTGGGGCTTTCACCCAGCTCTTCTGCAGCCTACATCAGTATTTTTTCAAAACTGTCATTCTGTTGGGGAAAAGTACTGAACAGACATGGAATCATGGAATGAGAAGAACTTTAACAACTGAAGAAGATTCCCCATCCCAGAGACTTCCACAAGAACTGACATGAGGCAAGTGTGTCTGCTACTGATGATGGCATGCTCCCTTCCTCAACCAGTTTTGTAGCCTATAAAACAGAAACATTTATTTTTTCTGTAAATCAGAAATCTCACTTTGAACCAAATAGTTCCAAAAATACTCTAAGACTCTTTACATTGTATTCAAATTATTGTTATCAGTATATTTTCAACTCACCCACAATCTTGAGATCTGCCTTTCCAACTAGTTTTCACTTCTGTTCTGGCTTCTTCACTGAGTTCAGGTGCCCACATGACAGTGCTGCTTAACATGCTTGACAAAGTGCCCACATTGGCAGGAAGATATTTTTGGTCCCCAAAACTTGGTCCCTCCTATACATCTAGAGCACATTTTACCAAAAATTCTATTTTTGAGGATGCACAGCTGGTCTTGATGCTCACATTCTGGAGACACCTTAAAAACAAGTATTTGGACATTACTAAGGCTTTCACCCAAGATGGAGGCATAGATACACCTTGTCTCCTCTAACAACCAAAAGAAGGACAACAACAAATTTAAAAACAAAAAAACAACCAAAACTACCAGAAAACCGAACTGTATGGAAGTCCAACAACCAAGGAGTTAAGGAAGAAAAATTCATCCAGACTGGTAGGAGGGGCAAAGACAGGCAGCCAGGGAGGAAAGGACGTGTGGCAAGGCAGCAGGTGGTATAGCGGGCAGTCCCACATTCGCATGAGGATAATCCAAGAGGAACAAGTGGGGAGCAACACAGACCACGCAACCCAGGATTCCAGCATGGGAAAAGAAAACCTCAAAACCTCTGGCTGTAAAAACCAGTGGGGGTTGAGGTGGCAGGAGAAACTCCCAGCCTCACAGGAGAGTTCATTGAGAGACCCACAGGGTCCCACAACGTACACCCACCCGGGAATCAGCACCAGAAGGACCCAATTTGCTTTTGGGTAGTGGGGGAAGTGACTGAAAGTGGGGCAAGAGCTGAGCAAGTGGTATAGTTTCCTCTCTGATCCCTCCCTACATACAGCGCCACAACAGAGTTGCCCCGCCCTGGTAAATACCTAAGGCTCCACCCCTTATAACATAACAGGTGCACAGAGACAAAGAAATATGGCTCAAATGAAAGAACAGATCAAAACTTCAGGAAAAATACAACTAAGCAATTAGTTGTAAAGTTCAAAACACTTGTAATCTGGATGCTCACAGAAATGGTTGAGTATGGTCGCAAAATAGAGGAAAAGTGAAGGCTATGCAAAATGAAGTAAGAAAAATATACAGGGAACCAACAGTGAAGGGAAGGAAACTGGGACTCAAATCAAATCAGAAGGAAGAAATAAACATTCGACCAGAACAGAATGAAGAAACAAGAATTCAAAAAAAACGAGAAGAGGCTTAGGAACCTCTGGGACAGCTTTAAATGATCCAGCATCTGAATCATAGGGGTGCCAGAGGGAGAAGAGGTAGAACAAGATATTGAAAACATATTTGAAAAATAATGAAGGAGAACTTCCCCAATCTGGCAAAGGAAATAGACTTCCAGGAAGTCCAGGAAGCTCAGAGAGTCCCAAAGAAGTGGGACCCAAGGAAGCACACATCAAGGCACATCATAATTACATTGCTCAAGATTAATGATAAGGAAAGAATGTGAGAAGCAGCAAGAGAAAAGGAGAGCGTTACCTATAAAGGAGCTCCCATAAGACTCTCAGCTGATTTCTCAAAAGAAACCTTACAGGTCGGAAGGGGCTGGAAAGAAGTATTCGAAGGCATGAAAGCCAAGTATCTACACCCAAGATTACTCTATCAAGTAAAGCTATCATTTGGAATGGAAGGGCAGATAAAGTGCTTCCCAGATAAGGTCAAGTTAATGGAGTTCATCATCACCAAGTCCTTAGTATATGAAATGTTAAAGGGACTTATCTAGGAAAAAGAAGAAAATCAAAACTATGAAGCGTAAAATGACAACAAACTCACAACTATCAACAACTGAACCTAAAAACAAAAACAAACTAAGCAAACAACTAGAACAGGAACAGAATCACAGAAATGGAGATCATGTGGAGAGTTATCAGCCGGGAGGGGGAGGGGAGAGAATGGGGGAAGAGGTACAGGGAATAAGAAGCATAAATGGTAGGCACAAAATAGACAGGGGGAGGTTAAGAATAGTATAGGAAATGGAGAAGCCAAAGGACTTATATGTACAACTCATGGACATGAACTAAGGAGGAGAGAATGCTATTGGGAGGAGGGTTGCAGGGAGGAGGGGAACAAAGGGGAGAAAAAAATGGGACAACTGGATAGCATAATCAATGAAATATACTTTTAAAAAAATAACAAGTATTTGCCGCCACACTCAAACGCTTGTCTAAGTAGCTTTACCTTACAGCACTTTCATGAAGATGTAGGTAGAGCTAACATTCCCTAGTCTTCCTCACCCCAGTTTGTCATCCCATCTTGGCCCTAAAAAATAGAAAAAGAAGTGCAAATTTGGTAATTATGCAACTTTTGGCTTGATTAATATAGATAGGTCATCTGAATAATTTAGAGTGCCAAGCAGGTTTTGTAGACACCAAGTTGCTCCACCTTGCTAGTAGTGTACAGTCATCAAATTAAATGGAAAAATACAAGTATGCCATTTGATGTTGTGCTGCAAAGTTATACCCCAAGAAACAGACCAGACCCTGGGTGGTTTGAGGCCTGTGGCAAGGATTAGATGAGAATTTTAATTTTTGATCCATGATTAAAATTAGGGCATCATTTTATTTTCCCCAGAGGTTTTCAAAATGAGTCTGAGTTGTGGAATCCTTTCTATAAGTGAAATTTTGGGGGGAGCTCAGGACATAAATGTTGCCGTTGTGATTTGCCACACACAAACCATTTTCATACCCTTAAAGTGCATTTGGAAATACATCGATTTATAGAAAATTTATCATTGACAAAATCCAGTTATGCAATTTGCGAGGGTCAGGGAAAAGAAGAAAGAAAATAGATGGTACATTCAAATTAGGAGAATTTGAGGAGGTTTTGTTCACAAAGGTGTAGCACAGTGTAGGGAACCTTAAGGGCAAGTGCAGGAATTTGGGCCAACAGCAGTGTAACTGCTGCCACTCCTAGGCATGGAGGGAGAAGAGAAGCGATAGGTTATCAGAACTTGAAGCGAGGGAGTCAAACAGAGTGGGCCACCTTTAGAGGACCAATGACTTTCTTTAAGGTGGAAGGAGGACCCACAGAACAGATACTCTGATCTCTCTCTTCTTCACTCCCTTCCAACTTCCCTCCAATCTCCTGCTGGGCTCCTCATTGGAAAGTCAACCAAGCTCCAGAGGGCAAAAAAGCCCACTGATGCAGTTCAAACAGAGCAGCTTCATTGAGGGGAGAGCAGGGTCACTGTGGAGATGGAACTGGAGGAGCAAACAGGAATATTCTGACACACCTGCCTTCACTCCATATGGCTCTTCCTTTCCAGTCACCTGCCATAACCTCATGACATCAGCTGTCACTACTGAATTATTTCAATGGCTTCATAACAGGCTTTCCTCCCACTTCAGTCTTTCTATCACACCACTGTGAATTAATTCCCCTAAAACACGTGGTAGGTTAAGGTTAGAAAGCTCCTTATGCAGTTCTACATTACCTCACGTATGGTGCTTGGATCCTGCCAGAACATTCCCACAAGTGATGGCAAAGCCAATGCTTATAGACCTCTTTACTCCTCATGGAAACCTATTTCAGCTTCATGGAACTTGAGAGCTTGATGAGTCTCCTAATGTTGTACTAAAATCTACTTCTCAGAAACTTCCACCCTTTGCTTTTAGTTACAGGTGTGCAGACAGAGTCAAGAACTATTTGCTCCTGCATTCGAATACCTAGATATCCAGTTCCATGTCTACCTATCTGGATGCCTTCTACCTGCCTCGCTGCTAGATAAGTCTGAATGCCTCCTTGCAGTAGCCCTGCAAGCTGCAGCTAGGCCAGCTGATTGCTCATCGCTTTGATTTGATGTTCTTTGAACACAGGGAGTCCTCAACAGATTCTCTTTAACAAACCAACACATCCTGCATGTGATCTCTCCTCTGTGATATCCTCCTATTTCAATTATTTAAGCTAAGTAATGTGCAACTGCAGCTCGCGGCTCCTGCTGTTTTACAAAATGCCAAGACTTGTTATCCTGAATGTTATTCTGGACTCTAGTAAATAATTGTTTTTAGCTTTTAAGTCAATAGCAGAATTTGAGAAATTAAGGGTATATTAGTTCACTAGGGCTGCCATAACCAAGTACCATAGACTGTGGGTACTTGCCATAATCAAGTACCACAGAAATGTATTGAATCAGAAAATACATTTCTGATTAGGCAACAGAAATTTATTTTCTCACAGTCCTGGAGGGTAACAGTTCGAGATCAAGGTGCTGTCAGGGTTGGAATCTCCTGAGGCCTCTCCTTGGCTTGCAGACGGCTGCCTTCTGGGTCTTCACATTGCATTTTCTCTGTCTGTGTGTGTGCACGTCTGTGTCCAAATTTCATGTTCTTATAAGGGCGCTAGTCATATTGGATTAAGATTCACACTAAAGACCTCATTTTAACTTCATTACCTCTTTAAAGATCTCATCTTCAAATATGGTCACATTCTGAGGTACTGAGGATTAAAAATTGGACTTCAGCATGAGTTTTAGGGGGATACATTTCAGCCCATAACAGAGGGTAACCTAATACAACCTTTGTTCTGGTTCCTTTGAGGAACATCTTCCAGAATATCATCATAAATATACTCACCAAACACTTGCTTAGGCACTTGTAAGGATGGAGAGTTCACCACCTCATAAGGCCACTCCTTCCTGTGTTGGGCTACTTTGTTTGAGTGTTATAGTTTTTGCCCATGTAGAACTGAAACAGTCATTCTTTAATGTTCTCCTTTGCCCTTATTGCTCCAGGAATAGCAAGGGGACAGGAGACCTGCACCACCTGCCACATGTTGGCTCTCCATTTACAGACAGTGTCAACTTCAGGGCCCAGGGCCGACCAGTAGCAGGCAACAGGAAAAGGTTTGATTGGACCCCAGTGGAGAACACATAGTTCTGACAACCTCAGTAAGATCAGTTCCCTCTGTTTTCCCAGGGTGGTTGCATTAGGAAATCTCTCCCTTCCCTCCCACGCACCCACCAAGGAACTACGCATTCCTGCGTCCCACGCAGGAATTCACAATCGACATGCTCCTATGTGTTCGCCAACATTTTCATAGTCCTTGAATGTTGACATGGGCCCATAAATTTGGTTTTTGAACAGATAGGTCTTTGTTCAGAATGGAATTACAGCAAGTGAGAACTGTACAGGCAGGCCAAGGTCGGGGCACCTGCAGGCAGAGAACCCACCACCCTTGGCTGGTCACCACCAGCCAGCCCAAGAGAGCCTGACCCAACAGTGCAGCGCCAATGCTAGCAGGCTTCCTTCTGGCTTTAATCAACCTATGTATCACTATTTTCCCCACCTGCATTAATTTTTAGGATCATAGCAGCTTAAACATTTTAAAGACATGGTTCTAGTCATGACTTTTCTCATCAGAAGCCTTCAAAGGCTCACTTTACCTACTTAATTGAGACAAAACTTCTAAATATGCTGATTAGTATATTCCATTTGCCATCTCTCTCACCAGCCCCACAGTCCTATGCCTGGCTCTGTGTTCTGGGAGGCTGGCCCAGTGGCCTCTGGTTGGGTTTGGACGATGGGAACAAGCAGCAATGACTGAAAGATGGAAGGAGAGAGGTCGTGCTTTTCTTCTCCACTGCCTTCCTCCTTAGGGCCTAAGACTCCAGGCCTTGCTGACTGGTCCCTCCTCCAGGGTCTGGGTTTCAGTGGGCTCCTTCCTGCCCCAGATCTAGTGGTGATGGGCTTCCCCCTGTTGACACTCTCTGGGCGCCTTCATATTTCTCGTTGAGTCCCAGCATTGCCACAGCCTCTTGGCCTGGCTGACTTGGATTCTGTTTCCTGGCATAAACGTCCTCTGAAGACACCCTGACCTATTTCTCCATTCTCTTTGAGCTTCCTAAGAGATATCCTGAACTTCGGTGAAACTCTTATACCTGCTGTACCAAAAATCAAAGGTCTTCTTCAACTCTGACTGCACATCAGAATTACTTGAAAAAAGAGTGTTTTAAAATATCACTGTCTGGGCCTCAGCCACAAACAGTCTGATTCCATTGACCTGGGTAGGGAAGAGCGGTGTGGCCTTGCTCCAGGCAGGGTAGGTGCAGATGGAAGCCTCTGGCTGTGTGGGGGCAACTCAGGGCCCAGGCATTGCTTGTTTAAAGTTTTCTAGGTGATTCTAATATGCAGCCAGGACTGAGAGCCACTGTCCTAAATATTGCACTTCCTGCTACTTGGCCTTAGCATATGGCTTCCCACCACTAAGACTCTGCCCCAACTGTCCCCTTCCCATTATCACCTCATGAAATTCCACCATCAAAGTCCAACTCAAATGAGCTTTTCCACAGAGTCTTTTCCCACCTGCA
Organism: Mormoops blainvillei; assembly: GCA_004026545.1. Taxonomy (NCBI): domain Eukaryota; kingdom Metazoa; phylum Chordata; class Mammalia; order Chiroptera; family Mormoopidae; genus Mormoops; species Mormoops blainvillei. Next base: position 81,903 of record PVJD01001523.1, read on the forward strand.
TCGCAACCAGGGCTGACATCTTAGTCCGTTGAACATTTGTAGTATTTACCCCTCCCTTGTGACATTCCCCCTCTTGAGCCTATGTGACAATTGGTAGGCCAGGTGGCCTTGTTGCTCAGTGACTGTGTGTGTTTGGAAAGGACCTCCCAGTCATCTTGTCTGAATTGCCAGTGAATGAGAAAGCAAAATTCAGGCAATATTGGGTCTAGGGTCTCCAATGTCATAGCATGGTATCCTATTAACACTTTTCCAAACTACAAAGGGTAGAATTGATTCCAGTTCAAGTTCTAAAACTACTCTCCTTACACCTTCCTAGCTGTGTAACTCCACTTCACAAGGTTTCGTAGAAAATCAATTTTATAATCATGTTGTAGAACACAAGTGTTTTATTTAGATGTTACATTTGACTATTAATTAATTGTCACCAATCACAATCAATAGATACAAACACTGTGTTCCAACAATCTGATATTTTCTATAAAACCTCTGGTTTACTTGGATTTCAGACTCTAATACTAATATACAGATTGCACACTCTTTAAAAATAAACTGCTTCTTTGCTTCTAGGAGATGAAGTGAGGTAGCAATTTCTCACACTAGGTTCAGGTTATAATATAGTCTTACTTATTCTACCAAAGAACACACAGCTCATCCCTTTTCACTTTCCATCTCCTCCCCAAACACTTTATCCCCTTAATCTTGCTTCGAAATCTTGTGCTAGCCCCAGATACTGTAATTAAAATTAACCGATAACTGGGTGTGAGTGATGGCCACTGCTCCTCTGTAAGGTCCTCCGTACCTTGTTCATTTGCACATAAATATTCCTTCCGCACTGAGTCTAGGACACCAGCAGTTGAAAGGTGCACCATTATTTTCTGCACTGGTAAGGAAGAAAATATCTGTGATAAATAAGCTGTGGCAAGCTGTTGATTGTAAGATGCCCTTAATTGTACCACATATCCCAATGTCAGAGGTGTTACTCCATGGAAAGTTGTGTGCCCTAGAATCCATGATGTTCCAACATCATGTTCCAAAATATCATTGCTTCCTCCCTGTGAGCTGCACATTCACCCCATTCCCACCTCCTGTGAGTGTCCAGAGTGGACTCTCGATACCAGATCAATGCTCTTTAACTGTGGCTATGTCACTTTCTTCCTTCTCTCATAACTATCTAGCTTATTAGGTTACTTTGTGTCTGAAGAGGCACCCCCATTCTTTAAGGGGTGAGTTTTCTTTTTATTGGCACAACAAGCATTTATCATGTGCAGTCGAGGAACTAGAAGACACTGTCTTTGAAACAGTCAAGTTCCTTGGTATCCTCTGTCAGTCTTTCTGGAAGCCTTTTCTGAAATACGAAATTACTTCAACGGCAGTAGCTAAAGTTATTTACTATGACAGAGAGTGTATTACATTATACCATTTTAAAATGTCACATTGTTTCTCAGTTGAAAAAGAGTAATAAATAATATTACAAACATTCTCTGTCACCCAAAGCTGAAATCATTTTTTAGGTTCAATTGTTTTCATCTAAACTTTTTTACCATGAAGAATATAATATTGTAGAAAATCTATTTTTTAATGACTTCGATTTTTTTTCTTAAAAGATTTCCCACCAGTTCTAAAATACTGAGAGACATTTAAAAACTATCAGAGATGTAGAAATGTGTTTTCTGTGATTTGACATGGAGGTGTCACCCCCTAAGAATAGCCCGCAGGACCTCTTCCAGCAACCTGATGTATCAGGTGCTGTGAAGTAGCCTTCAGTGCAGGGAGGTGGAGACCAGCGACATCATCGCTCAGCAGCAAGTACAGATTTCTCTTTCCTAACTTAGTTCATGTTGTCTTTTGACGTTTAAAACAAACTGTTTAACTTGCTCCCTGCAGTCCTAATATCTGGTAAAGGAAACGTTTGGGAACTTGAAAATGAAGGTTTATTCCCCTTGTAGAGCCACGGTTAAGTGTCAGAAGACTGGCTTCTCATGGCTGTGCTGCCAATACGCGACCCCCAGAGCCTCCTTCCCAGGGCTTTGACCCGTGACACTCACAGCTGCCTCACGGGGCTGTGTGAGCAGCAAATACACGAGCTAATTTGCAAGAGCTATCAACATTTTAAATGCACCTAGCTTTTGACCCAGTAATTCCATTTGTAGGAATTTATATTACAGATACACTGACACAATTGCACAAATACATGGGTGTATACAACCTACTAGCACAGAACTAGTTGATGTATTTGTGTCTGTAAAAAAAACAAAAACAAAAACCAGAAAAGAATCTAAAAGGCCAACTATAATGTGAAAAGGATTAATATTCTTAATATATGAGTAGTCAAAGTTTACTCAAGAAAAGACCCATATTATATAATTGGGAAAAAGAATATAAGCATTCATTTAACTGAAGAAAAAATTTAGAGAACTGCTAAACATGTTAACATTCACCAGAAATAAAACACACAATGTAAAATAAGTGTATACTGTGTGTCCGCTATAACATTGGCAATATTTTAGAGGTAATAATAGTGTTGGGCATGTGGAAATAGATTTTCCATCCCCTATTGACAGAGATGCAAATTGCACAGATCTTTGGAGCCTATTTTAGTAACCATATGAGTTACAAAGTTAACAAAGAGGCTAGAAGAGAGAGCTCTCACATAAGTGTAACAGCACACACCCTACTGATGCCAACAGGAAGAGGCATTCCTTGCACCTCAACAGGAAGTAACACTACTTTACTACCTCAGCAGGCGGAAGGAAACATTATTCCTCGCCCAGTAACAGCTCAGCCAATGGGAGACTGCCATAACTCAGCCAATGAGAAGTTCCTGTACTTCTGAACTTTCAGTTTCCTTCAATAGACTTTTTGGGTGCAACAGCCCTTACTGAGTCTGTAAAAGAGCGTCCCTCTCCTTAGCTTCTCTGGATTTGCAGTGGTTCACCATTAGACCATATGTCCCAAATTGCAATTCCTTGTTATTCCGGGGTAAACCCATTTTGCTGGACAAATATCTGACTATCTGTTAAGGGCCAACAGCATAGGTCATCTTAACCTTTGCACTCCCTGTGACAAAGCAGTTCCTCTTCTAGAAATTTATCCTTAGGAAATAAATAAATGTAAATGTAAATATAATACAAATGCTTATATACATGTACTAAGAAATGCATGTACCTTGAAAGTGTTGATAATAAGAGGGGAAAAAGAAAACAATTTGTAATTTGCAGCAATAAATCGATTCAGTAAATTATACAGAAACATCAGTCATACAACAAATTTTCTCACCTTTCTTACTTGCCTCATTGCATTTAAAAACAAATACTGAAGCACCTGCTGTGATGACCAATCTGTCCTTTTTAGTAGCTCAGATATTTAAAGTTGATCAGAGATGATAAAAGGAAACAGAAGATCAGTGGAATTGTTTTTCCATTAGTGGTAATAAGAAATGCGAAGGATCCGGTTTCAAATTCTACTTCTCCCACTTACTAGCTGTGGGATCTTATTCAGATTTTTTAAAAAAGTTTTCTGGGCCTTAATTCACTCAATTGGAAAATAAAGGTAAGAGCAATATAGGTATGTTGTGAGGAACAAATGAGACGACGTATCTGTGTACAGCACCCGGCACCTAAATACTCACAAATGTTCCCTTCTTGTGTATTGGCACACCCCTGCCAATCTTTAAGTTATTTTTGCATAGATTTGTGTAAGTTATAAAGAGCATATATGAGAAAAGAAAAGCCTGTGCAGATAGGGCTACGCCGAAGGGAAAGCAGGGTTGAGAAACACGGGAGTGGTTCTGGGCTCAGTCCCCATGCTTCCTGCTAAGAGTACGTTCGGCCTAAAGGAGCATGGGGGAAAGATGGGAGCGGACCCCGTATCACTTTTGCAAAATGAATTTGCCAGTGAAATTCACTTTATGGAATGTCCACGGACTCCCTATAGATTCAATTATATGACAGAATCTGCTTGTGAATGTAAGAACAGTGTTGCCAGAGCTGCATGGGGGAGTATTTAAATGATTTAATTCCCACCGCCTCTCAACAGCTACCTTCTGTTTCGGTGACACTGGAGAAAATTCTGGGGCTCTTATTTGACGTACATCTATTATAAGAATATTGGTTTCATCTGAACAATGTTCTTTCCTCGCTTAAGTTACTTCCTTCTGCTACTGACTTGGGTATGGCTGTGATGGGGCAGGGCTGGGGAGAGTGTCTAGGCAGCTTCCAGACACCGTGATGGAGTAACCCTCAAGCCAGAGCGTAATTTAGAAGCCACTGGGTCCAGCCCCATGTCTTCTCAAAATTTACATATTGAAAAGCCCACCCTGAACTGAACTCACCTGAGTTTCTTTCTTAATTCTTTTTATTGCGGTAAAATATACATAATATAAAATTCACTGCTTAACCATTTTAAGTGTACAGGTCAGCATCTGTCATTGAGTACATTTAGGTAGTTATAAAACCATGACCACCTTTTATCTCCGGAACTGTCTCACCTTCCCAAATTGAAACTCTGCACCATTGTAAACTAACCCTCCATGCCCCTCCTCCCAGCCCCAGGTAACCCTTATTTTACTTTCTGTCTCTGAATGTAATTACTCTAGGTCTGTCATACGAGAGGAATTATATAGTATTTGTTCTTTTGTGACTGGATTATTTCACAAAACTTGATGTCCTCAGGGTTCATCCATATTATAGCTTGTGTCACAGTTTCCTACCTTTATAAGGCAGAGTAATATTCTATCCTATGTATATACCACATTTCATTCATTCATTCATCTGTCGAACACTTGGCTTACTTCCTCCTTTTGGCCATTGTGAATAATGCTGCTATGAACACGTCACCTGAGTCCTGAGTGAAGATAAGAATTTAAACAACATTTTAAAACCTCACTTCAGTGACTTGTATTAGCCAAATGGGACATGGAAATGACTGAGCTCACAGGACTCTGGGAAAGTATTCAGACACATTTCTGAGCTTCTGTTCTCAGTCACTGCAGTTAACTCATCACTGGCCTTGTCCCAGTTTTCTCTTGGAAATAATCACAGGAGGAAATTGTCTGGGAGAGAATTAATTGCTCATGAGGCTCCCACGTAGCTTTGTGCAACACTAGCAAATACTGGAATCAGCTGGGAACACGTTGTGGCGGCACGGTCACGTTTGCCAAGGTGAGATACTGAGAACTTTCAGGCCAAACTTTTAACAGGTAACATATTTGATATGAAATTCTCCGTATGTTTGTAACTGTGATTCTAGGCCATTTTCCACTGTGGTTTGGGTTGATGTTCTCTTTTAAGACAGAAGTCAATATAGAATTCCTATGCTGTGGTCTGATCAAATAGGAACCAAACCAGAAAGACAATATTAATATAAATAAGAAGCCAACATGTCCCAGAAAACACACTTCTCTTTATTGGGGTATGAATTAATGCTTAGAAGGTTAGTGTTTTGGGAGGCCTTATTTGATATAATCAAAGCTTACACAGAGACCTAGGGCTAGGGTAGCAGAGATCCTATTAGCTGATATTTGTGGAATCTGTACAGCCTTTGTGTTCTTGCAACGACTCTGCCAGGCAGCTTTCATTATCCACCTCTTGCAGGCGAAGAGACTGAAGTTCCTGAAGGTTAAGTAGTTTCTATAAGTCCACACAGCTGGCAATTGGCAGAGCAATAACTCTAGCCCCAATTTGTCTTAATTCAAAACCAGTTCTTTCCCCGCCCTAAATCCAGCCCTGCTGGATTTATAGAAGTGAGGAAAAATTAGTATTCCATGCTGCATAGACCATTAGCGCTCAGTGTGGTCTGTAGACTAGCAGCATCTGCATCATCTGGAAAATGTTAGAAATATAAATTCTCAGGACCACATCAAGTTTTGATTCAGGTGCTCTGGGGGTGGGGTAGGAGGCGGGGAGCCAAGCGATCTGGGCTTTACCAAGTCCCCCAGGGGGCTCCATAGTTTGCTGGAGTGTGACAGCCCCTGGCTGAAGATTCCCTCCGAAGGCTGCAGTGGCTTATCCGGTTTTACTTCATCCGGGTAACAGAGCACTGAGTGTGTGAAAATGCAAGGATTGGATATGGATAGTGGCATTCAAAATCAGGCCTGACAGTATTTTAGCTCATTTAAGATTGCATGGTGAGTTTCACAGTGTTAAGAGGGTTGACTCTGATCTAAATTTTAATTTAGCCAGTTACCTTCCTCCCCCTTGCACACCCCCACTGTCCCTTCCTGCATTTCATTACTCAAGCGGCTGGCATTTACTAAGTGGACACTATCTTCCACCTTGGAGAAATGTCAATTTAATCAGCAAACACTCCCCTGCCATATCCTCTGCTCAGCACAATAGAATTTTGCCCAGAGATTTTGGTTCTGTCTATGCAGGGAGTTTAAGGCAGATTCCTAGCAAAGGAGAAGATACACAGGAATTGACAACACAGCCAGATCTTGCCCTTGTTTGAACAAGATTCAAAGGCAGCTTTCAGTCAGTCAGATGTTAACAATGGTAAAATAGATGAATATGGGGCCTTGATATTTCAATGCCTTAAAGATCTGACTGTTGTCCTTATAGGAATGCACTGCAGTGTAATTCCTCCCAGCCTATATAGGTGACTTTGACATCCTGACAGGCCTCTGTTGAAGGATTCAAGGTATTGACTTCCTTATGTGTATTAAGCCAAAGCTGCAGAGAGTGTAGATGATGGAATTTGAAGGAAACTGTTTTCTGGAGTCATTTCAGGTAGGGCTGGGGTCTTCCTAGGGGAGGGGAGAGGAAGCTGGGAGACAATGAGAGTCCTGCTGCAAGTCTAGCTTCCGGGAATACTTTGTTGCATTTCATGTCAAGTGTTTGCCAGTGTCACTGGGAGTATAATAATCACACAGGAAGGGCGAAAATAGCTGTGCGGGAGTCACAGTGAATTAAGATCTTTGCCTAGTCAACTGGGCTGACTCAGCAGGAGCTACTTGTGTGTTTGGGAAATAGGAGCCCTCTGATAGCAGTGGTCCCACCCTGCGCTGAGTGAGCAGATACTTGCAGAAAGGTAATGTGGCACGATGGTTAAAGGCCTGGACAGCCTGTGTTCAAAACCTGTGCCTCCCAGTTACTGCATGCGACTCCAGGGATGTTTGTCTCCCCTCTTAGTGACACTGGTTTCTCACTGTAAGAGAGGATGGCAGTCACAGTCCTAACTCATACGGGTGTGCGTAAATATACTTCAAGTGCCTAGACCCCAGACCGACACTCTATAACTGTCAGCTATAATTATATAAATATTCGGCTGTATTATTTGAGAACCAGGCTAAGTGTTAAGGCATCTTTAATATCAATAGAATCTTTACAAGCCATCTCAGTGTGCAGATTTCTTAGATCAATAACACCTCAAATGTTGTAATATCCCAGCAAAAAGAAGGGAAATTAATATTTACTGAGAGCAGAGCACTGCAGGTACATGTGTGTCCCAGACTTTCAAAGTCCTTACATAAATGCAAAACTGTACAACATAGTTTTTATTATCCCTTGTTATAAATAAACAGAGATGTCAAATATTAAGACATTTGTCTGGGTTCACGGAGACAAGTATTTGAAGCCAAGATGCTGGCTCTGCCACACTCTATGCCACAGCCCCCTCATGCTAGACATCTCCAAGTTCTGGCACATTTTCTTAAAATGTTCTCATACCCAGTTTTACCCTCCAGCCCCAGGTCCACCTGGGTACCCGATATGTAAAAAAAACTGGGGCTCCGTACTCTTTTCACTACGTGTCCAGAAACAAATATGTCAATGAGTGCTTAAGTTTGACCTGGAGATTTCTTCTCTAGATGTCCCTGCTCAGGCATGGTTTTCACTTTGAGAAAATGTACTGCTATCATTTTGGATTAATTTGTGAACTGGCTTATCTTAAAGGCAATAAGAACCTTAAATCACAAGCATTTAAGGAAAGGTTGGAAGACAATCACAGCAGTACTTTTATAATAAAGAATCACTAACAATTGCATGTAAACTAAAAAGCCAACATCCATGTGATGTTTTTATAAGCAGTTTTTATGAAGTTAATTCTGAAGAAAAAATGGACTTTCGATATTTAAAAGTTGTTCAAACAGTATAACGCAACTACATAATTTCTCAAAAAAACTGCTCCTAACAATTTGGGTTATTGATCTTCTCAGCTCTTTAGTAATTCAATCAGCAAACATAATAAGAACAGGGAGATGGGGCTCAGCATTAGGGGCAGCCCGAGCTGTGTAATCAGAGTGTGGGCTGTTTACAGGAAATACTGGGAGATGAGCTGCAGGGGATATGATGGGACAGAAGCAGAAGTTGAACTGAAAGGCAGCTCAGGGCTCACTGTCCACTCTGCCAGCCTATTTAATACACAGGGTCATAGACACAGTGCCCAGCACCTTCAGACTTTTCAGGGTCTTTGAGACCTGAAAGAAAATTATTAGCTCTAAAATAAGAGGGAAACTTCAATTAAAGTGAAAAAGATCATCCTAATAGTCAACAGCAACTCAGCTCAATCCTTCAACAGGTAACTATCCATATTAACTTTTACTTGCAAAGTTGCATGGCTATATCTTCCATGCTACATATACCTGCATTCCCCTGTCCACTCAACACCAACACTGGGATGTCTGATAGACATAGGAAATTCACATGTCCACCACAATTGGTGGCAATTACATCCATCCAGTTGCTCAAGGCAGAAGACTTAGAGCCACCCTTGCTTTTTCTCTCCCACTCACAGATATCATTAGGAAATTCTGTAGCACTATCTTCAGAAGACACTTAGAACCTGATCACTTCCTAGCACTGCAGTGTGAGCAACTCTCATCTATTACCCACATGACTAGTAGGGCTCCCTATTTGGTCTCCCTTTTTCTCCCATTGCCTCCTCATTTCATTCTCAGCCCAGGAGGGAAACTCTTCTGAAACCCAAGTCAGAGCATGCCCCTTACTGCTCAAACAATGCAATGCTCTGGCCCCCTCTCTCACTACATCCCCTCACCAATCTGGTCCATTACAGCCACCTCCCTGAGCCTTCAACATGGCATGTGCAATCCCACCTCGGGGCATTTTCTCCAGCTGCTCCCTCTGCTTGAAATACTATTGTGCCAAATATCCACTTGCCTAACTCTATCCTTTCCTTTAAGTTTTTGCTCAAATCCCTCCTTCTTAGTGAGTTCCTTTTCTGAGTGCTCTGTTTAGTACTGCAACCCGCCCCATCGCACAGCCAGCTACCCTTGCATGGCTCTGTTTTCCTTTTTTTCCCCTAACACTAACCACCTTCTAACAAATTATATAGTTATTGACTTATATTTATTTTTGGTCTCCACTGACTAGAACATAAGCTCTGTGAGATCAAGGTTCTTTGTTTTGTTCAGTGGAATATCCCATGCTTCTGGAACTATTCCTGGCTAGTGATCAGCACTCAATAAATATTTGTTGAATCAACAGTGAATGAATTAAGTTGGCAGAAGTGTGGAAGATTTATTGGAGTAGCATAAGAAGTATACAGGTAGAGATAGCCATCTGAAATTCAGGATTGTGCTGAAAAGACAGATCTGGGCTGAGATACAACGTGTCACAGCAAAAGTAATGTCTATCCAGTTTGAATCTTGTTTTTCCACTTAGAACACATATCAATCTTCTTGTCATTTGTTGCAGTTCTCATAATATCATTTAAAAGATCGCATTATTCCACTGAGTCATTAGCTAATAACTGTCTCCTTTTTTAAAAAATATATCCTCACCTGAGGATATGTTTATTGACTTTAGAGAAAGAGGAAGGGAGAGAGGGGAAGGGAGAGAGAGAGAAAGACAGAGAGGGAGAAAGAGACAGACTGACAGAGAGAGGGAGCGGGGGTGCAGAGAGAGAAACATCGATCAGTTGCCTCTGGCATGTGCCCCGAACAGGGACTGAAGCTGCAGCATAGGTATGTGCCCCGGCCAGGGATGGAAGGAACCGTCAACCTTTTGTTATACAGGACAATACTCCAGCGAACTGAGCCACCTGGCTAGGGCAACTGTCTCTCTTTCGTTGGGTATCTTGATTCTAATTTTTTACTGTTATTAATGATGAATCTTTTCATTAGCATAGATTGACAAAGGCTAACAAAATACCATTTTAGTTTTGCCATAATGGTTGTACCCAATTTCATCATCTCAACACTGTAGGAATGTACACATTTCACCATTATACTGACAACATTGCCAATTAAAATGTAAAAATATTGGCTTGCTTTCAATATGTATTAACTTTTCTGAATGATTTTTATGTGCATTTTTCCTCACTTATTCACTTGAAGCTTATGATATGTGTTTCATCAATTCGTATTAATTCTTTGCTAATCCTCAAGTTTAAAATGCTATTTTAATTTGCTTATTCTTATTAGGAGTACGCTGAACATTCTTTTATATGTTTAAGAGCTACTCAGATTCTCTCCCCTATGAGCTTTTTATATTCATGTCTTTAGCCTCCATTTTTAATATTTAATCACTCATTCAATTTGATAATTATTTTCTTATTGATGGCCAATGGTTTTCGAGGACAGGTCAGGTCATGATAGGCTCTGTCCCACAAGGTCATCCCGAGACCCAGGGACCCAGGCTCCGTTCCTCTAATGGCTCCGTCATGCCCCAGGCTGTTTTTGTCTCCTCATGGCCACTGCCGGTTCGCCACCAGCAAGTCTGAATTCTGGTTTATGGGAAGGGAGAAAGAATAAAGAATGTGCAATTTTCTTGGTAAAGCAAGTGCCCGAGAAGTCACGCAATTTACCTCTCTGTCAGGGAGCTGAGGAATGCAGCTGGGCACCAATCAAAGTGCCCCCCTGAAGTTCAGAGGGTTTACCATGAAAGGGGAGAGGGAGAACGGATCCAGATGGAAATGATCGGTCTTTGCTACGACCTCTAAACAGATTTTTTCCCCACACTGCCCAACACTTAGCCCAACATTATTTATTAAATGAGGCACAACTTTCCGCATTGTTTAGGGATGATCCTCTCTTTACACAATATTTCTTCCAATAACATTGTTGTTTCCTTGGAGAGTATCCTCGTTACACTGTTTAATTATTTTTTTAATTTATCAATCAAAAGGATATATTTTTTGTCAATTTGTCAAATTGTGCATGGCATATTATTATTGTTACCTAAATGAAATAATTTAGGTCTTCAAGGAGAAAACATTTACCTCTTTCTACAGATGCATTAACAAAAGTAAAGCATTATTTTAATCTCAGTGGATGATAATACTGGCTCAAAGGATATTCTAAGATTCCAAACTCATTTTACCAAGAAAAAAATTAACATTAATAAAATAAATCTAGGACCATGTTTAGGATACGTGCTAGAGTCCCTGCTCAAGTTTTGACTAAAAATACTTAATATGTTGGAGTCTAAACAAAGATATGACATAAACAGGCTAAATGAATTTTCATAATGTGTGAAAATAAAGGTCTCATTTTCCTTTACACTGAAAATGGAACTGACCAAATAGCAAAGGATTTTGGCAAGATTTGAAATTTCTGTAGCAAAGGTGGTAAGGGACATTAAAAAAAAAACTATAGAAAATGAAGTTGTGTTTCTCCTCAGTTTCTGGGGCTCATGGATAATGTCATCCTTGCCAGTTTTTGCCATCATTGTTGCTGGGAATTTAGAAAATCTTGATAGATAGGCTGGTGTGGCCAGTGGGCTGAGACCGAGATGCTCAGAGCTTTAAAAATACCAGTCTTTTTCCAGAGATGAACTAGTAACGTCTCAAAAATGTAACTTTGTGGGCTTTCTTGTTTCTGGTCTGGACAAATGGCTTTAGATATCCCAAGATCACTCCTTTAGAAAGATTTTGAGATGCCATCCAATTCATCTTGCTGCCATAGGGCAGGATAATAATTAAACTCTTTCAGAGAAATTACCATCTATTTTCTTTTTAAAGCTCTTCAGAGAAGAATAATTTGTGAGCATTTTGTTGACTGGTAGAGGTCTCCACACTCAGGGAGGCACAAGTCCCAGGTAGCTGGAACAAGAGAAAGGCATGAAAAGGAGTTACAGGAAATGTTCCGAGGCATCTGAATGGCCTCAGGAGACTTTCTGACTGTGTCCTTTCCCCAAGGGAAGGGAGCACCCCTAGGCTCAAGAGCTGTGGCCCGAGGAGGGTGATGCGACGCCCACAGCAGTCAACAGATGTTTCTACCATGCAGAGTCAGAATGTCACTTCCAGCCTTGACACATCTCAGCTGCTGCAACCCCCTCGCCTCTCCCTTCCTAAATTATTTAGAAAGGGATCCAGCATAGCCTATAGAGGATTGTGCCAGGATCCTCTGTGGGTTTCTCTGGAAACTAGGCCAAGGTGAGCAGCTTTTCCTTTAAGAGAGCACAGAGGAGGCCAAAGGAAGGACTGATGCACGCGTGAGTCCTTTGCTTTGCCTGACACCAAATTGTTCCCCTTTCTGCTTAAAAGAAGAAGATGATGCAAAGCACAGGGCAGCTTTGTAGACCCAACAACATGGGGCGAGGGCAGGAGCTGGGGTTGGAATCCAAGAAAGAATAATTCTGTTTTCATCTACATTAGATTTCATTTGAAATTTCAGAAAATTTAAACAGCTAAACATAGGAGAGCTTAAATATAATGAATACAATACAGGGTGGGGGGAAATAGGTTTACAGTTCTTCATATGAAAGCAATACAATAATTAATAAATAATAATACAAGAATAATCCCTGTTTTGCACACTCACAACTGTAAACTGACTTTTACTCCACCCTATGTTTACCAAAACCCTGGAGGAGGAATAGTTTTCTAAGCACAGAAATAACACAGGAGTAAATTGACAAAAGAAAAAAAAAGGACTTGACTATATAAACATTTAGTACTTTCATGGCAAACCTAAGACAAGAAGGAAAACAAACTATAGACTGAGACAAATTTGATAGAAAAATGATCAATATATTTGTTAAAGAGACTATAGAGTAAATATGAATGTTGAAACCTTGATAGCAAAATGCAATAGAACACAGTCAGGTAATGTATGGGCAGGCAAATAGAATTAATGATTAAAATACGGGGAAAAAAGCCACAGTGATTCTCACTTGCAATTGAAATTAGGTAAATGAAAACAACAAAGTGGCCACATTTTTCACTTTATAAATTGAATTTTAAAAGATATTACCAAATTCTGATCAGAGAGTAGTGAAGTCTGTACACGCATTGTTACTGTATTGCATTTTTAAAGGAATTTGGAAATGTGTCCAAAGAGTAAAACAGTATTCATGTTCTTTGCTCCAATAATCCCATTTATAAAATTCTAGTGTAAGGCAATATTCCCAAATATGGAAAAACATATACACGAAAACAATTACTAAAGAGTTTATATGAAAGAACCGGGAAAAAGTCTGACAGCTGGATTCTGGTATAGTCCCTTAGTGATGCACTGTAGGAAATAATTATAAAAATTATAATGCAACACAGAGAAAATATTAGTGAGTAAAACAAGCTTTGAAAAATTGTACAGGCAATAAAAAGTACAACCAACTACGAAAGTAAGATACACATTTGAAAAAAAAACCCTGAAAGGAAATATACCAAAAAGATGATAATGGCTGGGTTGTGGCCATAAAATGATGTGAAAATTACATTATTTTCAATATTTTTTGTGTAAAGTTTATAAGACATATGGATTTTAAAAACAGATTGTCTAGCAGGTTCCTTGAGAAAATGGAAATGCCAGGAAATGGAGGAACTGGTTATTCAGGTCATCAGAGCATGTTGGGGCTGAGAGGGGCCACCCAGGTGGACATCTCAGTGACTCTAAGCTCATGTTTTTGGTCCATTCTATCTTCAGATCTAATGCAATTGCTATAAAATTGTTATTAGAGATGTCAAGAGCTACCTGTATTAGTTTCCCATGAATGCTGCAATAAGTACCGTGAATTTAGTGGCTTCAAACAAAAGAAATGTATTCTCCTACAGTTAGGGAGGCCAGCAACTGGAAAGTCATTTTATGGAGCAGTCACCATGGCTGAGTTCCTTCTGGCCACTCTAGGGGAGAATCTATTTCCTTGCCTTTTCCAGCCTCTAGGAGAACTTCATTCTCTGCACTCCTTGGCTCCTGGTCCCTTCCTCCCTCTTCAAAGCCAGTGCACAGCATCCTTTCTCTGATTCTGCTTCCATCGTTTGACCTTCGTTCTCTCGCGTCTATGGTCAAATCTCCCTGACTCCCTCTTATGAGGATACATGTGAATGCATTTAAGGCTCACTCTAAGAATCCAGGATAATCTCCCCTTCTCAAAATCATTGATTTAATCACATTTTTAAAGACCCTTTTCCATATAAGATAATAGTCCATATAAGGTAGTCATCACTGGGGCCATTACTCAGCTACCACTCCTAGCCGTTAGAGATATTGAAGACTTTTTCTTCACAGTGGTGGTTTTTCCAGTATGTAAATGTGACAAACATATCAAATTCTACAGTTAAACAGATGAAATTTATAAAATATAAGTTATACCTCAAAAAAGCTGTTAAAAAATAAAGTACTATTTCATATTACATGATAATCTCTGAACAAATATAAAAACATTCTTTGGAATCAGGTTTGTATTATTTTAGGAAGTTGGGGAACTTGTAGGTATAACCTTATATAGGAGTCTATACAAACAGTAAATTAAAACTTGCACCCAGAAACACAAGGGAGTATTGAATATTCTATAAACTAAACTTAAATCTCTTTAGAGGGTATAGTCACCCAGGTGACAGAAACTCAACCTTAATTACTTCAGTCACACACACATTTTTACTGAGGTTTGTCTACATGTGTAGTGTCAGGACACAGGGCACACTGGAGGAAGGGACAGAGGACCTTTCTGGGTAGTGACTTCTACCCTGTCTGGCACTCCAGGGGTGTTCGCCTTCTTAGGCGGAGGCAGGTTTCTGTGGAGTCCCACCTCAGGCTTCAAAGAGCCTTGTTGGGTCAGTCATCCGTTTTTGCTACTCATGCCATTCTTGGTTGTATGGGCCAAGGGGCTGCTCCTGTACTCCTTCGGGCTCTAGGGAGAATCTAGAAGCAATCCAGGGCTCCATCCAGTTGGCCCCAGACGGAGGGTCTTGGCAACTCCTGGAGCTCTACCCAAGAAAGAGGACGCGTGACCTCTTTAACCTCTAAATCTGTGAACTTCTGTGGGGTTTTCTTCTTGGTGTTGGGTTAAGCTCAGGAGAGGCATGGCATAGGATTCTCCCTCCCTCACTCTCTGTGCCCTCTTTCTCTTTGCTGAGAACCAAAAGCTGCCATATAAACTTTCAAATCTATTGAGTTTTTCTAGGTGGCCTCAGATTTTGACAGTTCGCCCTCTGCTTTGCCCCTGATCCTTCCCAGAGGCCATGAATGTGGAGCACCCTATAGCACAGAATAGGGGGCACGAGGAAATAGGAAGCATGGTTGGGGGCACCCTAGTTAGTGCTTCACAATATTATTGACGATTGACTTATGATAAATGGTTGTGGACACATGCTTATCTGTGTCTCCTTTTATGCCACAACACAGGTAAATTTGACCTCAGCAGCTTATAGAACAGATGTCCATTAACTGTAAACTATTTATCCATTGATCTCCACCAAAAAGCCTGAGATATGTTTCCGCGGAAAGTCAGATCTTCAGAAATATTGAGTGGAAGACATTTGGTGAGAAAGAGTACAACAGATGTAAACACACCTAAACAGATGTAGACTACACCCTAAAAATAATGCACATTGAAGGTGTCAGTTAAAAAACATTAATTCCTTATTTTGTCAATCCTGAAAATTTAAAGTTTGGCACCTTACATTTCCCTTAAAAGGAGTATAGTTGTATTCAAATAAAAACCTTGTGTTTTTACTACTTATTAGTAATATTTTACAATCCGAAGATAGAAAATGGAGACACTTAGGGTTATTTCAGTCATAAAAGGGTCACCCCGAGCCCCGTGTCTGCTTTCTGGATGCCCAGACTGCTTTTATCTCTGGCCTGCGCTTCATTCTCTTTGGTTTTACCTCTAAATTTTTTCCTTGAGCTCGTGTCAGTAACCTGCATTCAACGTGGAAAATAAATCTCCTGAGTTTATGACCCGGGACTGGGAGAACTGGGTGTCTCCTATGCACTGGCAAAGTTGAGAAGTCAAAAATAATGTGTGTTTGAGGAGCTGCTTGAAGAATTCTACTATTTCTGATGCTTTGTATTGAGGATCTGATTGAGGATACTCTGCCAGTTGTTTGCATTATAAACAGCTAATTATCATATTTCAGAATTCATGGACTTCTAGGTCAAAAGATTTAAAAAGAGCCTTGGCCTCTGTGGTTCAGTTGGTCGGAGCATTGTCCTGTAACCAAAGGGTTGCAAGTTTGATTCCCGGTCAAGGCACAAACCTAGATTGCAGGTTCAATCCTCAGTCAGGGGCGTGTACGGAAGGCAACCAATGGATGTTTCTCTCACGTCAATGTTTCTTTCTCTTCCTTCCTCTCTCTCCAAAAGCAATGAAAAAAAAAATGTTCTTGGTTGAGGATACAAAATTTTTTTTAAGATTTAAAAAGAATGTAACTACTCTCAGCTTCAGTTTTAGGTTAAAGGTAATAAAAGTTTATAAACTTTGGCTAAAGATATGTATTCCTCTTTAGTCAATGTACATAGCCTTAAAATAGCTCTTGGCATTACTCCTCTGTCTCCTGAAATCTGCATTACGGAGAGGAGGGTAGCTGAAATCTCAGGAAATCAAATTGCTACTGCCACTGCAATCACAGGAACTCCTGATGAAGATTTGGTGACCTGAGTCTCCAGCACTCAGGTTCGTAAAGGCTAGCGGAGGCTGCAGTCCTAATTGAATTTTTAACAAAAAAAAAAACTGTTTGCATTTGCGATGAGTCTGGAACCATATATGTTTTGGTCATTATTCTGATTGATGAAAACCAGAGCTTTACTTGATCATTATTCTATACCACCCTGCTTGGGTGCTTCTTAAGAAGAGCGACATTCCACGTTGTCTTCAAATTGAGACTGACATCTCCTCTTGTCTCCTCCGCATTTCAGGATATGAGTTAACTCATCACACAGGTTTTTCCATGTAAATAAACATTTTCTACACATATAGTCAGAGCTTTATTTAACCCCACAGTGAGGATGCTATTTTTATTAGCAGGGGCAGCTGACAGGTAATTGAGCTTCACCCAGGTGACTCTCGTGCGGCTGCTGAATGTGGGCAAGGGAGGGATTCGGGCCATGCAGAGATTCCGGCACTGTCAGTGCTGCTTTCAGTAGCGGTTGGAGCAAACGCGGTGGGAAACCCGGGCATTCATCAATTAGCAAGCCCAGAACCTGCTGCGGCAGCTCTTCAGGGCAGCCGAGGCCCGGCTGATGTGTACCTGCTGTATGTCAGCCTCAATTTGGGCAAAGAATTCTTTTAACCTTAAAAAGTCACTTTATATGCTGTGAGGCATAGTAACAATCTGACAGGTAGGGACAAGGCACAATTACAGAGGAAGAGAGGCGCTCTGGGCCTCTTGGGGTGTGCCCAGTGGTATCCACGGAACAGAGCTGGCTTGCCATTCCAGTTCTGGTGGGGTATACTGTGAGGCGTTCGGTGTCGGCTGTACCCTCCATCACTGCCACCAGCCCCATATTCTGACTTGGATGGCTGCAAAATGCTGGCAAGTTAAGGACAGGGAAGCTGCTGTTTCCTTTTCATTTTGGAAACGGAGTGATGTCAGCCACATAGACCTACTTTTTTATGTGATTGGGCTCATTCTGTCTGCTCTCCACTAGGGAGGAGCTGGACTTGCTGGGATGTGGGGACTGTGAGAGAAGAAAGCATTTTTTGCATAACACCCTGTGGCGGGCAGTCTCTGAAGTGTCCTCCAGTAACCGGTATCCGCTGGTGTTAACGCCCTCCAGTGTGGGCTGGACCTCGTCATTTGCTCCTAATAAAAGAGAATATGAAAAAAATGATAGGATGTCACTTTCAACATTAGGTTATGAAAAGGCTGTGGCTTTTGTCTTGGACACCCTCTCTTGGTCACCCTCTTGCTCTTGTTGAGAAAAGTCAGCTGCCATGCCGTGAGCTGACCTATGGCGAGACCCCGTGGAAAGGAACCGAGGGGGCCCCCAGCCAATAGCAGGTGAGGAACTTGTGTCCTCAGTCCAACAACCTGTGTGGAATTGAACCCTGCCAACCATCCCATGGGGCAGTGCGGGAGCAGACCCTCCTCTCCAGGGGAGGCTTCAGGTGACACCACAGCTATGGACAAGAGCAGGACTGGAACACCACAAAATTCCTTGGCTCAGGAGTGCGCAGCTAAACTGCACCAGGAATTCTGATCCATAGACACTGTGAGATCAAACACATATGTTGCTGTAGGTATAAATTTGGGGGTAATTTTTTATGCAGCAGGAGATAATTGATACATAGCCAGGGCACACACCATAAGCAGAGATACAGAGTATTCAGTTGTGTGATAGAGATTTGCTCACACTCTTTCATCCTACAATGCCACATATGTGGCATCCTAATATGCCACATATTTTTATGTGGCAGTGGGAAAAACTAAAATATCGTACCAGCCAATAATTCTAAATATACCCCATTAAGAACTTTTTATTAGAATACAAAATACCAAAAACGACTTGCTTTCTTTTCTTTTTGGGTATTTATAAATTATCACATCTATCCTTCAGCAAAAGTATAGATGAGCAGTGAACTAGCCCAAAAGCAACTAGCTTGAGGGAAAAGAAATGAAGACTTCCAAAATAAGTCATCAGAAAAGTTGGCACATCTGATTCAGATAGTGACTGAGGAGTGCAGTTGGAATGCATTGGGGATGGTAATGGTGAAACAATAAGACAAGAGTGTGTGTGTCTTTTGGATACATTTCTAATGTAGATAATATTTCAGGTTCAATAATTTTTTAAATAGAGAAGTTTAAGTTAAAAATAGAGGGCTACCATCTTTAGAAATGAAAGAACCTTAGAAATCAGTTAGTTTAGGGACTGTTAAAAATTTTTTTACCCCAGAGCGTCTTACAAATAAAATCTACATTATAATTCTATCATGTAAATGGAAAAGATGGTAATTTGTTAGCGTAAATTTATTTTACACACTCAAACCCATAACTCTTACTCATAAAATAGATCATTGAGGATAATAACATGAATATGAAACTTAGGAATTGCGACTTATGGACGTCAAGGGCAGGCTCATTGCCCCACCCCCAGGCAGTATGGTTGTGCAGAATTAGAATAATGGAATTCCCAAAGACAGTTCCAAATGGTAAAAGTTTATAAAAAACAGTTTTCTAGCAATTTAAGGTACACATCAATTAAGCTAATTCAAAGACCCAACAGAGAAAAAGTAAGGCAATTTTTATTTAAGAATATTATAAAAGTGCTATTACGTCTTAATTGATAGTTCTTACATTCGGAGGCAAATACCTCAGCCAGTTTTAATATCAATGATCAGAAAATACTTTTCAAACATAACCTTGAATAATATAAAACCAAATTAATAATATAGTAATACTCAGTTCTTCGTCAGATAGTAATTTTAAGTTTCTAAGTAGCTTAATTTACTTTGTTTTGTATGTTGAGTCCAGTTCCATTGCTGACATTTTAACTGCAATTTTAGGCATGGTAACATAGGAGCCTGACATTGCTAAATTTAGTTCTTTGTATCAGCAAGATATGCAAACCAGCACAGCCATGCTATATTTGGGAGTTTTAGCTAAAAGATGTTTCTATTACACAACAGTAATTTTCTGTCTCATTTGCAGTATTTGTGCTGATGCCTCGCCTCAGTGTAACCAGTGAACTTCAATGTGCAAAGTAAATTCTGGAATACTCCACATTTATCATTGCCAATGACTGAAAAGTTTGTAATGGAAAGACAATCTTTTAACAAAGTTGTCCATTCATATGACATTATCCAACACAAAACACAGTTACCTTTTCCATTAACAACCAGGGTTTGTTATGGAAATACACTACTTGTAAACATGTTGGCGATGATTTTTATGTGAGTGGGTTTTCTACCACTGCTATCACTCATCATACAAATATTGCTACAGTTTTATAAGTTTTTTGGTGATATGTATGTTCTACGCTGTTAAAATTTTCTTCTAACATGTCTGTGGTGAGTGTTTTATAAAATAATAAATCATCTTTATTTGCCTGCAAGTACATATACAAAATAATCAAACTGAAGAAATCAACATCCATTCACTTACCTATTTGAAATGTAGAAATTTTATTAATCTCAGTCTTCGGGTCGATTATCTCAGAATCTTTGACCTGTACTCTTGGATTTTATTTTATACTCTGTTGTTGGACATGGTAATCATTGTATTGTACAAACTATCAGCCTACAATTTTTAGTAACACTAACAGCAAGGTATTTAGTAAGATTTTCCAAATGTTAAGTACTATGAAGGGTTTGAGATTTTACTTGACTTGTGAGCTAAAAAGTTAGCTTGCCATAGTGTCATGAATTCTGGCAGAAGACATGAGGTTCTTGGGCCAGGGACAAAAGGCTTCTGCACTCCCAGATAGCACGAGCTTCACGCTGCTCTGGTTCCCCTGCCTCACAGGGTGTAACACAGGGCGGCTCAGTAGATGCTGTGCATGCAGTGGGTTTGCATCAGTGCTGAGAAACCCAAAGCTCAGGAACTTGAGTTTCTAATAGTGGGCTACAGCAAGAAATGTGTTCAATCATTGCACATTATCTGTATTTTACTGGACAGTAAACAAACCTACCACAAGTGTGCTGGGAGACACAACTACTATTTTCCAAGGCTCTTTGCTGTACAGCATCTTTGAAAAGACAGCCTGGAATAAAGGCTGTCGGTGTCTGTGTTTGCAAGATGAGCAGAAACATTAGAGACCCATGGAGAATTGTCTCCTAATACCCAATAGTGTATTTTTCCCCTTCCCCTGCAATTTTGTAATTTAATTTGAATAATTCTAGGAGTATCATTTCCTTTTCATATTTTACTTTTGTCTGGAGAATTTTTGAAGTACTTCAGAGGAATTCCACACTTTGAAAATCACGGCTCCAGTCCAAATGTGTATTCTACAATAAGGAAACTGAGGCACAAAGAGGTTAAGTGGTTTGCCAAGGTCACAGCTATTTAAGTGTCAAGTTCATGTAACAAAATACAAATCAACGCAATGCTAGATGACAGCCAAAATATCCTTTTCTTTAATCTAGAAATAGATGGTTTAAAATGTATAAGGGCAAAGATCTTGCCAGGGCATCTTAATTTGGGTTTTCCCACAAGCAATCTCTGACGCAAGGATTGGAGTACAAGACGCTTATTTGGGAAGGGATCCCAGGAAACATCATTAGGGGAGCAGGAGGACAATATAAGATTTGTTATGAAGCAGGTTACTCCTGTGGACACCTGAAGCTTAATTGCACCAGAGAACTCTGGGAGCCAGTGCAGAACACACACCTCAGTTATCCCACCAGAGGGGTGAGGGAGCTGGGGTATTTGTCAACCAAGCCCCATCAGTCGTGGGTGGAGGGGACTCTGTGAAGTGTTCACATCCTAGTACTTCTGCCCTGCCCAGCACTTGGTAGAACCGGCACTATTGGCCAGAAAGAGCCTAAAGGCAAAATGTTGCAGGTGCTGGCAGTTGAAAAGTAGGCCTGTGGACAGGGAAATGGTGCATTCCAAAGGGGTACGGCTGAGTATGAGCTGGGTTTGCTACGTTGGGTGTAGCCGACCTTTATGAATGAATATATACTTGAGTGAATCTTCTCTAGTCTAATCCTCCATCTCTGTATTTGGGTAAAGGTCTTCAAACCTAACAGGGACACTTATGGATAGGGTTGAGAAGGCCTGTACGAAATGGTGATTTAAGACAAGGGATTAAAGAACACAGAAGGTACTGATCAGGTGAGGAGGGAAAGCCTACCTGGATAGAATTTTAAATGTTGGCAAAAGAAGATAGCAAGACAGAGAAGAGGAAGTAGAGGATGAGGATAGCTAGAACAAAAAAACTATGAGAAGGGTCAATCCTGATTAAGGAAACTACTCAAAGGACAAAGGGGCTGTGAACAGGAAGTAGATTCCAGTTTCTCTTCTTAGGCCCTATCTATGGAGGGTTAGCTGAGTTAGAAACAAGTCTTTATTACAGATTAGAACAATGACTTCAAAATTTTTAGTAGGAGGATCCCTTTTTACATAAACATAATTTTCTCAAATATCTTCACATTAGTGTAGTAGTTTAAGTATCCTTTCATTAGAAAACCACATGACTAAAAGCCACAGTGAATTCAGTAACATTGCAGAATGGATTTGTGCTTTATTCATTACCATAGCATCTGCACATATTTGAAAAATAGTAGTTTATGCACGTGTGAGATGTGCCGGATGTGTGGTTTGCTCAGACCACAGGTTGGGGAGTGCACTGCTTCAGGGACCCACCACAGTGACTCTTGGCTAGACATGAGCCGTGGTCTGAAAAGTGGTTGACCAGAGGACCCTGACAGGTCTACCACAAAACTGCTTTAGATATGAGCCCAGAAAACACATCACAAGAGGCCTCCCTGAGATGAATCCCAACCCTGGGAAGTCTTATCTCCTGAATTCCTTCCAATCAGTCAAGATTACCTATGCCCTCAACATGCCTTTGTGTAGAACAATGGTGAAGAGCTTGGTAGAAAGGAACTGGGTACAGAAAAAGCAAAGTCCTTTGTATCCATAGGTGCATTCTTTTAAGGAGAACTCTCCCCACCCCGTCCTCACAACTTTTATTCTCAAGTTATACAATCCAAGCCTGCAAAGAATTAGATTTGAGATGCTCAGGGCATTTTCTGATGTCAAAAATCCTTACTTCGTCAAATCAGGTGTGCGTGTGTATTCTTTATAACAATTTGGATTGGTGTATGACAGTCTTAATTTTGGCTGATAGGTAAGGATTTGAGTGCAAGTTATTTATTTAGTAGGTGTTATGGACCGGATTGCCCACCCCAGTATTACTGGCTATATTTGGGGATAGGGTCTTTAAAGGGATCATTAAGGTTAAATGAGGTCATAGGGTATAGGGCTCTAATTCAAGATGACTGGTATCCTTATAAGAAGAGGAAGAGAGACTGGGGATGCACACATAGAGAAAACGCCATGAGAAGACACAGCTGAAAGGTGCCCATCTGCAAGCCAAGTGGAGAGGCCTCCAGAGGAATCATTCCTGTGGGCACCTTGATCTTGGACTTTCAGACCCCAAAACTGAGAGAAAATAGTTTTCTGTTGTTTAAGCCCCCAGTCTGTGATGTTTTCTTATGGCGGTGCTAATAGACTAAGGCAGTGGGTGTTTCCAAGAAGCACCAGGAAGGCATAGGGATGTGAAGTGGGAAGGGAAGAAAAGTAACCAGTGGGCCAGTGTGGAAGGGAGCTGACGCTCAGTCCTGCCGGGGACCTCCGTGCAGGGCCACCTCAGAATTGTCCCAGCCACAGGTGAGGAAGCTGGGGGTTTATCTACAGACATACCTCCCTGTTGGTTGGGTTGTTGTGGGGGGTGTTAATGCCCTACATTCTGCCCTGCCCCCAACATGAGAGCCATGGCCTGAGAGGAAGAGGGGAACCTGTTCAACAAAGCTGTAGGAGGCCCTTAGGAAGGGGCAGGGCCCTGATGGCATCTGCTATAATAATTTGGATTAAACGACAGTATCTACTTTCAGGTTACTTTGGTGTTTACTAAATTTGTAGAAGGTTTAGACCAATTTCTTCAATAGCATCATAACATCACATTTTTTCCCCTCTACTTATACTAATTGGATAGAAAGGTGGTTTATTGGAGAGCAACCTGCTGGCTCCCAGTCTACTTTGGGAAGCAACCTACAAATAACATGTGGATTTAAAGGTTGAAAGGTGTAAGACCAGTTACACTGGGAATATGAGTGTATTAGTAACATAGGTTTAAATGGGTAACCTTGGCCTTAGGTGAGGTCTGATATATAGAGACATGGGCTTTGCGGTGGGATTCGGGGGCCCTGGGTGGGGAGGAGTCTGGGTAACGCCCTAGGGCTTCACACATTGGAGCTCCGGCTGACTCCAGAATGACTCACTGTTTAGCACCAGCAGCACAGGGGTGCTCAGAGATGGTATCATCGACTCATGTACGTCATCCCTGAAAGACCTCCCACAAAAGTTTTAAAAAACCATGCTCTTTAACCAGTTCTTTGCTCCCTCCTTCAATAAATTTGAGGAGTGACAGAAGGTTAGCCTGCAAATTCGACAGCCAACAGGGACTATTGTTTGCCGTGGGCAAGGGAGATGCAATGCTCTTTACTTCAATGAATGCACGATTGTTTCTGGACCAACTGAGAACAACTAGGGGAAAAAATCAGGACAAATATGGAAGCTTTTATCTGAAAGCATCAAGAGCTATGAAGTCAGTGAGGCATTGTGGGACCAGTACTGGGGAGGGAAAATTCTTCAGGTTATAGATTTTCATCCTCCCACATATCCCACCCTTTCCAGGTTCTTCCACTCCTATGTTAGCAACATTTCCAAATAATCTACCTGCATACAAACACTTGTCTCAGTGCTTCTCTTTTGAATTCCATGTCAGGACACCTGAGAAATTGGCTGTGTGTCATGAGGAGGCACAGCAGGGAGCCAGAACCTTCATTAGGTCAGAGCAGCTCTTCTTCTGATGCTTCTCCTGGGTGAGCAGAACAAGAGAACACACGCCTTCTCTTTAACCCCAATACAGATCCAGTCTCTGCATCCTGTCAAGTGTCACCTCCTCTGGACAACACATCCTTCTTGTCCCGGCAGTTTCTACTATGACCATCGTGGTCAGGGTTTCATCCACCGCAACACTGGCCTCCATAGCTACAGCCTGTCTGGCATCCACGCACATGCCGCTGCTTGACCAATCTTCCAGAAATACAGGATCAAAATTAATGTTTCTACTGATAAATACAACACACACATAGAAAACCACACAAAGGAAATGAATGGCTTAAAGCCTGATTGTAAAGCAAACACCGTTGTAACCACAGTCTTTGCTGGCACCCCAAAGCCCATCGCATGCCCTCCCAAACACAATCTTCTCTCCTTGTGTTCCTCTTTTCCTTCTTTTTTATCCTACAAGCAGTACCCCTAAATTCTATGGTTTGTCGGGGATTTTTTAAAAATGTATTTTGGGTCTTTTAACTTATAGGTCGACAGTCTATCTGTCTTTATTTTCTCAGCAATATAGGTGAAAGAATCCAGATCTTTTGTCCCGCAGAGTCCCCCCAGCATGGATTTTGCTGACTGCATTCCTGACATGGTTGGACATGTTCTCTGTCTCCTCTAATTCCTGTAATCTGGTGGTTGGATGCAAAATATCTTTTTCCTCATGTCATGTCCTTGTTTAGGAAACCATCAGCTTCCCTAAATTCCTTCACCTGGCTCTTAGGTGGAGCTCCAACTAACTCCTGAGCTCAGGTGGGCTTTGCCTAAGCGGCCAAGAAAGTGTCTTCACTTCCACTAACACATGGTGCTCGTTTGGGGAAAGGGACTCAGGAAACTCATGCAGGAAAGTATAGGAACTTCCATGTGTATGGCACGCTCATTCTCTCCACTGTCTCTCTGTGTCCTCTCTTCTAGTGATGTCTGAGGTTAGAATATCCTTCCTCCCTTCTTACTTCAGCATGTGGCTTCTACATCCTGCCCTTCACGAAATCCTAACAGGGCTCACTCACTTCTCTCTGAACTCCTACAAGGTTTAAAGTTGGTTCCAAAATAATGTTCCAGAATAAGGACCACTCAAATATGCCCCTACCCTGACCCCTTTGAATATATTACTTTTACCCAGCAAAGCGACTCTGCAGAGGTAAGAGTATGAAACTTGAGATGGGAGAGGATCCTGGATGTTCCGGTGGGCCCAATTCAATCACATGAGTCCTTAAGAAAGGATAACCTTTCTTGGCTATAGGGAGAGAGACTGAAAAATGCAAGAGTCAGAAAGATGCATGATTGCTGGCTTGGAAGATAGAGGAAGAGGCCAAGAGCCAAGGAAAGTGGGTAGCCACTAGAAGCTGGGAAAGAAAGTAGGTTAACCTTCAGAGTCCTCAAGTAGTAACACAGCCCTGCCAATGCCTTGATTTTAGCCTGATGAGACCAGTGTTTGATTTCTGGTCCACAGATTTGTACAGTAATAAACCTGTGTTGTTCAAGCACCTGATTTTGTAGTAATTTGTTGCGGCGGCTACAGGAAACTAGTATTGCATCCAGTTTGGCTCTGAGGCCCATCTCCAGCCCGAGTCCACGAGAGTGAAGGTATGAGTCATGTCTTACAACACCCTACACCTCATGACCCTGGTCCAGTGCAGATATCAAAAGTGGTTAATAAAATTAGAGTGAAATGGGAGACTATCAGAAACTCTGTTAAGAAACCAATATGAAAGTGATTTAATGACAAGTTAAAATTCATTCAATGTATTCATCTTGGTTGTATTTCTCAGGCACCCTGTGAACCAATACTTATAAGTGAGAGCACAACCACCTGTTAGCTTTGCGACCTTAGACAAGTTTTTGAAGCTTTTTAAGCCTCAGTTTCCATATCTATAAAATGGGAGTCATCCCGCCTTCTTCACTACAGTATTAACTTGGCATGTGGTAAGAACACAATGAATGAGTAATTATAACATTAATAACAATAACCTACAACATACATAGCTAAGTATATTTGCACTTAAAAAAACTATTTCTAAAGAGTTGATTTTTTTAATCCCATACTGTTCCTTAAAAAAAAACACAAAAACATTATTAATTGCCAGTTTTGTATGAGATACTCGGGAAATTCAGAGATCATTCGTTCTCCTTGTTATCAGTTAGCCTTCTTTAAGTATCATATGGACATAAATTACTAGAAATCAAGGCAGTTGTGGGTAAGTGCTCCAGCAGAGGTGAAGAATGAGAGGAGCTCAAGGAGGAGCGGTTACTGAACACCGAATGCAGGGCACTGTTAGGAAGGGAGGGCACCCCAGACTACCAAGTACTAAACTGCACAGGGCTATTCCTCAAATACAACCAACTTCCAGTTTAAAAAATTCCCTCAGATTCACAGGCTATAGAGCTGTTCTGAGCAATGAACCACAAACAGCAAAGTGAAAATGGTATCACATTACAGTGTTTCTAAAAATACTTTCTCATTAATTTATTTGTGCCTCAGTGAAGAATGTTTATAAAAGAAGCATTCTACTATTTACCTCTGGTGGACAACTGACTTTAAGTAACTGGAACCCACATTAACCTGAAACCTCCTGACTTAGTATTCAACTTTAGGCAAAAAGAAAAAGGAGCAAATGCAGCAAAACATATGAATTTTAGCACATGTCTTGGATGTAGTGCAGATTCTACTCAATCTTCTATACACTTAGCTCCCTAAAGTGAAGATGTGTGCTCAGAACGATGACTCTGAGTCATTATGGGCACATTTGTTAAGGTGAGATATCAGTTGGTGCGTTCTCTCTCTCTCTTTCTCTCTCTCTCTCTACACACACACACGCACACACACACGCGTGTGTGTGTGCGTGTGTGTGTGTGTGTGTGTGTGTATATATATATATATATAAAGTTTTTTGTTTTTTTTAATAATTTCGATTTGTTCTGCCTGGGTAGCTCACTTAGAGTGTCTTCCTGATATGCCAAGGTGGCAGGCTTGCTCCCCCAGCAGAGCACATATGAGAATCAAACAGTGAATGCATAAATGGATGGAATAATGAATTGATATTTCTCTTTCTCTCTTCCTTCTCCTCTCTCTAACGTCAATAAATAAATTTTTTTAAAAGAATCAACCTATGAACACATAAAAAGTCAAACAACAAATTGATGTTTCTCTTTCTCCCTCCCTTCTCTCTCTCTAAAATCAATAAAAAAAAATTAAAAATTTCAACTTACATTCCTGCTAACAGAGCTTTCTGGTTAATCCTTAACAAAAAATGAAAATTTAAATTAGTGGAACATGAAGCATCCTGATTAATTGAGTGTTTATTTTATCTAACAGAAACGTTTCATATGTGATGTTCACTTAAAGGCAGACTTTAAAATGAAAATCTGAGTAAAATCTTCTTAGTTTTTCTAAAGTTATGGAGCTGTCTTAAAATCTCCTATCTAAAATCAATTCTGCCCTGCTAGTAATAATCAAAATGTAAAGTGTGATCATTTTATATTTAAGAGCATGTTTATATTTCTTCAAATTTTAAAGTTACAGTGTACACCTATCACTGCAGTAAGCGTTCCTTGACAAAACGCATGCTATAGATGGGATAGTGTTTGAGCACACTTACTTTCCTCTAATTTCCTCTTTACCTTGAATTGCACCCAACTTTATAGTATTTGGGATATGTATAAACTTTACCCTCTGTATTTGTGGTTAAAAAAAGAACAAAAACCAATCCTCTTACCCACCGAGAGATGGATTTCATGGGTTTCTAGAATTTTTTTTTTTTTAATCTCAAGAGGTAAAGAGTAGGTATGTAGGTCTTTGGGTAAGAAATTATCATGCCATCTTAAGGCTCATGTTTCTGTCCCTTATACTTATTAAGGTAAGGTAGATAAAATGAAATTTTGAAAACTGCAAGTCCAACATTATATAGTTTGAAATTCTTAGACTGAGCTCATAAAGACCTCTTCTTAGGTCTCCTCACTAATGCTTGCAATTATCTGTTCCCTTTGGCAACTTACAAAAGTGTGGAATTTTTGGCCATCCTTAAGGATTGATTAAGTGTCTGTCCCCTACCGAATGGGCATGCAGGAAAAACAGCTGGGGCTGCAGAGAAAAATCAGACTTGGTCCCTGACCTCAGGGGGTTTATATCATGCTAAGGTAGGTGGCTTAACTAAGAAGCATTAAGGCTCATTACTCTAATGAAACATTTAGCACCAATAGGTATTTTTCCAGCAGAAAGTCAGCTGAGGGCAGGAACTCTGACTTGCTCGGGTCTATACTTCCTGCAGAGCATTCTCCATGTAGTAAGTTGGCAATAAATACTCATTAAATTTAACTGCATGTACAAAAACAGAATTGTTTATCCCTCAAAACCAGTTAACCCCACTTTTCTATTTCTGATATTGGTATCATCGTCTTTGCAGCTTCCCACATCCAAACCCTTAGGTTATATTTGATGCCCATTCTCTTTGCTCTCCATATCCAATCAACTGTGGATTCCTTGTGAGCCTTTTATCTCAATTTTCATACACCATTTTCCACCATAGTTTGGGTTATTACCTAAGTAATGCAAACCCCTAATGGTTCTTCCTCGCTCCAGGAGTTCTATGGTGGGTGTACCCAATGAGTTTTCCTGCTGCCAAGCCCAAATGATGTCCACACATTACCTGTCTCCTTAGGATCCTCTCCCAGAATCCTCTGCTCCATTTAGGCAACTGAGGCATTCCTTGTCTCCATGCAGCCCTGCTACATTCTCCCTCTCTGTCCTCAGGGTTCTAAGCTTCCTCCACTGGGAATTTCCTCCCTGTCTCCACATTTCAAAATCCTGTAGTCTGTGTCATTCAGGGGTTTTGGTTGCAAGAAGACCAAGTATCTCTGGCTACCTTAAGCAGAACAGAAATTTACTGGAGGGATATTGAGTAGCCTGCAGTGACAGTGGAAAGGCCAGGAGAAGAGGGAAGAACTGAGCACGTTAATGACCTCTGTAGACAAACTCTAGACATGTCCAGCAAGAGCAAACTGAATCTCATCCTCCCTCCTTTGTGCCACCCTCCCCAGTTTCAAAGTCCTGAGTAGGAGGGTTTATTATCAGCCCCAGGCTGTTCGCTCTCAAGGGTCTTTTGGGAGTGGAGAGATACAGGACCCCTCTGTCTCCTGCTAAGGTCAGGCAGGGGTCTCCCTAAAACCGGAAGCGGGGCTGGATTCAGGGCAGCCAAATTATGGTAGCCTCCCACTGTGTCATCTCCAAGGTTCATTTCTAATGCCACCACCTAAAATTTAAAGCCACTTATGATTCTCAGGGCATGTTTTATTTGGTACTTTTCATATTTAGCTTTATGTTATAGTTATTTGTATATTGGTCTTATCTTTCCTCCAAGATTAAAAACTCAATTCATCTTTGTTTCTCCTGAATTGATTCTTATGCCTTACAAATAGAAATATACTCAATATATTTAATTGAATGGAGGATTAAGATAGGTCATGAAACAGCTGATGTGTTTTTCATGTGCCAAATGCACTGATGAGACATGTTTCCATGATCTCATTTAACCTTCATATCTCTCTGTACTTTCCTGTCTTAAGGCCAGAGAGGTCAAGCGACCTGAAGCCACAAGCTTGTGGACAGGGTGTGGGCCTCTTAGGTCTGACTGATACGCAGCCCTCAGCGTCATCTTGCATCTTTCACGAGTCCAAGGAGAAGTAAGGCAGGGTGGGCAGGGGACTGAACGGAACTCTGAAGCAAGAGGACGGGGACAGGGAATTCCTCACTGTGTCTGTACTGTCAGAGGTGGAAATCAGTGGGACTGAGGGGGCCCAGCAGGGAGAGCAGGGAGATGGAAGCAAATAGCGTGTGTCGAGGCAGGGTAGACAAAGAGATAGTTACGGCAAGACCAAGTGTGGAAGATAAATCTAAGAACTTAATTTGGATGTGATTTCAGGGGAAAGGTTTATGCTTTTCGTACTTTCAATACATTGTTATTGAAGACATTTTAATGGTAAAACAAATATGGACATGCCAATGGAACAGAACATAGAAACATACATTGTTAGATCAAACATCACTTTCAAAGAAATGTCTCCCTATGCTGGGTCTTGTATTGAGTTGAATGGCGGCCCCGAAAGACGTGTTCACCTGGAACCTCTAAATGTGACCTTATTTGGAAAAGGGGTCTTTGCAGAAGTTACAAGGCAAGGGTCTGAAGATGAGATCATCCTGGATTTGGATGGGCCCTAAATGCAATGATAAATGTCCTTATAAGAAGATAGGGAGAGAACACAGATGGGGATGGAGTAATGTGAAAACAGAGATTGGAGTGATGCTTACGAAAGCCAAAGGACATCTGGAGCCACCGGAAGCTGGAAGAGGCAAGAAAGGGCTGTCCCCTAGAAACTTCAGAGAGAGCATAGTCCTGCCAACACACTGATGCCAGACATTTCAGACCCTGGCCTCCAAAACTCAGAGGTATTAAACTTTTCTGTTTTAAGACACCCAGTTGGAGGTAATTTGTTAAGATGGCCCTAGGAAATAACGAATATAGGTTTCTTAGGGCTCAATTCCTCAGCCTTCCTAGAAGTCTACACTCAAGCATTCTGCTGTCAGAAAACTTTTGAGGAACTGTGTGGGCAATGAAGAACCTTAGGAAGTTCTTGAACAGGGGAGGCACAAGATAGAAACAATTTTTAGGAAGATCAGGATGCTTCTAATATCCAGTATAAATTTGGGGGATGGGAGGAAGAAAGTAAACAGGAGAGCAGATGGAAGGCAGTGGGTACCAGAGTTTTGGTTTCAAGTATGTGCAGTTCTGATTCAGTTTGTTTGTTTGTTTTTTCACATGCAAAATAAAGCTACTACTATCATGCATGAATTAGAGCTGATATATGTAAAGAATTCAAGAGGTACATTATAAGTATTGTTAGTAATCGAGTAAAAATTAGGATGTGGCACTGGAGATAGAAAGGAAGGTACAAAGAGATGTTTAAGAATCACCAGCACTCAGAATCATAAAGATTTAGATTGAGGGGGATCCCAAGGTCATCTACAGCCCTCTCCAAACTGTCCCTGGGGAGAGCTAGGAGAATGGGAAGAAGTGAATTATAATAAGGTTTCTCCCAGGAGCTGAGGTGCCTGGTGGTCTCTTGGCCAAGCCTGAGACTCTGGGAGGAGGAGTTAGTTTGGGGAGGAGATTAAGTTTCATTCTGACTGTGGTGAGTTTGAAGAAGAGATCATAAATCAGGCAGAGGGACAGCAGTTATGCTGGGGAGCTAAGGCCACAGGCCTGGGAGGTAATAGTTAAACATCCAGGCTGGAAGCATGCAAAACATGATCAACTTTCTTTAAAATAAAAACGCACATATCGGAATAAAAACAAAGGACCAAAGTCTGCTTTGGGATTTTACCAGTTGGGAGGACAACATGCCCTACGAGAGAAAGAGATGGGTAGGTCAGAAAGATAGATAAATGAAAAGATTACTAAGTTTCAGAAAATAGCAGAAATGCCATGTGCTTCAGAAAATTGCAGGATAAAACCTGAGAAAGAGACATTGGGTTTTATACAGAGAATAGCTTTGATGACTTTACAAAGAATCAGAGAAGGAAGACGAGTTCAAGAACCATGAGTCGATGAAAGTTTACAAAGCAGACAAGTTAAAATCTGGATCAGTGTTGTTATACCTATTTTGAATAAACCCATTTAAAATTGGGCCAGACCATTGACTATACTTCTGTTTTCCTTATCAGTAAGAAAGGTTTTCACAAAAGGATGGACTGAGATAGCTTCTGTTCCAAAGTCAAAACAGAGAAGGAGGCTGTCTGTGTTCCTTGGCCTTGGACCCATCCCTGCTCAGGACAATGGACCTCCTTCCAGCTAGTGACTTGTTGAGCGCTTGCTACTACCAGAGAGTGTGCCATGGACTCACGTAGGAGCTAGGTCAATATTGTCTCCCATTCAAAAGATTTTAGATAGGTTAAGAAAGGTTCTTCGTTTGAAGAAGGAGGTAGTTAAACACTCAACTGTGACTGCAAAGTTATACTGGCTCGAAGTTACCCTCCTCTGGTACTTACTTCTGGGAACAAGGCAGGGGATAAGTGATTCCAATGATACTGGCATGTCGCCTGGGTAAATTATTATTGTCTTATTAATAATGAGAAGCCAGGAGCATAAGAAAGGATCTCATTAACATGGATCCGGGCTATTCCGCCAGGAAATCAGAGTCATTTGAATAGCAGGATTTCCTTCTGGGAAGCCATATGGGAAAGAGATTGGAGAACAGACATCTGGATGCATACGTCTGTGAAAGGGAAGCTTGTTTCTTTCCCCTTCCTCTTGGGGTTAATATTTCAAGTTCGTTTATAGGTAAGCCACTACGTGTGATCAGGTGACCGGACCAGTCCCACTACTGGTGACAATACTAGTGACAACTCGTTCCGGGGCCCACATTCCTGCAGCTCCTCACAGGATTCTGACCCGTGGTTGTGCTTCAGCTGGACTCCACCCAGGGGAGGCAGCAGCGGTTGGGTTTCCTTTCCTCCTGTTCAGAAGACCTTCCGACGAGAATGATGGAGTAAAAAAGTGTCTGGTTGGGAAAGTAAATAGAGAGAAGACAAATAAATAAAAATGCTCACAAGCAATTACAGAAAGGAAGTGACATTTTTATGGAAGTCACTTTTTTTGATGACAACAGGCCTGCTTTGCTGAGAGTGCCGTGGGAATACTTCCGGGGGGGGGGGGCATCGCCAAACAACCAGAGCGTCGTGCATAAGAAAATCAAACAAACAAAAAGAGGATGGGAAGACCACCCACTGGTCACCGGAGGCTGGAAGTTGTGGCCTTTATTTCCTTTCTTGCCTCTCAACCCCACCCCTGCCCTCCACACCCCGTGCAAGTCGTTTCAGGAACGGGGACCCTTTCCTCCCCTCGGCTCCCGCCCCGCGCTGCGCTCCTGGAGGCCGAGTGGCCGCGCGCCCCGCGAGCTGAGCGTCCCCGAGCGAGCTCCTGCCCTCGCGTGGTTCCCAGTCTGGGTGCGTGCCGGCCTGGAGCGGCCTGCGCGCCCCCAGGTGGGTCTGTGCCCCCACCGCGGGCGCGGGCGCGGGCCGCGCGGGGCCGGCCCCTGGGCGGTGTCACGGCGCAGCTGGGAGGAGCGGCGGGAGGGGGAGGAGCAAGGAGGGGCGGGCGCCGCGCGCCGGGGGAGGGGTCGCCGCCGCCGCGGGGATAGTCAGGCCGGTGCCGCGCGGCCGAGCGGGCGGCGGGGAGGCTCGGCGGCGAGAGGCTCGCGGCGCCCGGGCCGGCTGGGTCCGGCCGGGCCGACTGCGTCCGCCGAGCGGCGGGAAGAGGTAGCGGAGCAGACAAAGAGCGGCGCCTGGGAGGGCGCGGCCGCCGCCCTGGGACCCGCGCCGCTGCCCTCCGGCCTCGGCGGGCGACGAGGTAAGCGCGGCCGGCGGGCTCCGGGCCGGGGCCGCAAACTTGGGCCGCTCGGCGGAGTTGGAGCGCGGCGGGCTTGCGGGGCGGGACGCGCCCGGAAGGGGCCAGGGAACCGGTCCCTTCCGCGCCCCACCAGTGCCCTGGGCCCCGCCGCGGCCTGGCCCCGTGGCCGCGGGCTGCTGGCACCTCACGACTCCGCACCTTTTCCCCCGCCAGCCCGGCTCCCACCCTCCGGGGGCGGGTGCTGGGGAGAGGGGCGTCGCCAAGGGCGCGGGCGGGGCAGGGGCCTGGGCGGTGACTTCCCGGGACGAGAGACCCCCGCACGCGCTGGGAGCGTCCGGCCTGCGGGCTGGCGGCGGGCCCGGAGCCCTGCATGGGACCGTGCAGTGGCCGAGGTCGCCGGTGCGCGAGCCCCTGGGAAGAATAACCGCGAATTGCCCGATCCCAGCGCAGGGACGCGGGAGGCCGAGCGCGGTCCGCAGAACTTACTGTGTTTATTGGAACTATTTATGATCCTTCACACAGCTGCTGTCACATGGCATAGAGGAGATTCTCGCCCGGGTAAAGGCGCTTTGTACCGCGTCGCAGGCTCTGCGTCCTGTCCCAGATTTACAGGATTCATACAACCACCTAAAACAAAGTTTCTCATTACGCTCTGCCCTCTTGGTTTATTCAGGGCGATTTAACCACCAAGTGGCTCTGGGAGAAATTGGTGTGTGACTTTTAAGACATTGACTGGAACTCTCTTGTGAATGCAGTTGGCGTGTCATTCTGAGGAGGGATTTCATTTGAAGCACGCTTTAATTTGTAGACAATAACGATCGTGTTGGAAGATCTGCGAGGGATGCTGGGGGTCACTGGCTGTTGAACATCAGGGTCCTGACTTTCGCATTGTAACAGTTTCAGGGACAAAGCGGAACATGTGTGGAGTCTGTGCCTGTCTCTTCAAGACAGCTCAGTTGGCAGTTTCCCCTTTATTTGGCCTTGTTTATTTTGCCAACAGGTTTAAGGCTGAATCTGCCAAGTTTGCCTCTGCATGATGGGGTGAGCAGGTCCTAGTGCTAGGGTTAAGGAGCCTAACCCCTCACGCAGGCCCATTCTTTCCTTTGACCCAAAAGGAAACTGAACCAGTAGAGGCCCTTGGGCGTGGCTTGTCCGGGTCGCACAGGTAGGGGAGGCCCTTCCTGTTCCAGGCCCATCTCTGGCTTCTCTCCCTTTTCTCCGAAGGGATTTTGTTAGGAATGAGAGTAATTTGCGGTGTTTTTCGTATTTTTGGTGCCACTAGAAACAGTGCCTTCAAGCCTTAAAATGACTAAAAATGAAATTAACCTGGGCTGCTTTAGCCTATCACAACAGATCTAAACTTTGTTCCTGAGCGCACCTTTAAGTCACTTACCCAGTGTTCCTAGATAAACTGGTAAATTAGTAACAGGATTCAAGCACTTGCGGCGTTTATATAAAGAGAATGGCAGTCAGTTGGACATGTGGAGTAGAAATGGACTTCCTGCCGAGATTGTGATGGAGATGTAGTTTTTAGGTTTTTGAAACAGGAGATGTAGTTTTTAGGTTTTTGAAACAGGGATTTCCGGGAAACAGGCGTTAACCATGTTTGTGAAGCAGTGACAACAACGGAAAATCCTACCTTAACATTTCTGTCCTTGAGGTTGGTTGGTTTTGATGGAAAAAAGTGGCAGGATCTTAGTGGTCGTTGCACTGCAGCAACTTGAGGCAGAAATTAAAAACTTTAAGCCGTGGTAAGCTTCTGGAGGACTTTGACTCAGCTTGCTCTCCTGGAGGCCGCACTGGGGCTCCGAACTTCTCGGTTGTCACATAAACACTCACCAGGATTGATCATGGAACAAAGGATGAAATTGGGTGGCAAATGCCATCCACAGAGAATTGACTTGCTCCACCACTCCCTCTGCCCACTTGCAGAGAAACTGGCACTTTTTAAGTGGGTGGAGCTGGTTTAAGGTGCATTACAGGTAGCTGTGTCAGTTTTCAGGCTTTGCGTTCTGCTTTATTATGTATTACATACTTAAATTCTCTTCATCCTGATCTCTTGGACCCTGCCACATTCCCAACCTCTGTCATTTGCATTGGCAGGATTATCAGGGTTTTCCCACAGATATTATGTACACAGTATTTGAGAAATGAGCTACATCCACATTAAATACACCAGAAACCTTTCTTGCATGTGCACAAATTGGATAACCGTTTAAAATACTGTAAGGGCTCCCTGATTGCCCAGAATGGCCTGAGTCTTTTACTTCCACTCTCACATTAGGTTAATTTGCCTTGGCCAGATGAGGCTATGTTGCTCTCTGGGACACATATGCTGACCAACTTGCAGTGTACTCTCAGGGAAAGGGCTGTGGACACCCATCTCTGCCTTAAAAATATGAGGCTGACTGGCTGAAAAGCTCAAGATTGCTTGTGGGGACTGGGAGGGCAGTGGCCAGAGTTTGGGAAAACTAGTAAGCTAACTTTTTTTCTCACAAATGAACTGGAAACTTCCCAGAACTCACCCTAGAGGCTTAGGAAATTAGTTTTCCCATCTGGAGGGTTTGCAAATGGGGCTTTCAAATTGTTTCTCTTTCCTAAAATGAATGATGGAAACCCTTCATGGCATGTTTTCAAAGGGCCTAGGCTAAAAATGATATCATGTAGCATGTTGTTGAATGTTTGAGTTAAGGCAACTTAGAAGGAGGTCAAGACAGCCTTTTAATGGGTTATCAAAAATATGCAGCTAAAGTAAAAATAGTTTATTTCTTTAGGCCACTTTAGTAACATAATTTTAAAAATTAGACTTTTTTCTTTTCCTGCATTTCACTTTGAACTGATCCCAAAGTATGTATATTTATGAAGGTATAATCAACACTAGTAAGTTATACCCTTCCCCCAGCACACAAACACACAGGACTTTATCACAGTCTGCCCTAAGGTTTCTACCTGATACACATGGATGCCCAACAAACCCTGATTGAACGAATGAATATTACATTCTGAGTCTGTTGACTTATTAGGGCTTTAGGTTTCTTTTGAGAAAGAGTAATAAATGATCTCCAGAACCCTTGTACCTCTGCTCAGAACCTCTTTGACATGGTGAAAGTCTGTCTCCAGGATGTCCAGGTAATGAGAGAATTTGGTCTGGTGGCTTCTCTGTTTCATAAATTCTCTGTCAAACAGATCACTTTTGTCCTTAACCTAAACTTAAAAAAAAACAAAAAACTAATAAGCAAAAGCAAAACAAAAAACAAGCCCAACTGTATAATGAACTGGTGGGTTTGCTAAATATGTTACTTTTCAGTAGATGGCATGCCTGTCCCTGTCAACCTGAATCAGAAACTCTGGGCAAAGTGTTGCTATCCTGGCCTGGTAAGTTAGTTATTTAGCGCCGTCTTACTTTCTGCCATTTGTATTTTAATCTTTTTAAGAAGAGAAGCTTCAAGTGCACTCAATTTAAATTTTGCAGTTTCCTCTTTTGAGACAGTTTTGGAAAATGCTATGGTTTTGCTGGTCAGTAGCTAATGAAGATCTAAAATGCCGTAGGTAAAAATTAAAGGTACTAATGCTAATATGGTAAATTACCGTTTGTATATTGCTTTTCACATAGGCCATCATATTTAATATTTAAAATAACATGGTAAAATTGGCTCCGGAGGAGACTATAGAGCTTGGACAGTCTCCTGTCCAGAGGATGATGACAAATCTTGAACTTGGGTTTATGTCCTTTCTTTGGCACCATGCACCCCTGCTAAGCAGGTATCAGACACGGAACACCAAAATCGTGCTGCCTAGAGTTGTTTTTATGAGGCTACTGATCTAGCACGCTCTATTGGAGCGGCGTGTTGTAAAGCTTGTGCGGTGCCTTTGCTGTGTTGCAGATGTGAGCGCATGTTGGTGGTGGCTAATTCTACATTTGAGTTGACTCGTTGAAGATGAGCCATTTCAGGGGAGCAGACGGGGAGCAGGTCCTTCATTGCTAGGAGCCAGCAAGTTTAAGAATGTGTATTCCTGTTTAGCATGCCCATTGGTGAGTTTGGGCTACCATCACCGAACACCATAGACTGGAGGTGAAACAGAAATCTATTTCTCACAGTTCTAGAGGCTGGAAAGTCCAGGATCAGGGTGCTGGCAGATTTGGTCTTTGGTGAGTCTTTCTTCCTGGCTTGTGCACGGCTACCTTCTTGCTGTGTCCTCCTCACAGGCACATTCTTCTGTGGTGTCTCTTCTTCTTACAAAGACACCAGTCCTGTTGCATAAGAGTTCCACTCTTAGGACCTCATTTAACCTTAACTACCGCTCTGAAGGACCTATTTCCAAATACAGTCACATTGGGAGCTAGGGCCCAACCTATGAGTATTAGGGGGACAGTTCAGTTAATAACAGTATGTAACTCTGTTCAAAAACAAGGCTGGTTATTTTATGAAGCCCTGTTGCTTCCTTCACCCAGATTTGAATCCGCATATTTGAGGACACCTGCCAGGGCTTGTGACAGAGCAGTCAGGTGTGAGGAGGGAATGGTAACTCACTGCTAGTCGGAGAACCTGGGAATAGAGAAGAAGCCTTAGAACTGGACTTCCAGGTGCTGGTCAGGTTTTAAATAGAATGATGGAGAGAAAACAATGTTGACTTAATTCCATTTATGGATGCTGCCCCTTAATGTGTGTGGGTTCAACTGCAGGATTTTTTTTGTTTTTTGTTTTTTTGTTTAGGGCCATGATAACCTATCAGATCTATAGAAAGTGTTGGATTTTTGATGGACATGAAAGTGTATCCCGGTCCTGGATGAAGAACAAAGTGAGAGGGTGAGGCTGATGGCTGCCTTGGGCAGAGAGGCCATTCACTCTGGGCCAACTGTTGCTGTGACCGCAGTCTTTGCCATGTGAGTGTGTGTCCCTTCAGTGGGTGTGCCTGGCAGGGCTTGGTAAAGTACAACCTGAGCAGTGCATGACTGTATCTGACCTCGGCCAGGATGAGTTGATCAAGATGATTACATAAGGCTGGGGGAATGTCTATGTGACTGGCAGCTCTTCAGCTCAAATGTGTATGTTCATTCACAATTCATTCTTTCAGTCACTCCAGCATTCCTATGAGTTATCCAACATTTTACTGATAATTTCCAGCTAAAAGTCTGAATGTCACAAGCTGTATGCACCATCTCCTGACTTGCCTGCCTTCAACTTGGTCATCCTTGAGTATTCCCTCACCTCCTAAGCCTAAATAATATTGATTTTACCTCCAAAAGATGTCTTACATGTCAGCCCTGCTGTACCTCTTATTTCTTCACTCACTTGGACTGTCAAAATACCTTTCTAACCACTCTTGCCAATTCATTCTGCTCTCTGCACCCTATCCAGTGTAGCCATAGTCTACATTGGTGGCTCCTTAGATCAGTGTCCCAAGTCCTCAGTGTTCTCTTGGCGTCAAAACATGGACTGAGCCACTACAGTCACCTGTGGTTACACACTGAACAACAGTTTACTAATTGTGATAACAAAATGCCAAAGTTTATAATCAGTTTCTATTAAAAGACTTCCGTACATTGGGGCTGATTCAGTGTTTACCCGTTGTAATGATGGCGTCGCAGGACATCGACAGCTTTGCACCTCGGCACTGTGCACAGCCTTACGGCAGGGAAGAGACTGAATGTGGAAAATGCTGTGTGCTTGTTTGGGTGTGGAGTGTTTCCCTGCAAATACCGTTTGAAGTGCTTGTGTGTCAGGAGCACCGCTGTGCTACGGAAACACGATAAGAGTCGCAACTGTGAGCCACAGACATAATTCTAAATGTTCTAGTGACCACGTTAAATACGTAAAAAGAAACAAGTAAAAGTATAATATATTTATATTTTAATATATATTCATAATATAGATTATTTTATATATAGTCTATAGATTATAGACTGTTTTACCCAATAGATCTGAAATATTTTTATTTCTATATGTAATCCATATAAAACATTATTAGTGAGATTATTCACATTGTTTTATTTGTATGACGTCTTTGAAATGGCATGTATTCTACACTTACAGCACACCTCATTCCTTCTCCTTACATGTGGAGTGTTAGGTAGCCATGCGAGGCTAGTGGTTGCCCACTGGCGATTGCGGGTCTATACATTTTACATGATTTAAACTTCATTTCTTCTGTATTTTCCAAAGATGAGATAGCTAAAAAAGGCATAGTGGAAATAGCTTAAAGTAATAATAATTACCATTATTATTATTCTTTAATGGTAAAGGTATAATCTATGTAGTTGTAAAGAATAATGTAATATTTTATGCACTCAAACAATTTTACAGTACTAAAATCAGATTT
Source organism: Mormoops blainvillei (assembly GCA_004026545.1). Lineage (NCBI taxonomy): Eukaryota > Metazoa > Chordata > Mammalia > Chiroptera > Mormoopidae > Mormoops > Mormoops blainvillei. The sequence continues at coordinate 122,306 of PVJD01001523.1, forward strand.
GGTTACATATAATGAAAATACCTTGTACATTTTACATATATTTTAAAATGTGTTTTGAATTCTAGAGGTTAATTATCAATGTAAAATAATTCATTTGGGTATTGGTATTCAACATATTTCTGATATATGTTAAGTACTTAATTTATAAGTATAGAAGCTAAAATTATATATTTTCTTTAGTGATCATTAGCTTCTCCCCTAACACACGCCCATATCACACATTGTAGTTACTGTTCTAAGCATTGTACACAAAATAATTTGCTGAAGTCTCTCAAAAATCTAGTGTGTTTTCCTTATAGATCAGGATATGAAGAGATATAGCAGGTTACCTTGCCTAAGGTCACAGCTGGTATTGTAAGATTACATAGCAGATCTGTAATTCAAACTCAGACTGTTTGACTTCTGAGTCTCTTCTTAGCACTAAGCTAGGCCACCATCTCTTCAGTAAGATGTGTCTGAAAATACATAAACAACTATAAACTCGTATTATGGTACAAGATTTGAGAAATATTGATGGGAAGTCGTCGATGAGGAGTGGAACCCTCCTATCAGCCAAGAGGTGGAGGAAGCCCTGAACTTTGGACGAACATAACGAGTAACGAAGAGCTGCTGCAGTGGTCCTGGAGGGGTAGCTGTGGAGGCTCACAGCGGAGCGTTGTTGAGCACAATTGACCTTGCTGCTTCTTTCTCCCAGCCCCTCCTTACTGTCTACCACAGACTGGTGGTCCCCAAAGGGGCGAGCTCTCCGGCTCTGAGATGGCTGTTGGCACCCCCTGGAGGGCTCCTTAAGACCCAGGTCGCTGGACACCCCCCCCCCCCCCCCCCCCAGAGTGTGTGATGCAGAGGTCTGGAGTGAGGCCTGGGAATTTGCTTTTCTGATCAGTTCTCAGGTGATCTGTGTGGGACGGTCACCATCCATTGAGAACTGCTGCTGAGGGATTTGCATGACTGGGGGACTAAAGAGGTTTTCTGTTCTGTAGTAACTGTTTAATTTGAGAGTGGCCTGTAGGCCTGCTCTGCAGGTACTGTCCTATAGGTCTTTGTGATTGTGCCCTTTCATAAAGAGCTGTGTGATGGGTCCCCACCCTATTTCCACCACCATGGACACTGAAGAAGCAGGAGTGAGTGTAGGAGACCCTCTGGGAGGCCATTTCTAGCTGCAGCTATTTTTTCTTAATGAGTTAACTATTGGTAAAGTGAGGGTGGGTAGGTAGGTGATTGTAGAAAACCTGGGGACCCAACACACCAGATCTTTTTCCTTTGTGCTCCTATGGCACCTGTGCAGGTCCTGAAGCACCCCGAAATGGCTTTGGAAATGTACTGCTCAGGTCATGAGAGAGGTCAGGTCAAGCCTCAGTCCGGATTTTTGGAAGACTGCTATTACATGGTTCCAGTGGGACCTTCAGTCATGGCTGCCATTCCACAATCGAAGCGCGTTTTGTAGTACCAGATCATCCGAATCCTGCCCTTCTGTTTCTGGAAGACTCATGCAGTCATTAAAGCACTGGGCGGCCTTCCCCTGGAGCAGATGGACCTGAGATACAACCAAGAGTCTGGTGCTTCTGCTGGGGGAGGCTGCTGTGTGTCCCAAGATGTAGGAACACAGTGGTTTTCAGATGGGCTACGACTTGGGCAGTTTCTTTCAATTCACAGGCTTAGATTTGCAGTGAAGCTATTTCTCATGTGGCCAACTCTCTTTGTATAACATCTTCCAGGAGGAGTAGCAGCAAAAATTTATTTATATCAAGTTAATAATTCCCCTAGCAATGGTGGGGCAGCCACTAGTGAGGAATGTTTGAAGAAGGTGAGGTCATAGTGAAATGCCTAAAAAGGCGCCGTGGCCATCTTATAGGACAAAGTGCAGCTCATCAGTGCCCAGAGTGATTTTCCTTAAAGGATATGCCTCACTTTAATGTCTTAGGAATTTTGGCTATTTAAGGTTGTCTGCAAGTCAACAAATATTTGAATTATGCCACTTACGAAGCTGGCTGTAGAAGAGAAACTCTCTGTCTTTCCGTCTTTCCAGCTGTGTTCATTTTAAGAACAATCACTTTAAAAGCATGTATCCCTGTTTTCAAGTCTGTGTGTGTTAGGGGGAGGTCTGGATTGGTGATAAACAACTCTCTTATTGCTCTGAGTGATGGATGCCAGCCTGGGGACACTGACATAAAATCTGTGAGCTGCTCAAGTATTTTTAAGAGAGCAAGAAATAACAAGGAGTCAGGGAGTTATTTTAGAGATAGTTTCAGGAAATTTGATATAGGTGAGTAGTGAATTTTCATCAAACTTTTTTTAAAGAAAGGTATTTAAGAACAGAATCTGGCAAGACAGATATAAAAACAGGTTTTTCTTTTGGGCCTCCCCTCTGCATTTCACATTTGTATGTGACTCACTTAATGTACTCCCCCCACCCCCTACCCTTTATCTTAAAGTTGCCTGTTTTCCGTCTTCATTACCTGCACTCACATGGTTTTCACTTCACTTGTTTTAGTTATTGCCTTTTTTGGACCTACCTAGCTTGTATATAGAAGTTCTCCTTCCTTTATTAAGCCATCTGTCTTGCTTAATTCCCTTCTTGTAGTTTCTTTAGTAGGTCTGTTTTCGATGGTTCAATAGACATGACCCAATGGTGTCTATAAAGAAACTCTGCCATTACTCTCTACAAAAGGAGGAGAATGAGAAACGGACACACTGCTGTCAGAACTTCTCATTTTGACGTGTGCCGGGATGGAACTGTAGTTCAGTTGATCCATCACAGATTAAGACTCAAGTGTTTAATTCATTACTGCCTAACCTTGACTCATCCCTCATCAGGAAAGCTGAGTCCACCTTCCAAAAACAAAAAGTTGATTCTCTTTTCATTAATGTCTCAGGTAGGTGAAGGTTACATGTTGAAGGAAAAATATATGTTTTCAACATACTTCTCATTAATATGTACAAATTCACATTTATTTTTGGATCTTAGTAGCTGTTAGGTTTGGATTAAGGAATAGAATCAGTTCACTTTTACAAAAACAAAACGACCTTTTTAAATGTTAACATTTTAAAAACTTAATTGACACTTGAACCTTCACTTCTGTATGTAGGTGATTATTGGTTCTCAACTGGGAGCAATTTTGCTGACGTGGACACGTGGCAATGTCTGGAGACATTTTCTAATTGTCATGACTAGGGAGTGCTCCTGGCATCTAGTGGGGACAGGCCAGGGATGCTGCTAACCATCTTTACAGTGTGTAGGACTGCCCCACAACAGCAGATTACCTGGCTCCAAATGTCACTGTCTCAGCAGCCTTGATGTAACTGAATGCTGCTCTACTTTGCTTAAACGTTTAAATAAATTAATGGCACATGTATTCGTCTACACTATTGCCCTTTTGGAGACTTTTTTTCCATTTTTATAAACATGAAAAATAATACCTGTTTAGAGAGTGAAACACTATTTAACATCTCTGTAATTAAATGCGTAAGGGAGACACTTTAATATAACTGACTTAACCATGGTTTACCTGTAGTATTGTTAGTGATAAAGTATGGCATACAAATATGAAATACTGATTTATAGGGAACATTTTAATATCTTGCTGAACTGTGATAAAACTCTTTTCCCTTATAATGTTCACTTACAAAGACGTAATGGGGGCCCCTTATAAATCACTTTTAATAAGTAATTGACTTTCAGTGTTTGGTCTAATCAAAGACATCTGTTTACTTAGCTCAGAACTGTACAATCGGTGATTGTCTATAGAAAAAAAATTTTTTTTTGTTATTACTAAAGTTCATGAGTCCAGGTTCAGCCTCATTAGCTTTGAGCTGGTCACATCTGTAAGCTTTCGAATGTGTTTCCTTCTTTGTATAGTTCTAAAAAATAAACTCAGGAGAGAGAACAAAAACACCACAAATTAGACCTTTTCCAGAGAAAAGGGAAAGGAAAATGATAATTTGGCTGTTAGTCTCTGACTCCCAGTGTCTAGGTTAGTGGCAGGGTGGCCTGTTGGCTGGCCTGGAATATGAGGTTGATGCCCACACTTCTTTCTCTATAAGCAGGCTGTTAACTTGACAAGTCAGAGCGGCCAAGACATTAAGAGGCCTATTAGTTAGAAGTTTCCTTGACTTTATATAGATCTAGTTTGTGTAAATCATTTCCCATTGGATTGCCCGTCCTCTTTACTTGGTAGCGTCTTATCTCCTCTCTTTTTGTTCCATTACCAGGATTAACACTAAATCAACACTTTATAAATTTGTCAGCCGATCTTGGTGGGGACAGTTAAAAGCACAGCCACACTTTTCTTTTTCTCAGTCCTCCCATGCTCAAGCAGAAGACCTCTGAAAAATTCATGTAACTCTGGACAGACTTAAATTCTGAATTTATGTGCTGTAAACAGTACATACGTCTGGTTGTCATTTGTGTTTGCACTGTCTCTTACAGCATTGGTGGGGGGAGGAAAGTGTAGTTACTCAGCCATTGTATAGGTGGCAACAGGTGGGTCACAGGGCCCAGTGACTGGTCCACAGGGGTCTCGTTGGTATGTGGTCAAGGAGAGGCCTCAGGCCTGGCATGTCTGTGAGATGTCCTAGATCTAGAGCTGCAGACCCTGGACTTCATTAGGGCCTTAGAGTGGTTATTAAAGTCTCCTTCCTCAAAATAAAATGTTTTGCCCTTTATTGCAGTAACTCATAGACTTTTAATTATAAGAGGAGCTGGATTAAAATAGGCTCATTCTGAACTTCATTAATAGCTACTCTGAATTTGAACTTCCAGCATCTTACATCACGTGAGGAATAGAGATGTAGGTTTTCCTTTTCACCTGCTGCTAATTTGGCTCAAGTTGCACAGCTAATTTTTAACCTCTCTTGACCTCCATTTTGTCTTCTGTGAAACAAGGGCTTAGTTGTAATGTTTTAAAAGACGTTTTATTGCTCTACCATTCCCTATTTCAAAACTTGAACTGTACAGTTCTTTATTAGACAAGTTTCTTCGAAGCAGAGTGGCATGAACTGACTTATGTGGTAAATTTTTGTTACTTTTTGTGAATCTAGTTAGAGGACTGAACGAGCATGTGCATGGAGCTGTAGAAAACCTGCATTAATTCTTCCTGATCTGACCTATAAATCGGACTGCTGTCCCAGTTTTGCTTAAATTGTCACTCAACTAATACTTTGGGGTGCCGGCTATGTGAGAGCCACTGTGTCAGGTGCTGTGGAAATGTAACCAGACAAAGCCTCTGGGGAGCTTATAAACCAACATGGAGACATTTTACAGGTTCACAGTCAACTCTAATCTCAGTTGACATGTACAAAATGACTCTTTGATACCTCTGTATGGGGTCCTGTAGGAGACACAAGGGAAAACACATGGGAAGTCCTCAATGCCAGGTGGAATTTATTTGTTATTCCAAAGAAGGATAATATTAGTATTTTCTTCAAGATCTTTTGAAGCTCTTCAGTGTACAGGCAACCCTGGAGACAGTGGCATGTCAGCTTAACAGAAGTGGTCTCACGTGCCAGTTGTCACCCTCTTTCACCACCGTAGCTGGGGCCAATACCCTGTTTTCTCTGCCCAGGATCGTCCCTGTTCTTCTTGGGTGAGGGTCATGCTGTCAGTTTGCTTCGGATGACCACTTGATGGTAGGGGTCAACTAGTCCATAATTTTAAAATAATGTAAACTCTACTTATATGTCGTGTATTTCCTTGAGTCCTTTAGATCTTAAAAATTAGCAAAACTCCTTGTTGGCATTCTTAATGAGACTATGGCATTAGCTAACACACTGATACTTCCTTATCCCCCTTTTTAAAATTGATAATGGCATAAATGTGTTATGCCTTTACATTTTAGTCTAAAACAGATTTATTTTGTCAAATAGCTATTTTGCCTGGATTAATAATGAATATTGTAAATCAATCCTGTCCAGACATTTTACAGGTTTATTTTTTTTACCCTACTGATCATCTAGTTTGAAGTGTTTCCTTTAGTTTCCTTTGAAATTAACTGTTCTCTTACTTCATTATAGATGTTCTGTTTTGTATATTTTAAATGCAGTGTTTCAAATTGTTGACTTCTGCTTAATCTAGTACCCAAATTATGCCATTTTGACAGCAGGTTGGTACAAAATTGTTTTGCAGAGGTCACCGAATTGGGTGTTTCTGTTTTAGCTTTGTTTACCCCTTTGTCACATCCCCTTTATATGGAAATAACTAATGCTAGCATTCACACAATTAGAATCATAATTAGTGATTTGCCCTCCATTTCACACTGAACCAGTTTACATTTTTCTTTAACTTTTGATGATGTGAATTAGTGTAAAATAGTTTTTGTGATATACTATAATTAATGCTTTGTGTTCAGAATAACTTAATTTGAGAATAATGAGAATTTAATATGAGTTTTGTGATGCAGTTTTAAAGATTGATTGGACTTCATTGATTTCTAGCTCTCAGGGACCTTGTTAAGAGAGAATTTAATGTGAGTTAATAGGTTTGTGTTGGGTCTTATTCAGGGGAACAAGATTTCCTTTTTGTTCACAAACTCATGCAGTATATTTATTATTTTACATGTGAAAGTACACATAATGTGTTCTCTGAAAAATAGCGAAAAATGTACTGTTTCAGCCATGTAATTACCTTACTCTGTTTTGTTGGTCTAATCAATAAGTATTTATCTCCTTTTGTTGAATACAGTTTTTACTGGCTTTTCCAAAGAACAGTTTGTAAATGTTGAAAGTCACCCATGTTATTCTTTGCATATATGTATTTATGTATCTGTAGTACCTAAATATTTTAAAGCTTTCATTTTAGAGTAGTTTTGGATTTATAGAAAAGATTTCAAAGTTAGTATTAAGAGTTCCCATATACCCAGCATTCTGTTTCCCCTATTATTAGCATTTACATTACAGTGGTACATTGGTCACAGCTCAGTATTGTTAACTAAAGTTCATACTTTATTTGAATTTTGTTAGTTTTTGCCTAATGTCCTTTTTTTCTGCCAGGGATCCCATCCAAGATCCCACATTACATTTCCTAGTCACGTCTCCTTTGGTTCCTTTTGGCCATGACAGTTTTTCAGACTTTGTTTTGGTGACCTTTACACTTTCGAGAAATGCGAGTCAGGTGTTGTATGGAATGTTCCTCAGGTAGGGTTTGTCTGGTGCATTTCTCATGATTATCCTGGGGTTACGGGTTTGGGGAGGAAGACCACGGAGGGTAAAGTGCCATTTCCTTGCACCATATCAACAGCACATACTGTCAACATGATGATCACCTGACTGAGGCAGCATTTGTGAGGCTTCTCCACGGTAAAGTTAGTAGTGTTTATGAGGCTTCCTTTGTCTATACTGTAGTCTGTGGAAGAAAGTCACTTGAAGAGGGAGGAGTTACGTTTTGCTTTCTTGAGAGGATTGAATATAGTGTACATTAGTTATAGTCATCCCCCTTATCAGCAGGGGCCATGTTCCAAAACTTCCAGTGGGTGCCTGAAACTTCAGATAGTACCGAACCCTATATATACTATGTTTTTTCATTTGTATACATATCTGTGATAAAGTGTATTTAAAAAATTTTTTTAAATTACATTTATTGGGGTGACATTGGTTAATGGGATCATGTAAGTTTCAGGTATATATTTCTATGATATATGAACTGTATGTTGCATAAAGTTTAATTTATAAATTAGACACAGCAACAGATTAACAACAATACTAATCCTAAAATAGACCACTTAGAACAATATACTATAATAAAAGTTTTGTGAATGTGGTTTCTCTCTCTCAGAATATCTCATTGTACTGTACTTACCTTTTCACTTCAAGGAAGCACTTTACGGCTTCTCTGTGGCACAGCTGAATTGCCAGCATACTCCTAGTGCGTTGGGGCCATTATTAAGTAAAATAAGGGTGACTTAAACACGGGCACTATGATATGGTGATAATGGACCTGATAAAGCAGACAGCTACTAAGTGACTAACAGGTGGGGAGCACCTCCAGTGTGGAGATGCTGAACAAAAACACGATTCATGTTCCTGGCAGGTTGGAGCAGGAGGGCGAGATTTTATCACACTACTTAGAACAGCTTGCAATTTAAAACTCATGAATTGTTTATTTCTGGAATTTTCCATTTCATGTTTTTGGACCACAGCTGATTGCATGTAACTAAAATCCTGGAAGGTGAAACCATGAATAAGGGGGAATTACTGTATTTGGAATTCCACATGGTAGATGTATTTGTTCTCCATATACAGGAGGGAGGTTTTCAGTGGTCATCAAAGGCCTTGTAGCATTGCCCTTGATATTGTTTTGGAGGAAAGCGCAGAGCCGATCTCACAGTGCCGTGTTTCCAGAGTGTGGTCCTGGGTTATAAATGAGGAATGCAGATTCCTGGGGTCTGCTTTGAACCTACTAACCAGTCTCCTGGGAAAGGTTGGTTTGGAATTCTTCCTGTGGAACAAGTTGCCTGGGTGGTTCAGATGCACTTTCGAGATTGAGAACCACCTTTCCATATTCCATTTGAACCCTTCTGACTGTTTCCTCCTGAATGTGTAGCCGTGCTCAGAATCAGAGCCCCAGCCCTATCCTTGTTCTCCATACCTCTTCCCTGGCAGTAGTATCTAATCCCTTGTCTCCCCTGCAAAAGGCCTGTGTTCTGACCACCCGCCCACACTTTTAAGCCCTCCTGGATGTCTCGCCAGAGTGGCTTCCTTTGTGCAAACCCAGGGTCCTTCTTTGCTTCCTTACTCTTCCTCAGCGAGACCCCCTCAGAGTTCTAGTAGAGGGGGAAGTAGCAAGGTTATAGCTGTGGATCCTGCTGTGTAAGGGTCAGCCTGGGCCACATGCCAAGCTTGTCTGAAAATGGTTTGGTCACATATGTGTCAAAAAGAGTGTGTGACAGTGTACTGTGGACTCTGTCCAAGTTTGGGCAAATAAAAACCACCAACAAATCTTTATGGTTTCTGTATGTGCCCGATGCCTCCTGCTTTGAAATGGCCCAAGACAGATCCCCTGGTGGAAGTGGGAGGGCAGTGACCGGAGGCAGTTTCTCCAGCTGAAGGAAGCTGCTGAGCCAGGTGATGGCATCCTACCGTGGTGTCAGCCCAGGGAAGGAGCACTTCCTTCTGTAGACATGGGGTGAGTCTGCTGTCCTGGGTGTGCCCTGGTGGCCCTCAAGACCTGCCCAGGTGCTGTGATGCAGCTCCAGGTGTGCTTGTGAGTGGAGGCCTGGGCCAGGTAGGAATTGACTCAGAAGGTGGCTTGGGGAGGGGCTCAGGGGGGCTCCTTTTTGTCCAGCGGCTGACTGGAGGTCCAGAGACTCTTTCTCTAGAGGGAGAAGAGTTATTGACCTTTCTCTTGGGTCAGAGAGAAAGGGTCAGAGTTAAGGCCAGTAGCCTGTTTCACTTTCCTATTTATATTTCTCTCCTCAGTAATGGTATGATTTGAGAATCTGGAGTGGAAGACCTCTTGTGGGGAGACTACTTGGTGTTCCACCCTTCCCAAAGCTACAAAGAATAGAGAGATTCAGTGTAGTCATTCACATGAATATAATTTACATGAGTGCATTTTGTTTACCAAAATTGAATGCAAACATCTGCAGTGGCTTTTTTGAACATTATTCCCTTTAAATCCATAGCTCCATGTCAAAGTATAATTTATGATTTCTATGTTGACCTTCAGATTTTTGATAATTTTTTTAAAAAATCTTGTCTTTTTTCTAAATTTTTGTTTCAACTAATTTGTTATGTGAGTTGATGGCTTTGTGTAGAAAAGGACTTTGCATGAAAATGAGAACTCCCACCTGCTAGAACACAGATATTTAAGGACAGTGTTTTGGGGTTGGCTGGTCTTGGGTTTCTTTTTTTTTTTTTTTTTCCATAGGAAGTCTATTGTAGCATAGTTTTCATTTGAGAGTAGGGTTGAACAAGGTGATCCCTTTAGCTTTCTTCCAGCTCTCAAGTTGGAGGAGGCCTTTCCTCAGGAAACACAGCAAGTAGTAGGCAGAGACTCAGACCAGAGGAGCCTGGTCCAGGTCTTGGCTGCCCCTGCACCTCAGCAGGTGCTCCTGTTATTCACAGCAACAAAAGAGCCCCCTGCTCTTAAAGTTCCTCCTGCATCCCCCTGCCCCAAGTTTGGAATCTGGGAATTTGGTCAAGCTGATGGCCTGGCTTCATGACCTAACATGAAGTTCTGAGTGAGCCTGCAGACTCAGAGTCTTTAACCCAAGGGCCCTACTGTGTGAGTGGATGGATTTCAGGGCATCTATGAACTTGGGTGGCAAAAACTTATATTTTTTATTTCACTAGCCTTTAACTGAGATTTAGTATTTCCTTTCATTGCGAATGTTGGCAGCATAGTCATGACAGTCATCAGAGAAGTGCCTGGTAATTTCACATCGCATCATAGTGGTTGCAGGTATGTTGAAGGTTTGTAAACTACTTTTCATCATCACCTTGAAATTATGGTCATTATTAGACCTGCTGCTGCATCCTCTTGTTTGGTGTGCTCATAAATATAAAGGAGCATATATTACTGTATCTCCTGGCACAGGAGGGCAGGACCTGGTTGGGGACTGGGTATTGTCCTATTTGATGATAAAACTGTTGGAACCCAGGGCCACAGACAGTCTACATGGGCATCACAGAAAAGTCGTTTAATTTTGCGGCCTAACAGTACTATTTCTAGTAGTGCAGTGGTGACGAAACATTCCCCATAGATAAAACAAAATGTGTTCTCTAAAAGAAAACTAAAAAGAACTTTATTTAAATTAGATAAAAACCCTAATCATTGTTTTTATAAATTTAATTTAATTATTTAAATTGTCATAGTGGAAAAGTATGTATTCAGTTAATTAGCTTTAAAAAAACCTCATCTTAATAGTGTTCTGGGATTTCTGATAATTTAATAGTATAGTGACTGGGTTAGGTTGTAGATTTGATCTTAGGAATTTGTAATAACTTAAGTGTCAGGGAAATGTCAGTGACTTTTAAAAATCTCTTACATAAAAGAGTTTGACTTTCTGGTTCTCGGAGCCTAATGGCAAAATGGTCGCTTGAGTTTTTGACCCCATTTTTAACAGAAGTATGTTATAAAATAAAAAAATAATGTGGAAAAAACAATTGACACACTTGTGTGCACTATGCTTCCCATACAGGAATTATAAATACCAACTGCAGGAAGTTCCCTTCAAATGATGGATGGTGTGGAGGAACATAACTAAATTATCAGCGTGACAATAATAATCACTGATATTTATTGAGCACTCAATGTCTCATTTGTGTTGTCTAATTTGATCTTCACTGCGGTCCTCCAGGCTGCCCTTATCCCCGGTTAACAGAATAGGTAAACGATTTAGAGAAGCTAAGTAATGTATCTGAGTGTTAGTCATGGCAGCCTCTCTTTGGAGAGTTTTCATGTGGTGTGTTCCATCTGCACACGTGTGCAGTGACCCTTAGAGTCGGCTGGCTCTGCATCTGCTCTGTGCAGGTTAATGAGAGGGCACGGGCAGACCTCTGCATCCCTGATTATTTCAGCGCTGAACTTGTGTGTGGTGATCTGAGCACGTTCCACGGGAGCCTGCAGCCTGCCTCTGCTTCAGGTTCAGTCGCAAAGCTGCCTCCAGACTCAGCGGCCTACCCTTCTGATTGAAGTGAGTAGGAAGCAGAATGACCCTCATCACGTACACTCTGTTCTTCCCAGGCTTGCAGCACCGCGGGATAAAAGATCTGTTGAGACCTGCTCTCTGAGATTTAATCTCTTCTGGCATTGCGGTGTTTTTTTGTTTTTGTTTTTTTCCCGGTGGAGTTTCTTTTGATAATGAAGACAACATACTAACCACCTCTTAATAGCATTAAAAGAGAAGATGCTTCCTGTAACTATATCATCCTAAAAGGTAAACTTCATATTTGTAATTAGTCCTCACATTTGTAACCATTTGTACAGTTTTATTCTGTTTAACATGAACATTTTTTTCACTTTATTAGTAGTCTTTATAATGTCTTCTTGTTGCGTGACATCTAATTCTATCAGTTGTAGAGGCAGTCTGCCAACTTGGTCGTTGAAAGCTTGGCTCAGTGGACAAGTGCCTGTGTCCGTCTTTCAGCGTATTTCTTTTCTTCTGCTGGATCCTTTCCTTTAACATAAGGTCCTCCAAGGAGGGTTGCAGAGTTAAATGGTGTGGACATCTTCGTGGTTCTTGGTATATGTTGCCATATTGCCTTCTAGAAGTTTGCACCAATTTTTAGTTTTTACTCTGTAAATACCAATTTCACCCAAACTGTACTGCTTCTGAAAGTTAGAGTCTAGGTGGCCCTTCATACGGGCATTTTGCATTAATGTATTCTAGAGGGTCTTATCACACAGTGATTCTAAAACAGTCACTGCTGTTGTAAAAACACGTCGACTAGAATTTGTACATACTGTGATTGCCAAGTCTTTTAAAATACCCTTTGAATTCCACAGATTCTGCCAGTGCTCACAGATTGATTTTGGGGCTTCCTCCCAGGTCCAAGGCTGGGCCCTGCTGCCAACTCTTACTAGAGTTTACTTTTCTATCTTGTGGCTTGTTCTTTGAAGGGATTCTGTGATCGCATATGGAATATCCTCAACCGTAGCCCTCTGCCTTTCCCTTTGAGGGTGAGTTTTGTTTTTGTTAATAACGTTGTTGTTTGGAGCTGTGTTTGGGACATAAAATGGGTGGTAGAACTGGACTATCCTCTTTTTGGTCACTGGCCAAGTGTGACAGAGATAATGGGACTACTACTCTTTAAATTGGTAATCTGATCTCTAAAGGCATTGTCAGAAAGAGTCGCCAATATTTTCAGTAAATTTGCCATACCTGCAACAGGTTCATGATCTCCCAAAGGTACTGTGCAGAACAGTGTGATTGCGAAGTCCCTAGCTAGCTGTGTGTATTATAGCTCTCCATGGCTCAGTAACCAGTTAAGAGTCCAGGCAAGCCGAGCCCAAACTCCAGACCCGCAGAAACTGAGACGATAACCATGAGTCATTTTAAGCTGCCAAGTCTGCGGTGAGTGGAGGCCAAGTGGTAGGTGACGTAATACAGTGTGCAAGTTTAACCAATTCTTACTGCTCCTTGGTTAGGCTGCTTACTGACAAGCAGAACTCCCTAAAATTACAAATCTACTTCTTTATTAAGTTTTTATGGCATTTCCTCTATTTGGCTCAAGATATAGTAGAAATCACTTTATAATATACCCTTTAAAAAGATTTTTAAGGAAAATGAAAGAATTTTCTGGGCGAAAAGTGTGAGGGGATTAAGCAAAACAAGACAGAAACTCAGACACAGACAACAGTATGGTGATTACCAGAGTGAAGAGGGTGGGAGAAGGGGAAAAAAAAGAAAGAATGAAAGATTGAATGAGCGGGTGATAGCAGGGGTTTAAGTGAGGAGGGTGAGCTTGGTAGGTGCAGGGAGAGTAGCACAAGACAACAGGGAATGTGGGCCCTCTTTCCCCACTGGGAAATGTCTATGTCGTGGATGATGCTGGCAGCCGCTGGTAGGTGGGGTAAACTTCATGTTTCTCTTTCTCCCTTTCTTACCTCATTTAGATGTTCTTCTCTAGTGATATATTCCCCTTTGTATTTATCCACCAGACCCCCTTCACGGTGGTCTATGCAGTACAAGCCAGGAAGCAGGGGGTCTCCAAGTGAACAGCCTGGCTAGCCCCAATTAAATCCACAGCATTTCCTGTACTTGGCCTTCCCTCTAGCTGGTGGGCATGCAGGGTTCAGCCCCCGCCCCCCAAAAACTATTGGGCTAGTGAAAAAGTCCATTAAGTTTTTTCTGTAAAATAAAAGACACATTTTTCAGTTTCACTAATAACCTTATTGATTTGGATATTTTGAGTATGTCAACTATCTCCCACTATTGGCTTCTAGTGGGTAGAGGCCAGGGGTGCTGCTAAACATCTTCCATTGCATGAGACAGCCCCACAGCAAAGAATTATTTGGCCAAAATGTCAGTAGTACCAAGATACTTCTTCACAAATCACTTTTGACACATTTGATTAGACACAGCACCGTCTCCATATACTGCACAAATCTTTTTTTTTTTTTTTCATTTCAGTTGAGTTTTTACCTTTCTTGGAATAATAAAGCATAATATACTGAAAATGTTGTGTATTTTCCTCCATCATCAATATTAAAATGGCTGCACAATTCACCAATTTTGAGGGTTTTTTTAAAAGTGCACACTGATATGACAGCTCTCACAACACAATCTAACAGAATTGTTTCAAATGAAGTTAAAGACAACTAAGCACTGTTAGAACCATTGTACAGAAAAAACTAAATGGACTTTTTGGCTAATCCAATATTTCCATCTGTATTGAGCACTGTTAGATTTATGAGTCAATATTTTTTAAAGTTTTCGATTTAGTTTAAAAACTGACCAGAGCCTTCTTGCCCCATTTTCCTGCTACCTGTATAGTGTTGATCAGAGTTGCAAGTCGAGAGAAGGGATGAGGTGGTTAGTCACTGAGAGAACCATCCCTGCCACCCCAGGAGATATTCACCCAGGTATATGACATTACATGTGTGGAGTCAACACACATCAGTGCAGGGATCATGGTATTTACCCCTTCCCACTTGAGAAGCAGGGCTAACTTTGACTTGGAGCCCCAGACTTCTTTCTGTGTTTCAGCTCATGTTTTCCACTGTGTGTTCCCTTGATACATATTTTTAATTTTATTTTTGTCACATGCATTATACATGTTGAACCAAATATAATTTGCTGCTAACTTAATACCTCTAGTGACAAAACCTGAATGACTTACTTGTGGTGTCCAATACCAGCTTAGAGACCTGACAGTGAGTTAACTTGCAGAATTTGACCTTCCCAGTAAACCTTGTTTCAATAAGAACCTAAATAGTATCTTGTGAAAGGTATCTTTAATACATGTTATATTTTGATGCGCTGATGATGATGGATAAAATCACTTATTTAGCAATATGTTTCTCTTCATGGCTTTGCTAAAAAACCAGATTCAGCTGAGTAATTATTATTTTAAAGGTCTTACTAGTTTTATTCAACTCGTCATGAATCAGCATCCGATCTATCAGAAGGGATCTTCAAGTAGCTGTGCAAAATGAAAGACTTACAGGCAGAAGGGAGCAGGACTAGGATGTTATACTGGGCAAAAAAGTGGGTGGATTATTATAAGGTCACTTTTCTAGCAGAGGTGTCCAGCCTGCCACCCGCGGACCGCACCCATACCAAGATGACTATAAATGTGGCCCAACACAAAATCGTAAATTTACTTAAAAACTTTTTTTTGCTCATCAGTTTTCAGTAGTGTTTGTGTATTTAATGTGTGGCCCAAGACAACTCTTCTTTTAATGTGGCCCAGAGATGCCAAAAGGTTGGACACCCCTGGAGGATGGCATGGAATCCATCAGGCAAGTTACCTAGAGTGCTGGTCAGATGATCCCTGATCGACTGGTTTAAAGTTCCATTTCTGGGAGAGACTGAAACTGTAATTAAGTCAGGTCTCAGCTTGGTCACCTGAGGTTTAGCGTAAGTGACTCCATTTTTGGGCCTGTTGTCTTGTTATTTTTATTTGTTTGTTTTTTTTGCAGTATAGAGCTGGGGTTGACAAACTACAACCTACCCCCTTAAAAAAGTAGAAAGGAATAGATGAGATTAATTTTATAGTGATGTATTTTATTTAGCCTGATATCATTTCAATTTAACAATCTATACAAAAATTACTAGTGAGATATATGATTTTTAAAATTTTTTTTATAAGTCTCTGGAATTCAGTGTGTATTTGATCCTTATAGTAGAATAGGACACCGGCTGGACTTGCTCCATCTCTGATTCTTTGACACCAGCTGGGGAGTCCTGTAATTCAATTCAATTCTGACACAGCTACTGGGGGTTAGCGTAGACCCCAGAGGTGAAGGGCTCAGTCCACAAGAATATCTTTAATTTCAGAGGCCAGTCACAAGTCCTGGCCCACCTGTACTTCTGACTGACTGACTACAAATTGGGAGTCTCCATGACCCACTCATCAGGTTTGATAATTTGCTGTGCTGACTCATGGAATCAGGAAAGCACTTTACTATCTATCAGTGGTTTATTACAGAGGATGCATCTGAGGAACAGGCGGACAAAAGAGATCCATAGGGCAAGGTATTGGGCAGAGAGGGGTGCAGAGCCAGGTACCCTCTCTGGGCATGCCGCCCTTCCTGCACGTCAGTGTGTTCATCAGCCCTGAAGCTCCCTGAATCTACTTCTAGTTTTTATAACTTGATCTGCAGCTCCCCTCCTTCCCTGTAGTTGAAGGGTAGGGCTGAAAGTTTCCACCCTCTAATCACATCGTTGGTCTTTCCTTTGCCATCCCCCATCCTGAAGCTATCCTAGTACCCACCCTGCATCACTTCATTAGTATAAACTTGGGTGTGGTCATGAGGGGATGGTTATGGGTAACAAAAGCTGCTCATATCACTCAGGAAATTCCAAGGGTGTTAGGAGTGCTGTGCCAGGAACTAGGGACCAAGACCAAATATATTTTTCATTATACCACATCAAGACAACTCTAGACTGCGTCCCCTCCTTTCTCCCGCCCCAGCTGGCTGTGCCCTATTTAAAAACACTCCTGTTCTGTAAAACAGCTGATGCATTCTTATTTTACATTCTCTCTACCCGCTGTTGACTAATCACGACTCTCACTGTGCTGGTAACTCCCCCAGTTCTTGGTTCTCAGGAAGCAAATGTAGGAAAATATAGTAACATTTTTCGAGGAGCTTAGAGATACAAACTGTTTAAATGTAGCACCAAAATTGTGACTACTTATAATACCTTTCAGAACAACTCAACTGTAAAATACAGGCATATATGGCTGCAGGTTTTCTAAGAAATGTGATGTGTGGATGAAGCTGCCACACCAGCCTTGTCTTGTGGAGTCACAGAGTAAATTAGATCTGGCCAAGCAAGTCCCATAGGTCCTTGCAGCTCCAGTCCTCAGGAGTCAGGCTGTCCATGCACCTCCAGAGCCTTGCACGTGTGCATTGCTGATTCAACTGATTCGGAGGAGAACCTGAGAAAAATGAGGATTTTTATTTCTCGTGTAGTCTTTGGTCTCCCTTCCTTGCATGATGTTCCTGTGTTCTTAATGTTTACTTTTTAGCTTTTTCTTGTAATTTTAAAATTCAGGATTCTGGAACCGGAGCACTGGGGTCCAGATCTTGGGGCTCCCACAGGACTTTGAGTGGGGCCCGTTACCTTACCTCTTGGCATCTCAGTCTTGCTTTCACTGGAAAATGGATTTTTATGAAGATTAAAATGAGTAGAAAACATTGAGAACAGTGCCTGACACATGATATTATATATTCTTGCATTTGTTTAATTATATAATGTAAAGCACTAATAAGTAAAGAAAAAGTATTATAAGAATAGGAGGGGGTGGTGAAAGAATGTTCAGGAGTTGTGTGATGTGGTTGTGAAGGGAATTTCTAAGAAACAGAATTTTTAAAAATGTGATCTTTTGGACTTGGCTTACTCAAAATTCTTTAAACTTTAAGAGTATGATGAAAATTCCTATTAGTGTAACTTGAGTTAGAAGCAGACTTAGTGGCTCTAATTTTAAAGATCTTTTTAAAGGATGGTGTTTGTATCTGACTGTTATCTTTCTGAGGTATATACATCAATGATAAAATAGAGTTTTTCTGCAACTAAGAAGTGCTGAAACTTACTGTCAGGTGTATGTGTGTGATCACAAATGGTCACATTTGAAATAATTTCCTTAGGAATAGAAGGCTGTAGAATATCTGTCATTTTAAAAGGGTGTAGATATACTCCAGAAACATAGGCCATTGATTTGTATGAAGTGACGAGGTCATGATTTAGAGTTTGCTTCATGTATTAAGTCACAGCCATCTACATTGCCTAGCATCTTGATATTTAATTTTTCATTATTTTATATTCAGACATCTTTATTTTAACAGGTCAAGGAAAATACTTTTGAAAATATTTTTAACCTTTTATTATTACAGATATTTAAGAACGTCATTTTGGGGAAGTAAGCTATATTGCATTAAATAACTTTTTAGGTTGCTTGTTATTTCAGTTTTCAGTGTTGACAATCCTGATGTTAATATCACTATTTCTGTCCTGTTTCATTTTTCATTCTGACTTTATAGTGAGAAACACGAAACTAAGTTATATTTTGGACATATATTTCAAGAGAAGTTTCTCATTTTTTGCTGTCATATAGCTTGGATGAAAACTGTGGGTTTTTTTCTCATGATGAAAGAACATTTTTTTTCTAAGCTAATGCTTTTTAAATAGAGACTGTCTTAGCTCCAGGCGCTATAACAAAACACCCTGGTCTGGGGGACCTAAACGGCAGACTTTTATTCCTCATAGTTCCGGATGCTGAGAAGTCCAAGATCAAGATGTCTGCTGACTGAGTTCCTGGTGAAGTCCTGTTTTCTGAGTTGGAGACAGCTGTCATCTTGTGGTGGTGTCCTCACAAGGCAGAGAGAGAAGGGGCTCTGGTCTCTTCCTCTTCTGTGAAGGGCATTTGTCTAGCTTTCATGACCTCACCTAGACCTGTAAATTCCTCTCAAAGCCATCACCTGGGGATTAGGGTTTCAACATAGGGATTTGGGGGAAATAAACATGTAGTCAGTAATGGGAGCTATTGTGACTTGCTTTGACTTCATAAACCTTTCTACAAAAAGCACACAGCTTGGTTTAACACTGCGTGCCACTTTTTCTAAGTTATGTTTTCCTGTTTGAAGTAAAAACCCTTCTGGTGTCTGAACCTCCCCTCCTTGGTCAGGCCCACCCATCACCCAGATCTCTCTTTTTCCCTGCAGCTGTGCTCAGAAGCTTTCCTGGCCTGGCTTTCTCCCTTCCAGGGCAGTTTGAGGGCCTAATTTCCAGTCTGTCCCAACCACCCTCCAAAACTTAGGCAGTTTAGATGTTTGCAACAGCTCTTTGTCTTAAAGTCTGTGGAAGCTACAGCATGAAAGCTGCCCGGCCTGCCAGACTGCCAGGAACTCAAGGGTAGGGAGTCCTGCTCACCTGGGGCAGGTCCCCTCGAGTGATGTATGGAGAAAATGGTGAGTGCTGCTGCTTCTTAAGGGTATCTTCCTAACAGCCTCTCTGAGCCTCTTTGGAACTCTTGACCTTTCTGGCCCTGACTTTGAGAACCACGGATTTAGACTGTTGATTTTAACTTTCTCAAGGCCCAGCTCAAACACTCAGCTTGCTTACTTAAGTTCCCAGAGAGAACCTTCCAACCCATTGGAATGAATAGAGCTTAAACATCCTACCCCATCTGCGTGTGTCTTAGTGAGATTAATGCCCATGGAAATGAAATATTCCTTTCCTTGTTCCTAGGGAATACAAGCATTGTCCTGGTTCTCAGTTGAGCGCCTGCTACCTTCTATTCCATCCTTCAGATAGCTGCATCTCTGGGCCTAGATCCCCTATGCTCTGCACACCCATCCCCAACATTGGAGTCATAGTTATACTGAGCTTAGCCTTGAGTGTCACTGTGGACCTAGCACTGGGTCACTACTATAGAGGGTACAAAAGGAAAACAGCAAAATTGTTGCCACTGATTCCGGGAGCTTGGAGGCATTCTAACTCCCTACTAGAGGTTTGTTTCCTGAAGTCTTTTTTTCTGGAATGGGCATTTTCTTCCCCTCCCATTTTTACAGCAAGAGCCCTGTAGTGTCATGTTGGCGTCACCCCTGGGCATCTCCCTGCACCTTGGTTTTCTGGTTCAGCACGTGCATGTTTCTCCTGACCTCCAACACTGGGTTTCTGGCTGCCAGCTCTGGCAGACCTTTCTCGCCGTCCAGTGACATTACAGCTTCCATCCTGGCTTGCTCATGCCATGTCTTCCCCGCAGTGCCCCCTTGTTTCCCGTGCTCTGCTGTGACCATCTACAGCATATATGTAACCTGCTGAGCAGGTAACTTAAAGTTCAGTAGAAAGACCCCTATGGTACCACTTCAGACTGAAAATTTGCCCTCTCTTTTCCCAAGTCCTATAGCACTCAAATACCATAAACAGGGAGATTATAAACAACAGAAAGGTGTTGCTCACAATTCTAGAGGGTAGAAATCTGAGGTCAGGGTGCCATCATGGTCAGGTGAGGATCATCTTCTGGTCCTGGGCTTCTTGTGCCCCCACATCGTGGAAAGGGGGCTAGGGAGCTATGTGGGGTCACTTTCATGAGAACATTAATCCCATCCATGAGGGTTCCTCCCTAATGACCTAGCCAACCCCATGCGCCCCACTTCCTAATACCATCACTTTGGGGGTTAGGATTTTGACATGAATTTGGGGGACACAAACATTCAGACCATAGCAGGGTCCCTTTGGCACCTTGTAGTTCATTACTTAAATGCTGTAGTTTCTTCATGTGCAGTATATTTTCCTTGAAAACTTTGAAGCTTCAGCCACCCGTTCAACAAGTATTTGAGCACCTGCTCCATGCCAAACACTGTTTAGGCCCTGGCAATCCTGCCAGGGCAAAGGCCGGCCCAGTGGCTTCTTGGAGGACAGGTAGTAGTGTAGGCTCCTGTTTTTGCTTTTATGTACTCCTTTGGGTAGTTCAGTAATCATTTGTTCATGTGGTTTAGTTGGTTGGTGGGGCGGGGGCCAGGGAGAGCCTTTATTTGGATCATAAGAAAAACATCAGAGCCACCAAACGAAATGCACATCTAGAAATTCTAACTCTAGAGGTGTCTTAATGAAGGTGCTTTAGGTTACCTGAGTCATCCACACAGTAGCTCAGGATCTTTCCCCCCCCACAATAGCCCCTTACTCTGCCCTGAGTGATGATGGTCTGACTGAATCTCAGTATTTTCTGTTTGAACAAAAGCAAAATTGACATATTGGTCAGACTTGGGTGCCCCACCTGTGAAGAGTATAGGGTCCATTTTGTGTCTCGGTGTGTGAGTTCCTGGAGTGGTGTATCTAGTCCCAGAGCCCAGTTCCATTTTCTGTTAGGCCAGGGGTCCAGGGCTGGGCTGGTCCCCTGTGGCCAGGGGCAGTAACCCAATTACAGACCTGACTGCTGGGGTGTCCCCACTTTGGGGGGGGTGGGGAACGGGTCTCAAGTTGTGTGAGGCTTCCCTGGGCATCACAAAAATCTATGTCCACAAACAGATCCTGTTTAAGCTCACATTTATTTAGCAACTTGTATGAGGAATCTGTGGGATACTGGTTCAGTGATACATGGTATGTTATCTCTGAGGCTATATTTCTTTTGAGTTATATGTTTATCTAATGAAATATGGCTTAAGAAGTTTTACATGCTGTATAATTGAAAAAAGAGCTTTCTAAAATTGTTACCAGATTGATCCATTTAGAAGTTAAGTCATGCCACATCATCTGAATACCTTGTGATCTGACTTTGGCTTAACTTTATTTTGTAAAAAATAATAAATGAAATTCATTGAGCGGTGGCATTTACATGTCAGTCCTGTGCTAAGTAATTTGCACTGTGTGTGACACAAGTGTTCATATTTTGTGGAATTTGCTTGTTTTTATATGGATTTTTAACCTTTCATAATGGAAAATTTTGAAGTATAGAGGACAGTATCCTGAGCTGTTGTGGGCACAACACCAGCTTCAGCAGGAGCTCAGGGCCTGCTCCCTCGTCTTTGCCTCCCCCCACGTCCCCTCCCCCGTGTAGCCCGCTAGGTTGCTGTAAAACAAATTCTAGCTAGGTACCGTTTCTTGATGTTATTTTTAACCAGAATGTAACTTTTAAATTTAACTTCACATTGGTTTGTTTAAACTTATTTTTCCTCTGACTTGCTTATTTTTCTCAGTTGTCATTGTAGCACCTTTATATAGTCTTTCTCATCTCCCTTAGGATTTAAACATGAGTTTATGGCTTACCTTAAATAGCTTCTGCTATAGGCAAAGATGCGGTCTGCCTCACACTGCCTTTCAAGAGAAAAATAATCACCTAATTATACCCTTTTGAAAATTAGGGTATTTTTTTTTTCTCTTTTGACCTCAGTGCCTCGTTTGCATAACTAAGCACTCACACACCTCCAGATGTGTGAGTTTCAGGATCTGCATAAATTCACTTGGATTTTTTTAATGTGAAATTTTGTGTGTGTGTGCACTAATCATCTGTAAATGAGAGGCTTGGAATCACTAGTGATTGAAGAGGCTATAGTGGGGATAAATGGTGATGGAAGGATACTGGACTTGGGGTGGTTAACACTCAGTACAATATACAGATGATGTATTGTAGAATTATACACCTGAAACCTATATAATTTTATTAGCCAATGTCACTCCAAAAAATTCAGTTGAAAAAAAAGTTCCTTTCAATTTTATGGTTACAAAAACCAAATAAAATAAAACAGTATTAGGCATGTTTGGTGGCTATCAGGCTCTGACGGAATTTGAAGCAAATGGTTCCATCATATTTTGGTTTGGGCTCTTTTGGCACAGCATTGAGCCTGTCCCTTACTGCAGGCCTCTGCTGGGGAGAAGTGGGTGTGGAGAAGGCCACGTGCAGCTCTCAGGCCCTCCCCAGGGGATCCTGGCGTTGGGCCTTGCTGTCTGATGCCACCAGCAGCTCTCACTTCCCTTTTGTGTCCTCGGTGGGGGTGGGAGACCCCCAACTTTTGTTTTAGCTATGGCAGTTATATGACCTGGATTTTCTGTAACACACTCAGTTTTCTACCTTTCATCCCTTTTTCCCATAAGCATTCCAGATATCTTAAAATTTCAACATCACCAGGGAGCACCCAAAAAAAGTTTGGAGGAGGAAATGAGGACCCTCTGTCACTGAGCATATGACAGGAGGTCCATCCGCCTGACTGGTGCAGGGTCACCCTGCTGTGGCAGGGGGCTTGCCTCTGGGCCTTGCCGTCTCACCCCCCTTCCCACAGAGGATTGCTGCGCTGCGAGTATCCTGGGCCATCACCTAGCACAGCAACGACCTTTATGGCATTTTGAACATTACCAGGAAAAAGAACTTGTGAATTTTCTTCTAGGACTGGTCGTTGAGCAGCTGATGCATGCTCCTCCTCCACTCAGCCCAGCTGGTTCTACCTCAGTCGTCCTGGCAGGGTGATGTCAGCTCTGCTCAGGCTCCAGGGACCTTTAGCAATCAGACCACAGGTGACAGGTGGTGAGGAGCAGAACAACCCTCTAGTGTATTTATGTTTTCACTCTACTGGGCGTCACCACTGCTGACCTTGTTTTTTCAGGTGACCTCAGCCTTACACCAGCCTGTGGGTTGCTCCTGCCCGTCCTCCATAGCCTCTGTTAAGAAACTAGGAACCTCTTAGGTATTTAAGACAGGCAGGATCTAGTACAGGGGATGGTTACAAAAGTGTGAGAAGAGCCAGAGGAGCCAGAGGAGCCAGAGGGAGAATACATGTTATCCAAAGACCAGGAACTGAGAAAGCTGCTGCTGTCCCGGGTCTGGAGGGGCAGGTGCTCCCCACCCTGCTGCCCCCAGCAGGAAGCCCGAGCTGATGGTCCTGCCCAGTTCAGTGTCACTGGATCTGACAACCACGTGCTGCAGCAGCATCTGCATGGCCATGAGCTGTTGCATGAGGGTTTTCCCCTTCCTCCTGCCTTTTAATGTTGGACCAGGGCTTCTCTTCGGCAAAACCTAACCAAGAATCCATCGGGCAAGGGCCCAGGAAATGTAGCCTTCTGGTTTCTAGCCCTCGGGACGCAGAAGAGACGGCAGTGGTTCTGACACCTGCAGGCCACACCTGGCACAGAGACTCTCAGGAGTGCAAGTGGAGTGGAATGACCCAGTGCCATCTGGCATGTGGTGGGCAAATGGCTGCTTAAGTTAGTCCTTCATGCATGCATCAATAGGAATGGATCATGGGTAGGTAATATGCTAATCATGCAGACTGTACTCACCTGCTAGGTATGGGAAATACAAAATAAACAAAGTTTAACATGACCAGCTTTGGCTAATGGAAATGAATAGAAATTAATCCCGTAGCAGTTAGACTATAGATAGTAGTGAGTGCACACCCGTAAGTGCATTTCACATCCAGGGTGCTGCTGTATAAAGACTCAGAGGACTGCTCACTGCTGCCAAGCAGGAAACCACCATGTGCAGTTTGAAAGTGCTGAGCTCTACTTCCTATCTCGCTGTTGAAGAGAAGATTGGCATTGGGACGATGGCTGACAAAAGTCAAGCAACAGCAGATTGGTCTTACAGATCCATTCAGCCTTTGCTTCTCTTCTAGTAACAGGAAGCTTTCTTGTTCTAGACCTAGACTTGGTGCATCTCCCCAGCTTCTTTCTTTGTACCTGTACCTCTTCTCCATCTTCTCCAGTTGTGCTTGGTAAGCTGCCAGGGGGGCAGGTAGCAGCAACCCTCTTGAGCTCCCTGAAGCTGGGGGGAAGTTGTCCCAGGGAAAGGTGTCACAGGATGTGGGCAGGCCTGTGGTCTGGGTCCAGGGCTGAGGGGGTATGGAGGAGACCCGGAATGCCCCCCTGCCTCTCAGCTAGGCCTCTCTCTGCACTTGGCAGACTGGCTGTCCCTTTCCTAGCACCTGTAGTAGGCGGTGGCCTCCACAAATAGCAGGGAAGATGAGCGTCCAGCTGTGCCACTGTTCTGTGTTCGTCCCCTTGGGAAGGGTCTTTGGCTAGTTTGATCAGATGTTTACTTTGAGCCAATCAGTCCTTGTGGGAAGGAGGGAGCTGTTCTGTAGAACAGGCCTGCCCTCCTAACCGTGTGCCTGGAGCTGGGGTAGGGGCAGCCAAGGGCAGAGGCAAGCCGCTGGCCCAGCCTCCCAGTGGGGCTTTTCCACAGCCAGCTTCCACGGCCACCAGTCACTGGATCAGAGGCTCGCCAGCTGTCTTCTTGTTGTGATGGGCGGAGCTGGGAGGTGAAAAAAGAACATTAATCTAAACCCCCTCAGTGGCCATCTTGGCTTCGACTTGGCTCACTAGTTAGATGCTGGCATCTCCCTGGCTGGCTGATACAACTGCTGTGTGACAGATGAACGCAGAGACCATCACTGTTGAGCCGCTTCAGGTGGACCATGGCATCCGTGTGGAAGACCAGCCTCATATCTGTTAGGAGAGAAAATATTCAGCAGTTCATGCATCTGTTGCACAGTTTAGATAAATCCTTTTCCTGTAAATAAAAATATCATAGTTAACCAAAAACAGTTTTCGTTTGTTTTACTTTCAAGTAAAAACCATGTACAAACTGCCACGTATTTCTTCACTCTCGGCCTTTAATGGCGTGTCCCCTCGAACTGATCCTTGTCTTGTTACAGAGGTTTATCAAGAACTGTTACTAGCAGCCCGCATATTCTACCGTATCAGCTGCATTTGGTCTTCAGCAAATAACAGAACTGTGTGTACTTTACTTGTCTGTCATGAATTTCTAGCACACATGCATGAGAAGAGCCTGAGACAGACTTGTTAGAGATTTTGAAAAAGCACTTTTAACCCTGACTGGTGTGGCTCAGTTGGTTGGGCATCATCCCACAAAGTAAAAGGTCACCAGTTGGATTCCTGGTCGGGGCACGTGCCTGGCTTGCCAGTGTGGTCCCCAAATGGGGCATGTATGAGAGGCACCGATCAGTGTTTCTCTCTCACATCAATGTTTCTCTCCCTTTCTTTCTCCCTCCTTTCCCCTCTCTAAAAATAAATAAATAAAATCTTTTTTAAAAACACTTTTAGATATGAACACTAATACTGTGCTCATTGCTTAGGTTGACAATGTAAGACTGCTGTTAGGAAAACAGCTTTTTTAGTTCACATCTGTAGGTGATGTCAGCACTTCTTGCTAATCACAGGCACTAAAAGGCATATTTATAAGCTAAAGGAGACCTTGGGGATCATTTAGTTTGGGGTTTTTATTTATTTTTTGGTTCTTTTTGCATTTTTAATTAGGTTTTGGATTTAAAAAAAAAAAATTGCAACAGTAATCTAGGCCCAATACAGGAGGGCTGACTGGCCTATAATCACGAGTTTGGACAGTTGCTGCTTCTCTGGTCAGTGGTGCTGCCCCACTCTGGGCATGCCTTGATTCACCCCTAGGTACCACTGCCTGTTGCATCTCATCTCCTCCGCATCAGGTGCTTTGGGGATGAAGAGGAATGCCTGAGTCTAGACAGATGCTCCTGACACAGTTGTCAGCTTCCAACATAGGCTCCTCCTCTGCTCTGGGGGCCGGTCTGACACTCAGGTCTGGCCACACGGCTGCCCCAGCAGCTGGAGTGTACGTTGTTTGCCAGATTTACCTGGGATCGCTACCTTGGCTTCTGCACGTGCTCACCAGCAGGCATCAGGGCAAAACTATGGCTCCCGTTGACCCCTCCAATTTCTTGAGGCTGAGCCCATAAAATGTAATGGGGTTGGTTTCTCCTTCAGTTCTCATGGTGGCGACTCAGGGAGAAATACTGGCTTGTCTGATTTAGTCCCCTGTTCTTCAAAGGCAGCCTGTTCTCACAAATGTGAGATGGCCTTTCTGAGCATTCTTGCAAAGGAGTAATTAAATCGACAATGTGTATTTGCTTCATGGATCCTGGTCTCCCCCACCTGTGGGCCGCAGGCTGACCTATTCCCGTCACTGCTGTCACTGCCTGCCTCACAGGTGCTGGTTGGACCAGACCTGATAGGGAGAAGTGCCCAAGGGACAACAGGGTGGTGGGCTGAGCAGTCACCTTGAATGTCTGTGGGGAAAGCGCCTCCCTTGGGGGACAGAATGGAAGAGGGATAGGCCACTGAAGATAGTCCTGGACAGCAGTGAGATTAGCGTCACAGAGGAGTCTCCCAAACAGGGTTGGGGAGGAGCCCTGTGCGCCCTCCGCTCCATGTCTGTGGGTTTCCTGTGAGCACGTAGTGTGACTGGTGCATATTTCTGCATGTGATCTTTGTGGCCTGACAATACACAGTTTGCAGGTGCCATCTCTCTCTTCTTAGTGTCTGTTTCTCGCTGGGGACACTCAGCTGCCAGAATTAGGACCACGGTGTGTACCATACGACCCTGGTTGTTGAGAGAGAAACTCATCAGACAAGGTAAGAGGGTAGGCGGGTCAATTTAGTGCTGGAGTCTTGTGAGCAGTGGCCTAAGTCAAGCCTAGACATTTAGGGAGGACTCAGGGTAGGGGAAATGGAGGCAGAAATGGGAGATCAGGGGGCACACTTGGGAGGCGAGTCCATTGGGGATACCTCCAGGCCATGACTTGGTGGTCTCAGTGGGACTGGCAGCTTGGGTAGTTCAGAGTGAGGGTGCTAGATCCAGACCACCCACCAGGGCTCTCCTTACCCTGCACCGCTTATCACTGCTCAAACCTTGCTTTTCCCATCAGGAAAATGGGTCAGTGATAGGATGAAATGTAACAGTGTATGCATAAAACCCTCAGAACAGTGTTTGGCGTGCACTGAGCACACAAACGTTGGCTGATGTTCTTATTCTTGAGGATATGTGGGCTCAGCTGCTGTAAGTTTTTTGTAAATGAGGTTGACACCAGGAATGAGGGAACGGTGAACCACCCAGATATTTTGAAAGAAGAATGTGCTATAATGAGGGAATGGATAGGTGGACTTGAGGAAGGAGAATGAAGTTTTAAACAGACTTTTATACTCTGGTCTAGAAGATGGAAAGGATGGGGGCACGGTTGGCTCCCTGTATTAATTTGTTTCTCCTTAAATGTTACCTAGATGATAAAGTGTTCCACGAGTTGTTACGATACAATTTAGGCAGAGTGAGGGACTAAATGGGGCCCATGTTCTGGGATTCTGCCATGTAGCTCACATATAACATGCTTTTTATTTAGGGTAAAAATAACGTGATGCAGAGCTGACTGAACTGGCCTTTCTTGCAGGTTGTGAACTTTGCGCACCCAAATGGCATGTGTTAGCATGTAGTAGTATGTAGTAGTGGGTGGAATTACTGAGGAGGCAACCAGTAAGGGAGAATAATGGTATATTTTTTCCACCTTGCTTGTTTAAGGATTATAAAATACGTTGGCACGAAGAAACCCAATAAATATCCTAAGTAGTGGTCCTACATAAATATGTTCAGATTACATTTTTCTCTAGTAAAAGATTAAAAGTGAAAACCCCAACTCTTTTTGTAGGGTAGGGTGAACATCAAGGTAGCCTGTTACCTGAGCCACGGATGTGGTTTCATGCAGAGGTGACTCCATAACAAGGATTTTTCTGTACAGAAAGTAGGAGCCATTTCTCTTTTCCCTTTATATTATAACTTTGTGACTGTCAGAAATTTGAATACACTTGGAATTCGCAGGAGAAAAGGAAACCCCTCTTTCCCTGCAGAAGATAGAGCATTAGTGCATTTTAGGGTCACCTTGTAATTACCTAGATAGACGGCCTTCAGCTCAGCTGCAGTTCCCGTCTGTAGCATGCAATGAAATTCATTGCATGGCATTTGACAGTGATGCAATCCATCTTTATTCAGGAAAGTGTTTACTGTGTTATTTTTAAGAGATTTGCCATCCCTGTTCCCAGCCCCTTGGCAGATGCAGTGAGAAGTATTTCCACCTGCTGATTGAGCTTGGGGTGAAGGGGAGAGGAGGGATTAATTTGCTTACATAGCAAACTCTTTAAAATAGCCTTTTCAGGCCAGTCAGTGCTGGTACTGGTTTTATTGAAGTGAAGGGGCATGTTAAATTCAAGAAACATTGGTGTTTCTACTGTGTACCACAAACTGTGCTGGGACTACACAAAGCAATGACGTGTCGTTCTTGCCTTCCCACGTCCTGGTGGTGAAGGGTTGAGGGGTATGCAATGCAAGGAGATTTGCAGGTTTTTACAAAATAGGAGAGCATAAATGTATTCTTATCATTCCTATAATAATTACTAACATTTACATGGAGCACATTTATGGGTCAGGCCATTACAAATGGCTTCTATAAAAGATTCTCAGTTAATCTAGGGGAAACTATAGCGCCGTCAAAATTGCAAACAAAGGGAAAGAAAAATTTGGCCCCTGGAGGGGATACCTGTCAGTCTGTTCTGGGATCTAAGCAGTTTCCAGGGTAGTGATCTTAGGTATCTAGTGCTTCTGACATTTTCCATTTCAGTGTTCTTAACGATAAACACAAGTATTTAATCCTAAAATACTGATTGCATAGATACATGGATGAAGTTAGGAAATTATGAGTGCAGTTGGGAAGCCTCACTATTCAAAATGCTTTCTGGCGCTGGCACTTGGTTCTATGTAGTGTCCCTGGGAGCCCGACATGGTCATGGTGTTTGTCTCCAAGTGCCAAAGGAATCAAACAATCTCCCTCTCCCCCGCAAAGAACCCGATTGGAAGGACTGTAGCCCTAGGAAAAAATAGTCCTGGTGTTGTCATGCAGAGGAACATATGAGAAAAATCCCCTTTATTCAAAGGATAAAGC
Source organism: Mormoops blainvillei (assembly GCA_004026545.1). Taxonomy (NCBI): domain Eukaryota; kingdom Metazoa; phylum Chordata; class Mammalia; order Chiroptera; family Mormoopidae; genus Mormoops; species Mormoops blainvillei. The sequence continues at coordinate 151,656 of PVJD01001523.1, forward strand.
AGAGTCAAAAGTCACTCAATCAAAAAATAACCAATAGAAAACCATACTTTACCACTGCCTGGTTAAGTTCTTCTTATAATCTGAATAGACCCACAGACCAGTTTTCCTGCCATGAACCTAAGGGGAGAGGTTAAATTTAAAGCAGCATGATAAGAGAGGAAGCTGTCTGATCTCATCTGATCAACCCCAGTGTCATTCACGTGTATCCCATCTGAAGCAGCCCTCCTGCCCAGCACTGAGGTCTTCCCCTGGTGAGGCTGGGGTTACCCTGCCCCTGTGTGGCAATGTTTGCCTTTGTGCTTTGCATACAAAAGCCTGGGAAAACTTGGTCATAAGAAAAATGTCAGTCCTGGGGTTAGCAGAGCCTAGGTGTAGGATGCTTAATTCACAGTATGTGAATAAATATGTCTGTTTATTTGTTTGGGGGTTTTTTGTTGTTTTTTTTTTTTGCATCTTTTCATATATGTGGGTATATGCTCACTGTTAGCCCATCTGTCCATATTTTCATTTACCTTCTGCCTTATTTGCCTTATTCTCATGTCCCTTGCATTGTATATTTCTCTATCAGTTAATTAATCCTATATTCAGCCTTTATTCTGATCATTTCTTCTGTCTAGGCCTAGGGCACCATGATTAGTGTTGTGAATGGAAGAGTAAATTACAGTCTCAGCACCCAGTATAGGGAAGAAAGAGGTATGTATTCAAATGGTTCTGATAACAAAGAAATAATACTTATTCTGAGTCTGTGTGTTAACAACAGACATCGCTAACTGAGTACTTGCTGGTACCAGACCTGGCTCTAAACACTCATTTCATCTGGCTTTAGAACCAGTAGTAGGCAGGTTGGGTGCAGGGCAGGAGAACTGGCTCAGGCCTGTCCAGAAAGGTCTCAGGGTTTGGAGACTTTGCCTCTAGGCTTGGGGTTGGTCTCAGCCTTCACTAGGGTCTTGTATCTATTTCTTTCTAGACACACAAGATGCTAGGGGGCTCCTTCAGCTCAGGGCTATAAACATTGACTTAATCCTTTCATAAAGGACCTAGTTTTGCCAGGCTTCGGGAGCATTGTCTGCCTCGGATGGGCTGCAGCCTGGCCTGACCCACCTAGGTCAACTACTATCTTATTTTCTCCCCCTGCTCTGGCCTCTATCCCCTTTGGTTTGCACCCTACCTCTTTCTCCATCCCCCACCCCTCCCCTGGGCTCCGGTCTTGCTCTCTCCTGGGTGTTCCCTTCCCACCTGTGCAGGAGACCAGCAGTGCTGTGCTCTGACCTGGGAAGGTTAGCCCAGTGCAGTGGACGGTATGAAGCTCAGGCCTCAGCTCTGATGCAGTTACTCCTGTAGCCTCAGGCCATCTCCCCATCTAGGACTGTTACGGGTTGAAATGTGTCTTCCCCAGTGTTCATGTTGAAGCCGTAACCCCCCATTGTGGCTGTATTTGGGGAAGGGGCCTCTAAGAAAGTAAGGAAAGTTAAACAAGGACATAAGGGTGGGGCCCTGGCCCAACAGGATGAATGTCCTTGTGAGAAGGTGTACAAGCCAGGAGCAGAGCCCTCAGCAGGAATCAGGTCACTGACCCCTTGATCTGGGATGTCCAGCCACCAAAACTAGGAGAAAATAGGTTTCTGTTCTTCTTTTTTTAAATCCCCACTGAGGATATATTTATTGATTTTTAGAGAGAGAGAAAGGGAGGGAGGCAGGTGGGGGGTAGAGAGAGAGAACGAAAGGGAGGGAAGGAAGGCAGAGAAATAAAGAACATCGACATGAGAGAGAAACATTGATTGGTTGTCTTCCATACGTGCCTCGACCACAACCAGGGATTGAACCCACAACTTTTGGTGTGTGAGGTGACATTTCAGCCAACTGAACCACGTGACCAAGGCAAATTTCTGATCCTTAACACTTAATTCTGCAGTATTTTCTTATGGCAGCTGGAGCAGACTAGTGCAGTGAACCTTACTGGCCCATCACTGCAGGGGAGACACCCTTTACAAGGTGTAGGAGGTAGACTACCTCCTCAACCCCCATCCCCTCCCATGGGGGCATCTCGCCATCCAGGTTCATTCATGGAGGACACAGGGACCTGCTTTCTTCCCTGGACAGCATGGAGTGGGTGGGATGAGGAGACTGAGACCTGTACTTGTGCTGTGAAAGGAGCTCGTACCTCTGGAGGAGCTTGACTCCCCTGCGATGAGACCCACACACACACATCCCTGACTCTAGGTTGCTGGCTTTTTTGGAGGACTGAATGGAGCAGGGACTCCTGTCCTCCTTTACTCCCTGACTAGGAAAATCCAATTTGGGATGAAGTTCTTTCTAGATTGGATCTGCTTGTATCTGGACGCAAAAATGAGGGCATTGGCTGTGTAAAATGTTCTCAGACAACTCAACACGCACACACACACAATCCAATTAACAAATGAGCAGACGACCTGCATAGACACTTCTCCACAGATATACAGATGGCTATATGAAATGATGTTCATTGTCACTAATAGTTAGATGCAAATTAAAACCACAATGAGACCTTACACCTGTCAGAATGGCTGTCATCGATAAGTCAACAAAGAACAGGTGCTGGCGAGGACGTGGAGAAAGGGGAACCCTAGAGCACTCTTGGTGGGAATGCAGACTGGTGGAGCCACTATGGAAAACAGTACGGAGATACCTCAAAAAATTAAAAATGGAACAGCCTTATGACCTAGCAATTCACTTCTGGGTATACATCTGAAGAATTCCAAAGCACTAATTCAAAAGAATATATGCACCCCATCTATATTCATTTCTGTGTTATTTACAATTGTCAAGGTTTAGAAACAGCCAAGTACCCATCAGTAGATAAATGGTTAAAAAGTGGCGTGCGCGCGCGCGCGCACACACCCACACACACACACATACACACACAACTGGAATATTACTCAGCCATAAAAAAGATGGCAATCTTACTATTTGCAACAGCATGGATGGACCTACAGGGTACTGTGCTCAGTGAAATAAGTCAGTGACTTCACTTATATGTAGAATCTAAAGAACAAAGTAAACAAACAAACAAAACCGAGATGCCTAGACATAGAGAACAGACTGTTCCCAGAGGAGTGTGGGGTTAGGGGGCTGGGTGAAAAGGCTGAAGGAATTAAGAAGTTCAAATTGATACTTAAAAAATAGTCATGGGCTCTGACTGGTATGGCTCAGTGGGTTGGGCATTGTCCCTACAAACTGGAAGGTTGCTGGTTCGATTCCTAATCAGGGCCCATGCCTGTGTTGCGTACCAGGTGCCCAGTTGGGAGCATGTGAGAGGCTGGTGGTTGTTCTCTTGATGTTGATCTCCCTCTCTTGCACCCTCCCTTCCTCTCTCTCTAAACAGAAATAAATGTTAAAAAAAACAAAATAGTCACAGGATGTAAAGTACAGCAAAGGGAATACAGGGGTTGGCAAAAGTAGGTTTACAGTTGTGCCTAGGTGAAACACAGAGTTTACTCTTGTATTGTTACTTATTTTCCGTAGAAACAGCTGTAAACTTATTTTTGTCTACCTCTGAATAGTTAACAATATTGTGATAATGTATGGTGCCAAGTAGATACTGGAAATATGGGGGCGGAGGGGATCACTTTGTAAAGTAGGTGATGGTCTAATCGCTCTGCTGCACATCTGAAACTAATAAAAAATAATACTGAATGTAAACTGTGATTGAAAAATAAAATTAAAGAATGTTCTTAGTGTTGACTTTCTTTTCACTTTTATTTGAATTTTGGTGGTTGGAAGTGGGTGGCTGAGAGGAAGGAGACCAGTTTTGAGTAAAATGAGTCTCTCATCAGTTATGTGAATTGGAGATAAATGTTAGAAAACGGGGACTATTGCTGTTATTGGTTTAAAGGAATTGTGTGCCCCAGAAACTGCTATCCCCATGAAATAATGTTCAGTGGAGTTTGTGAAAAGGAGAGGGCAGTTCTGTTTGCCACCATTTCTGTCAACTCCATTTGAATTATGACTTTCAGTCTTTGATGTTTGTGTAGGTTTCTTTTTTCCTCTGGTTTATATACTTGTCGTTGTACTCTTATCTAAATTAACTTGTCTCATTAACAGGAAATATTCTGAAACTACTACTGCTTGAGAAGTAATATAAGTAATATGAATTTTGAATATTCATCCATATGCATATGTCATTGTGCTATGTATTACAGTGTTTTGTAGCTTATGTAAGACTTGTTGGCCAAGGATGCAGAACTTACTAACCTTCCCAAGGTGCCTGCTAGGGTTTCCTACTTTGTGTTTGATTTATTTCTATTTACTTTATCCATAGAATGCATACCTTTTTTTTTTTTTTTTTTTAGTTTCCTTCTGTTTTCTTTCCTCATTCTTAAAGAACTTAAATCCGTTATAATCCATTGTTATTCAATCCTCTGTGCTTTAAAACAAAACCAGTCTATGGTAACCATGTTTTTGATAGAGGAAGACTGTAGTCGGGGCAGTGGATCTCCTGTTGATACTTTGAGTTTTTTAAAAATGTATTCTAGTTGCATTCATCTTTTCAAAATACTAAATGGACATAGACAACTTCCTATTTAAAATACATGCTGACAGTGATCTACAGAATGCACACTTCTCCACCAGTCTGCCCCTCCCCCATCGATAGCTCAAGCTGTTCCAGGGCCTGAGGTTGTCAACCCGCCTTTCCCACTGACTGACCGGGACTCTCGGCTCCCATGGGGTGATGACCAGACCAAGGTTGCTGTCATATGTACACTTGAAACTAGGTGTTTAATTATTTTTTTTTTCCATTGAGAAAAAGTTAACCTATTTCTTTTGATACAACTAAGAGTTCTTTGCAATTGAAGAAATGTTTACCTGGGTTTTTCTGATGAAAGTGATTCTCTTGCTAGGTTAACAGTCTAATATGGGCAATAAAATGTGTCTGAAAAACACATTGTAAAGCATTTGCTGCTCATCACGCTTTCTTGTGAGCCCTGTGGTTCCTGGTTCTCAAAGTTGAGCTTTCTACAAGTTAATTAACCCTGAGGGCTTTTAACAGACTGCTACCTCCTCCTGCCATCCCAAGTTTCAACCCCAGGGGTATAGGGTGGGCCCCTATAATTTGCATTTCTAAGATGTTCCCAGACACTACTGCAGCTGCGCGTCAGGGCACACATGGAGAATCACTGCCCTAGCCACCAGATAGCAAAGAACAGATTGGATGTGAGTAGCAGGTAACTAAATTTCCACAAGTGGCTGTTGACTTGGCCTCACTCACTGCTTGGAGAAGGATGTGAATCAGAGCCCCACAGGGCAGCACGTATAGTCAACGTTGAATGCAAAGGAGCAGACTGGCATCTCTTCAAAACATCTCAATTTTTATTGCTTCTGTGTGAAATGTTTTCTACTTGTAGAATGTGTAGAATTAAAAGTTGGTTTGTGAACTAAAAATATGACAAACTATTTCTAAATCAGAGCCCATAAATAAACCTGTACATTTGGACATAAAAGAGAACCATTAAGAAGCAGTGCTCCTGTCATTATAACTTGTTGATCGGATTTCAATTACAGGCTCCCTCGTTTCTTCACTTCCTGTGGCTGGCGTAATATCTTACCACCTATTTTTAGGAGATCTTGCACTGCTGACTCAAAGTGGTAACCCATTCTGAGCTCTGGCTTCTCAATACTGTGGCTGGCAGATATCCAGGCACTTAACACGGAAGGTTTTCTGCCTGGGCGCCGTGCGAGGTGGTGTGCTGGTAAGTGGATCCCTGGCAGGCAGCCTGGAAGTTTAGCCACCTCCTCTTCTTGCCACTCCACCCTCCCCAGAGGAGCCACAGTTAGAGCCCCTGTTTCCAGCCCTTTGAGAAGTATACCAGGCAGTGCTGCCTGATGTCTTACCACTTAAATGGGTATCTCACTGCCCCACAGCCTGTGCTCACACTCAAGCAGAGGTGCTCAGCACCTGGTGGGCTGCCTTGGCCTCTGCTCTCAGCACACCTGGGGGAAAAGGGTAACTAAGGGTGGAGCTTGTCTTCAGTGGACTCAGCCTCTTTCTTGAAGGCTACTTACTCTCCAGGTGGGCCTCTTGTCACCAGATGGGGTGCACAGACAAGACAGGGGTGGAGCATTCGGTCTTGTGGCTTTGACCTCTGAGTTGAGCCTGGCTGATCAACAGCCCATGCCCCATGCAGCCTGCGGGGAGACCTTCTGCCCATACTGGTTCATACCCAGTCAGCCAGAACCCAACCATCCTCCCTTTCACACCATCACAGTTAGAAACCACCAGAATCTCTCTGTTGTCATTAGCAATTGACAACAATTAGACCACACTGCTTGGGTCTGTCACTTCCAGCTGTAGGAAACTCAGGAAAGTACCCTTGGGTAGCATAATTGTGTGAGTACCCCTGAAACTGACCTGGGACTCTACCCTTCTGTGTACCTGCATTGTCTCATTTGTTAAAAGAAGGGTTTAGAGCAGAAGATCTCTAATTCTTCCCTTCAGGATTTAAATTCTAGTAACTTATAAGAGAATGTTGATTTCCCCTGGAGAAGCCTGGAGAAGTGATGTAAATTAAAGCCACACTGTTAAGAAATTTGTCCCTTTTCATCTCTTCTCCCGTCTAGCCTCTTTTACCAACCTTTCTCCTTACTGCAGAAGAATAGTGAACTGGCATGAGTAGCTCTGAATTTCAGGACAGCTCTTCTTTGGGGCTGGCAGGATCAGGAGGACGTATGGGATGGGTGCTTTGTGGCAACAGCTGAGTGACTACATGTTCTCCCTCTTACAGTCTTTACCAACCAGGGTTTCCAGCAGCTTTATCTTTGCTGCTGTCCTCAAGATGGTCTCGTTCCTTACATATATCATCATAGTTTATTGCATGCTTACATAGTACTCTGTAGTAATTGGTTTTAGGTGGTAGACCTCTCTAACCTAAGGAGCATTTCTAATGGAATCACCTTATAATAGAACTGATTACAGTGACCTTCTATAAGTAAGTGTTGGATCCATTTTTATAATTTTGCAATTTAGACCCATTAGTGTGCTATACATTCTCATTGCTTCCTGTGAGCTGGGAGGGGTGCATGTAGTTGGATCCATGTAAAAATGACACAGCTGATGTTCCAGTTGTCTTGATAGGACACTAAAGGTTTTAATTTATTTAACATGTGAATAAATTCTCAAGATTTTATCAAACAAACATTATTCTTTGTGTGTATGTGGGAAGTGGTTCAAACTACCAAAAATCTTTAAAATTTTCTTTGGAACTGTATTCAGAAGCAAAGGAAGAGGTATTTGATTGTAAAGAGCAAGCTTAGGGGTGTGTAAGAAGTTTGTAGAGTTACTGAGAGGTTTTCCCTAGTCTTTCAACTCTACCCATTGGTCCCTTGATAACTGGAGAGAGAGAGATTTTGGAAGCCTGTCCTGGCCTCACCGCTGACTAGCTCTGTGCTCTGGGGTTGCTTTACTAGTCTTTATATGTAGAAGGTCATTTGGAGCTTGGTGGTTTCTAAAGGCTCTTCAAGCTGTTGCTTTTTTTTAATGCTGTTGAGTGTCTCGCGGTAAGATGTGATTTCTTAGGTAACAAGGTAGTTCTAGTGTAGTGTTTTTTAAGGTAGAATGAAGCATGGAGTAAGTCCTCATGGGTACCCATTGCTCGCTTCAGTAATTACCAATTACAGGCCAGTCTCATTTCATCTAAATGTCCACACTCTCCAGCAGCAAATCTCCAGATATCAGTTCCTTTCATCTGTAAATATTAGAGTAAATATTTCAGTAATAATAACACTTTAATATTATCAAATGTCAATATTTAAATTTCCCCACCTATTTCAAAAATCTTATTTAAAGTTGGGTTGTAAAACCAAGATCCAAATAAGGTCTCTACATTGCAGTTGGATGATCAGTTTATTTACTCTTACTTATTTATTTTATTATATTATTTTTTAATTATTTTAATTATTTATTATTTATTTTTAAAATTGAGATTGATTTGTTGGGGTAACGGGTTTCTTGTCTCTTGGGTCTCCCGCAGCCGAAGTTTGCTGACTAGACTCCATTTAACAGGCACTTCTATTCCTGCGTGTCCTGTAAATTCTGGTCGGATCTGGAGCTGATTCCAGTTTGAGTTTCTGGCAGGACTTTTCCCTGGTGCTGCCGAGTGTGCTGCCATCAGGAGGACACAGGGGCCAGCAGCCCTGATGATCATGCCTGCATCCATAGTGCATCAGGGCTGCAAAACGGTGACATTTGAATCCCTTTCTTCCTTTTTCATTCACCAGCCACGGAGGAGAGAGCTCAGTTGTTAATGTTGAGGTTGTCCATTTACACAGGAATGTCTTGCCCTTTATCGGGCAGTTTTCAGAATAAATAGTTCTGGTTCCTTAGCATCCATCAACCAGCAGTGAGGCTCTTTGTTTGTTTGTTGAGAAATTACGAGCTAATGATTTAAGATAGTACTGAAGGAGTTTCATACAGGTGACATCCTTCTTGCTGCTCAGGTCGGCCACTGCAGCCAGTGCCAGCTTCGTGTGGTTGCTGCTACCTTCTGCACACGCCAGTGATCTCTTGGCCATGAAAGGCCAAAGGCTGCAGGACTTCAAGCTCCTTTCATCAGTGCCCACCCTCAGGTCCCTTCAGTAGGAAATGGAATTGGGGACCTTGGTTTGGGAGTTAGGTGCGCTCATTGTTCCCACGTTGGTCATTGTGTCTGGGCCTTTTTAGTGGGCAAAGGTAATTTTGTTTGTTTTGTTTTGTTTTGAACATAATCTATTGTAAGTTCACACTGATATTTCTAGTTCACAAGAGAGTTCACTTTTTTGATTTTATATTTGTATCTCCTCTGTAATGCCAAAAAGTTTTGTCCCTAGAAACATGAACATAATTACTTATTTGCTTAATTATCCTATTTTCTTTATACAAAATATATAGAAACATTTAGAGTAACTCTACCGGTACTATTATCAACAATTTCACTGCTAAAAATAGCTGAAGATGTTTTGTCCTTAAGGTTTGTCCCACGAGGGAAATATTGTCAAACTGCTGTGATCCAAAGCCCTTGGGCAGGAATCCTCTCTGTATTTATGCCACCAGCTCATTTCATAATTTGGTTAATGTTTTCCATTCTGCTTTTGATATTTTAAGACTTAAAATAATTAACATTGGTTTATAATTGTGTAAACCATTTACATGACTCCAAATCCAAAAGAAATGTCTTTAGAGAAATCTCGTTTGGTATTTTTACCTTTTACCCTCTTTGCCTGCCCTCCACCTCCTTAGTCACTGTTTTTAAAAGCATTTTCTTCTTCTTTTTTACTTATTGCTTTTTAATGTAAATAAACACATATATCCATAGTTATACTTATTTTTAACATTCCTTATTTTATAAAAATAAGCAGTAGCATACTTTACCCAAACTAGAGTTTAGAGGTTGTTTTCTAATTGTATGGCATATTATATAACTTAATTAGTTATGACATTGAGTTAAACTGAATGTGCTTATTTATTCAGTTATATTGGAAGGGGTAATTATAGCAGCTGCCACCTAAACATTTTAATAATATTCCAAGATAGTTAGAATATACATTATATCCCTGTGTTGTTTTTGCTGTTAAAAAAAAAATAACAGAAAGACTTGGTTCATTTAATTTGCATGTATTCTAGTTCTGTGGTTCTCAGCGGGGAGATTTCATCCCTGAGGGAACATTTGGCAATGTCTGGAGATATTTTAGATCACCAGACATTGGGAGTTGATGCTAACATTTCTATAATGCATGGGGCAACCCCACAACAAAGAATTACCAGATCTCAAATGTCAGTACTGTATGTCACTTGTGAGAAACCCTGCTCAGTGTCAACCAGGCATTTGAAAGCTTGAGTCATCTCCCACTCCTTCCCTCCCCACTCCTTCCTTTCTTCCATTCTTCCTCTCTCCCTCTCTCTCTTCTTTTTCAGTAAAACTAGATATTTACATTTAGGACTTTAGGAAAACATAAATCATACAAAATGAAAAGAAATGAGTACATCGATGATGTGTGCTTTATGAGGCTTGTCTAAAGAAAAAAATAATTCTGTACTTGAAAGTTCTACTGTAGTATAAATCATATGTACAACCAAGTATTTGGGGGGAAGCAAATTTTGCGTTTTACAGGTCTCAGAAAAACAGGATTTCTTGTTAGGTGCGTGCACATGGAACATCAGCTGGATGGTTTAAAGTCACTGAAGTTGACTTTTGATGTGTTGGAGGCACGTGGCTTCACGGTTGGTCTTGGCATACTATCCATTTATGAAAGGTTCCACTTCAGAGGCACACTTGAGTGTAGGTGATTGGTGGGGAGGTGGCAGCTTTACTGCTCTTTTGTCATTAATGACATTGGAGGTAACTCTGGGAAGAGTAACTTTTTCTCATTTCTGTACTTTCCATTGCCTCCCTTTAGTATCTTGTAAAATACTCAGTTTCAACTAAAAAGAGGAGTGAATACTTAAATCTCATTGTGGTTTTAATGTGATATGGGTAAATGGGGGGGCACCTGTCGGGGTATCAACACTGTGCACCTGGTATTTGTAGAGCGATGGCCTGGGAATGTGAGCATGGGGCACAGAAAGCACATGTTCAGGGTGGACAGTGTCTGGTCCTGTGATGTGACTTCAGGTCTTAGTTTTCCTTTTGCATTTGGTAATGAAGAGGACCCAGTAGCTTAGTGATGAAATTCCTACATCGCTGCTCTTTTCTTTTTTTTCTCCTTGTTTCCCCACACTTCCATCAAACAAATTAAATGAATTGGAAAAAAACAGATCAGCATTTCTCCTTGATACAAGTAAATGCAATACAAATTTGATTCCATGGAAAAGAACTATATATAATTAGAATAGTTACAGACATTAATTATGACAATTCATAGGTTTGCCAGTCCTCTTAGGAACTGGTTTGATAGGATAAATTTCATTGAACATTTTACTTGTGAGCTTCAGCACTTATTTGTTGTTGGTTTGGTTTCATTAGTGGGAGTGCAAGTATGTAATGATGGCTACAAGTGTGGTCATTCAGAAATAGATTTAATCATTAAAGCCCCCCTAAGACATAAAAATTTATTATCCATTCTAGGCCTTTGACTCACATCTTATATCGCCAACCCTTTTCTTTCAGCATTTTCCCCTGCTCCCCAAGGAAAAAGTTAACATCGATTTATATGCCTTTTTCCCTCACCAAAGTCGGGACATTTGAAAATTGCCCTATTTCAACCTTTATACTAGCTTTGGGTGGAGCCCCTTAAATATTGCAGGACGCTGAAGCCTGTGTCATTTTTTATTCTGCACAGAAATAAAACAGAGTTTGTTGAAGTCACAGTTCTAAGGACTACCAGCACAGCATTTGCCATGTTGTGCAGGGCAGGGGTAAGAATTGTTTGCATGTCTTTCTAGGGCAGAAATGGTGCTGACCTGATGGGGCAAGTGGCAGTTCTTAAATACTACTGCACATACCTGAGGGAAATCCCCGCTTATGACAGTGCCTCAGGGACTTAAGAACTGATGGAGAGCAGCTTGGGTCCTCTCTTGGGGTTCCTGTCAGACCTGTGGGTGAAGCATGTAGTAATGGAAGAGGGGAGTCACTGGGTTTGCAGCAACTCCTGTTCTATCAGAGTTAGGCTCAGGGGCAGAGACCTAGTCTTTTCTAATTAGAGTCAGTGAAAACAAGCACCTTAAATGTGGAATCCCATCAGCTGCTTCTATCCTGTAGGAACAGGATACTTGTAGAAAAGAAAAACATTTCGTAAATTGGGCACTGAAAATCTTGGCAATTTGGTGTGGGCTCATTAATTTGTGGTTTGACAAGTTTCTAAAGCTACTTATACTACCCGCAGATTTTTAGGCAGCTGAATCATCCTAAGTAAGATCAGACTATAGGATGATGAGCTGTGTTAATCTGATTCACTTCATTTCCTAGGAGAACAAAATTATAACAACATTTTCATTAATTTACAGTTTTGATCAATCTACTTGAGATCCAATATTAAATTACCTTTACCTCCAGACGATGTGTTTTTGAACATAAGTAATCTGTAGGATTTAACATTCTGAGTTAAGTTTAGCTTGTTTTAAGATTTGTTTTTTTCTATTATTATTTTGCTGAAAAAAAATTTTTATTTTAAAGAGTAATGCATACTACTTTTTTTTTTTAAGGCAGCTGAATTAACCATTAAGGGATGCCCTTCTCCTGTTCGAGGTGCGCAGACAGCCTCTCCAGAGGCTGGGCTCACGGCTTTTTTGTGTGCACCTCCAGAGTGTTCTGAAAATATCCAAGTACTAGGTCACTCAAGGCATTTTGTTTTCTTCATATTTTCTTTTTCTTATGAAGAGCTCTCTTTATTACTTATATTTTAAAAATAAGTAAACTGAATTGTATATTTCAATTGGTGGATTTTTATGGTACGTAAATTATATCTCAACTTAATAAAAAGTAACTATAAGGGTTTGGGGGCTGATTAGAGAGACAACATGAAGGATAAAATGCTTTTGTCTTTATATTATCAGATATGAATAGCGAGGTTTCCCAAATATCCCCGTAGGTTGGATTAGAAACATTTTTATGGATTGTTGAGGCAAAGAAGCCTATGGTGAACCCACCAAGGTTACTGATAATTAAGTTCATATGGGTCGTGAATCTCAATGATGATAAACTGCAGGTCTGTACTTAGAGGCAGCTTAACCAGGCAGGAAAGTGGAAGTTAAATTTCTTCAAGATCAGATTATATTTGATCTGAAGTGTTTTTACCTTATTTTTCTGAGTTAACCATATATCTTTGAAAATTTTTCTATTTAGAACTTGAAGAGATTTCTCTTTTCTTACAAGTGGATAGCACTTCAGTGTAGAGAGGTGGTTTATTTAACTGTGTACCTTGATGGACAGTTAGGCTCTTTTCATTCTGATGCCCTCCTGGATTGCTCTCCACAGAGCTGTGCAGTTTTTCAGTGTATGAGAGAGGACCTGTTAGCTCACCACTTCCCGGATCTGCTGTTTTATCACACCTAAAATTTTTTGTTAATTTTTTAAACTTTCACGTTTGAAATAAATTTTAGCTTACAGCATGTTGCAAAAATAGCACAAAGGATTCCTCTACACCCTTCAACTAGCTCCCCCAGATGTTAATATCTTAAATTACCACAAGGATTAAACAGGGAAGTTAACATTGATGTAGCAGTATTATCACACTTTCCGATCTCTGACAATCTAATAGGTGAGAGGTGATAGCTTAGTGTGATTTCAGTTTACATTTATTTTGTTCTGAGTGAAGCCCAGCAACTTTTTGTATGTTCGAGAACCAGGTATTTCCTTTCCCCTTTTCCTTTTCCCATTGTTTTCCTGGTTTGCTGGTCTTCTAATCGGCTTTAAAGAGCTTTCACTGTATCAGGCAGAGAGTAGCCCTTTGTGTTTCTAATTTATCTGAGGTATATTATACCACATAAAAAAGTTGTTATACGTAAATAGAATTCATGTGTCTTGTGGTATCTGGATTTTTAATCGTAGATTTTTAAAAAGTCCTTCAAGGTAATAAAGGGTTTCTTCTTTATAATCTTCTACACTTTTATATATCCTTTTATACTTTTATTTTTCATGGCTCCAACTTTCTTCAGATGCTTACTAACATATACCATCACCATTTATTAAGAAGTTTTATCATTTCCCCAGTGACTTGAACTAGCACCCTTTAACATATACTAAATTCCCAGATGCATTTGGGTCTGTGTTCTATTTCCTCATGTTTCATTAGTCCATACCATTATATGCCACACCAAACTTGAACATATAAGTTCTTTGAAAGCTTCCTATTATTTTAAAGTAAGTAAAGCAAACTAGTATTATCATATCAAAGTCTATTTAAAAGCTAATTGCTGTGCTTACATGTAAATAAATGAGACTGTAGAGTGTTCAGGCTTGGGGGTAGGAGGCAGATGGTCCCTCCATTGCAAACCTAAATGTGGGTAAAATATATCCATTGCAAAACTCATTTTGATGACCCTTACCTGGACTGCCCCTCTGCCATCTTGTCATCTGTGTTCTCTTGGATGCAGGAGGCAGGTTAAGGATACCTGGTGGGAAAACTGAAAATAGTGACAACATTTTTTTTAATAGGGGGAGAGGGGAACCACATATTGGAAAGTGTGTAAGAATTACCTAAAGCATTTCTTTAGTAAGTTTAACTTCTGGTCTTTAGGAAATATGTATCATTCAGAAACACTGCCTGCGTTCACATGACACAGTTAAGCATCTCTTTTCACCAGTGTTTGACAGAGATCATTGGCCAGTTTCCCCCTAAGGATGTGCTCCTTGGGAAGGGTCAGTGCAGCTGTCCAGCCAGCTATACTGTGTAGCTCTCATTGGTCTCTGGCAGAAGGGACAGCATGTGCAGGATCAAGGCCAAGGGCTCCGAAGTAACAGGCCTCAATTTCTCACTGTACCTATGCAGTCATCCCACCTGTGTCCAGTCCCCAACTCTGCTGTGAATGGGGATAATGAAGCTCATCCTGGTGTTAGGACTGACAGTGATAATGTGGGACAAGTGCTTACCTAGTCTGTAACCCCCAGTCAGTGTGGAGTAAATGATTACCATTTCACTGGTGTACAGAGGTCAGTCCAGAAAAAGCGCAGCCATTGTTAATACAATGAGAACAGTTTGCGTAGCCTCGATGTAACCTGGGAGCCGAGGAGTGTGGACTGGAATGTTCATACGTGAACAATGACATCTTCACTGTACTGGTCAGTGGGGGCTGTAGACGCCGTTGAGTGAGCACGTGTACTGTGTGGCTGTTGCATTCAAAATGACTGAGCGAGTAGAACAACGAATCTTCCAGCAGACTTTGCGTTAAGCTTGCACATTTCTCCACAGAAACTATTCCGATGATTCAGATGGCTTTCGGGGACAATGCAACAAGTGCAGCACAAATAAAAGAGTGGCACAAATGCTTCAAAGATAGTTGAGAATCTGTTGAAAGTGATCCACATTCTGGAAGGCCTGCAACAAGCAGAGAATGTTGAACGTGTAGGAGCTGCAGTCAGCAAAGATCAGCAACTGACATTGCGAGAACTGGAAGCTGATCAGAGGATTCCAAAAACCACTGTGTCTGAGATTTTGACGCCGGATCTTGGCATGAAACATGTCATGGCAGAATTCGTTCTGCAGCTTCTGCTACCAGAGCAGAAGGACCACGTTGCTGCAGTTGCTAATGACTTGATTCAAACTGCTACCAGTGAACCAGATTTCCTCAGGAAGGTCATAATCTGACATGAATTGTGGGTCTACAGCTGTGATCCGGAAATGACAGCCTAGCCATCCCAATGGAAGTCACCTGGTCCTCCATGCCCGAAGAAGGTGCTGCAAAGTAGCAGCAAGATGAAGACCACGTTAACTGTATTTTTTAATTGGAAAGTTGTTGTCATCACAAATACGGCCCTCCAGGCCAAACAATTAATAAGGAGTACTACTCAATGTTCTTCGTTGGATGAGAGATGCAATAGGACCAAAACAGGCTCCCCTGTGGGCAACTGGTGACTGGCAGCTTCATCACGACAGTGTGCCTGCTCATGCCTTACGTCTCATGCGGAGTTTTTTTGTGAAACATCAAATCACCAAGGTGACTCAGGCCCCTACAGCCCAGACTTGGTGCCCTGCAACTTCTGGCTTTTCCTGAAACTAAAGTCACCTATGAAAGGGAAGAGATTTCAGACCTATGATGAGATTCAGGAAAATACCACAGGGCAGCTGATAGCGATTCCAACAAAGGATTTTGCAGAGTGTTTTGAACAGTGGAAGAGACACTCAGGGACCTGTGTAAGGTCCCAGGGTGCCTACTTTGAAGGTGACCGAGGCATCATTGTCCTATGTATGATGTTTCTTGTATCTTCTTCAATAAATGCCTTTATTTTTTCATATTAGGTGGCTGGATACTTTCTGGACAGACCTCGTATTTCTTTTCCCCTTCAGTGTAAAACTCTGAGGCCCATGGTTCCTGAATGTGTGTGCTGAGGGTGAAGGAAGTGAGGCTATAATTAATTTAGGATTAAATAAGAGAGCGGCATGTGCGTGTGTGTCAGCTATGGTAGCTGACTAAACTAAAGAAGTAGCACATAGAAGACTGAATGAAGCTCAGGCAAGGTGAAGTTGACCTCAGTATTCTAGATCTAAGAAAAAAAAATGTCCTTTCTGTTTTCGGTCTGTTTGAGAAAGATGGAGCAGGATTGTGGGCTTGGTGCTTGGTGTCAGCTATGGCCAGTTGCAGGTGCAGGATTGTTCAACTTTAATGCACATTGTTTCTTGTTTCTTTGTCAAAAAGAATAATCTTCAAAATAATCTTCATATAGAACAGATATCAACAAGAAGGAATTAAAGGTGAAATGGGAGGAAGATTTAGTAGGGAGCAACTTGCACTTTACATCAAAGCTCCGAGTTCAGATGCGTTATGAGTGTTTCCAGGTTGATGGCAGAATCCCTGTTGATATTCATCCAGTGGCCGTGACACAGAAGTGCCAGAAGATTGGAGATGGGCAAACATTCTCATTTTCTAAATGGAGAAAAGAAAGAACAGAATCAGGAAGGAGACTATTAAACAGATTACTAAATGGAGATGAAAGCTGGGGCCATCAAGCCTATTGGCATCTCTTCTCCTTGAGGCAGCATGGCTGGATTTCAGCAGGATATCTGAATTTATAAGGTTGGGCCATTTATAAATGCGTCCCTTAAGTCTATAGTGCTAATGTACCTTCTCTCCGTGGGCCCTTTTTCTGACCCTGGTCTTTCTTAGAAGCTTCTGGATTGTTGTCTCCGTGGGAACGAGTCTGGTCATCTCTTCTCGCTGTGCTGTGTGGGACCCTGCCTACAACCCTGTCCATCAGCCAGCTTACTCGACTTGGCTCCCCTTGTCCTCGTATCATCTTGTACACTCTACACCTAGATGGGGGACAGTTTTGTCTTTTACTTTCGTAGTCCGTTTACACAAGAAACAGTGCACAACATTAACAGAAAGAGAAGGAGGAACATGGTGTGTAGACTTTTGTCCTGTGTTGGTGCTGGCTGAGTAGAGGGTGAGTGGCCCAAGGCCTGAAGGAAAAGTAGTTGAGTGCCAGTGGCAAATGAGTGAAAGGGACATTTCTGGACTCTGCCGTCACTGTTCTCTCATTTTTCACTTGGCTTCTTACCTTCTCTGTGGTGAAAGCCAAATTATTCTTGGTCTTCCCGAGCAGGTTGGGTGTTTTGGGGGCAGGATGGCTCTCAGCTCACTCCCCTTTATAATGAGAGGGTAGTGAAGGGAACAAGGTTGTATTTTCTTTGAGTACCTTTTACTTACTTGAAACTTTGATGGGTGCTTTTTATGCTATTTTGTGAATATAGCATGTCTGCAGGACAATCCTTTTCTCTCGAGCCCCCATTTTATAGGTAAGAAAACAGCTTTGAGATGGTAAGCCATCTTGTTGAAAGACTAAGCTAGTAAGAGGAGAAGCTGGTGTCTCATTCCAAAACCAGTGCTGTTCACTATGTCAGGTAGCAGCCCCCTCTCCCTGCTGATAGCACTGCTCTGTGGGCCAAAACTGGTTGGTGGCTACACCCACAGAACGGGCTGCCATTTTGATCCTCCCTGAGGAAGATCTCAGATGCATGCTGCCCTTGGCCGTGATCTGCACAGCAGCTTGGATGAAAACGTGGGAAGCTGCATATCAGAGTCACAAATCACAAGTGGATGGAGTGATGGGGCTCATCCATGACTAAATCAGAACTTGGAACTCGTGATAAGCAGACTGATGGGTGGAAGGAAACTGGCGTGGTGGAGAGGGACCAGATGATCACTGAGGTGCCCACACTCTCCGCTTCTACTCGGTAATCACCTGCCCAGATGTAGCAGGAGAGGCAGGGACCTACTATGCAGGTGTGATGGTGCTAAAAGGTATGGCAGTTTCAGGCATCATTAATGTGCATTTAGCATCAGCATCTCCTTTTTCTGCAGTGGACTTCCCTTTCTGATTACGTGCCATGTACAGAGGTACTAGGTGATGGTCCCTAGCATCCCGAATTCCCATTTTTGGCTCTTACCATCCAGTGGTCTATTTTGTCTGCTTTGTGGAGGTGAAGCACATACCTACCTTGTCTTTTGTGTGTCCAGCACCCAGCACAGTGCTAGTGGGGGTTCAAAACATACTTGTTGGACATCTAGAAGAGAGAACAGTATTAGGATGTAAAGGTTTAGTAAACCTTATTTTTCAAGTAAGAAAGGTTTTGCTTGGGGACATTGTTATTTCTCTAGTAGGTTAGTTGAGGGAAAGCAAGATGAAACTACCTTTTATTTCATCAAAACATTTTTTATCTAAAATGATTATGTTAATATATATAGACTCAGTTTACCTCAGTTCGTCATAGGATTTTAAAATATTAGGTATTTTGGAGAGCACACATCTGTCTTAGGAGTTACCCAGAAAAGTTTAGTTGATTGTTTTTTTTTTTTATGGGTAAGTTTTCTTGTGGCAAATAAAATAGAGCAGCACCCTGCTGTGTCATCTCTATTTGACTGGGACCCTCACTAGACTGAGCTCCTTGGGAAGGAGCCTCGGCTGTACCTTATTTAGGTAAGTGTTTGCACATAGCAGATGTGCCACACATTTTCATTGAGTAAGTGTGACTTTCATTCTCTTCTACAAACAAGGTGACTGATACTGTCTCCATGGAAACCTAGTCTCTGAGGTGAAGTAGCAGCTTCAATATCATATAGGAAGTAAGATGTAGAGGTGGGACTTGCATCCAGTTTAAAACAAAGTCCTTGTGTTCTATACGTCATATGCAGACATAGCCAACTTCCTTACCTAGTTCTTTCAGACAACCCTTGTACTGGAATGTTGGGGGTTTAGAAAATAAGGGTTTCTTGATGGTGCTTTCTTCATTTTCTCTCCTTTTTTTCCCACAGTAGTGGTTCATCTGGGGCTAGCATTACAACCACCTAGGAGCTTTTACAAACTGCAGATATTCTAATTCTGTAAATCTCAGGGGGGCATCTGTTTGGAATGAGCGGGCAGGCCAGGACCCTTTCTGTTTCTGGGATGCATGGTTAGAACACCCATGTTTTCAGTTATTGAAAGCTGTTTCATGTTTTCAGCTATTGAAGATACTCTGTATTTTGCAGAATTGTAAATATCAGTAATGGATTAGAAGGTGAGGGACAAATTTAACTCATTGGCTGACTCTGCCCTGTTTCTCAGCCTCTCCATGAGGGGTTGACTTTGCTTGCACAGTTTTAGGGGACTAATTATATACATAGAGGCATTGGTGGATTTCAGGATTCACTAATTTCAAGGTGTATGCTGTACAAGTTTGGTTGAGTAAAATGGTGAGTTCAAAGAAAGTTTTAAATCTCATGCTGATTCTGTTAACTTTGCACACAAAATTGCATTGTGGAGCCAAAGTTTATCATTTCATAATGCGTGTAAATGAATGGATCACAGCTTTTCTTTGACACTTCCACTGGGCAAGGATTATCTGAGAAGACCTGGCTGGACAAGGAAATGGGTTCAGCCTTCTGCCAGATGGTCATTCAGATGTTTTGTGTGTGTGTGTGTACATGTGTGTGCCTGGTTAAAAGGCTGAGCATGTAGATTTTCGTGCTCTTGTCTGATTTTGGCTTTGAAAGTGCTTACGCAGCTAATCTGGCATTTATGATTATTTCCACTTTGAGCTCAGCAGGAGACTCTTTGAGGATATTCAGACAGAAATGACTTAATTGGATTTCAGCCCAGATTCAGTGTTTGAATGGCTTTATGGATGGCATTAATTGGGCAACTGCCATAGGAAGTCATATATATATATATATATTTATTTTTCCTTGAGCTCTTTGATTCAGTCCCCCTCATTGGTTCACAGCTAATTTATTCAATGAATGAAATACTCCAGAAAGAAAAATTAAAGCAGTAAAATTAAGAAATATGGTTCATAAGCAGGGCCATCATTTGGTTTCAACATAGTTACATTACTCTCTGTGTTAAGGGTGCATGTTGATACTCGTCGGCTGGCTTGGGCAGTCATGCAAGGGATTCTTGGGATCTCTTGGATTAAAATTTGGAAAAAGGATTCTGACACTGGATGCTGTAGGGCTTTGAACTGTTGCAGCAGATTTTATATACATAGTTACAGAAGTTCACTGGATGATGAGTGTCTGATAGGAGTCATTTTAGTAAGAGCCTGCCATGTGCCAAGCCACATAAACACCAGCATGCGGAGGTCCCTTCCTGGAGCCTCTTCCTGTGTAGATAGCCTTGTAAATGTATAGCTTATTTTTATAAAAGAGTGATTTCTGCAGGAGCGGAGGGCATTCCCGTCAGATGGACTCTTTGTGTGCACTCCCGAATGACAGGCTGGGTAGTGGCATTGGCAGCTGGAGGGTTAAAGCTGTTCCCACTGTGGAGAAGAAAGAGGAGACGTGAGGGCACAGAACTGTGACAGTACCTAGCATTTGAGGAAAATGTGGGTGAATACGCATTGACGATTTTTGGAATACTATTAAAATTTCATTCAATTATCATAAATTTGATATCTTTAAAGTTAAATTGTTATAACTATTAGCCTTTTTAATGGAAAAATTAAATTTACTCAACTCCTTTTTCATTCCTCATTTTATGGAATATTATGGACTGCATATATGTGGTACTATAAAATGTATATAAGCATCACCCGTACTAAAATATGGGAGAAACAAATCAACTTGGTTCACTCCAAATCAGAAGCAAAATAGGGTAATATGCAGTAAGGGTTTTTTTCCACAGTTTCTTAGAAGACGGTGCTTTCTGTAGGAGGCTTCTCAGTTACCAGTAATGTACAAAATTAAAATGAACAACAAACTTCCCAAAAAATCTTTCTCAATTCTTTTCTCCAGAAGAGCTTCATTGTTCATTGTACTCCCAGGAGCTTCTCAAATGCTGAAGGCCATGGACTAGTCCGAGTCCTTTTTAACCCATTACCTTCATCTAACTGCTCTGAAAATTGTATCCGGCACCCTCATGTGGAGTTTTATCCTGGCTTCCTAAAGGCCAATGTTGTGATCTAGAACTGTGGTGGGGTCCAAGTCACCTTTCAAGTCCCTGGAATACTCAAACCTGCATCCGTCCATGCAGCCCAGCTCACTTGAGGATTAGGCACCTTAATCCCAGGCCCTGACTGACCTAACAGCTCTCCCTGGAACGTTCTGTCCTGTGACTCACTTATGAGTCAAATGCAAGGCTTTATAGACTCAGTGTCCTCTCTAAGATTAATGCATGGCTTTAAAATAACAGGTGTTGTACTTGAAGGGCACGGGAAAGAAAACTTTCTTGTAAGATTAATTTTGCTATGGGAAAATCTTTAGTCCGTATATAACAATAGGAGTGTTCTTTGTAGGAAAAAGTACAACTTTTATTTTATAGAAAAATATAGGAAAAATTGTTTAGTGCCATACAATTAATATCTATATAATTAGTGTTAAATGGTATTGTTTTTCTCAGTGTGGTTCGGAGCATGAAATGCTACCTTCCTGGGTGTGTAAACATGTCCACCTGAAACCACGCCACCTGGATCCCCAGCTCAGCATTCATGTGCCCCACAGGATGCTTTTGTTTTTAAAACTTTTTAGAAAGCAGAAAAACATTCTCATAGCAATTTTTTTTTCCTGATACATCTCCTTGGGCAAGGGAAACAAAAGAAAAAAATAAACAAATAGGACTACATCAAACTAAAAAGTTTTTGCACAGCAAAGGAAACCATCAACAAAATGAAAAGACAACCCATTGAATAGGATGTATTCACTGATATATCTGATAATATCTGAAATTTATAAAGAACTAATATAACTCAACAGCAAAAAAGCAAAAAGTCTAATTAAAAAATGGGCAAAGGACCTGAATAGACAATTCTCCAAAGAGGACATATAGATGACCAACAGACATGAAACGATGCTCGGTGTCACTAATCATCAGAGAAATGCAAATTAAAACCACAATGAGATATCACCTCATAGCTGTCAGAACGGCTGACATCAACAATGTGGAGACAAGGGAACCCAAGATCACTGTTGATGGGAATGCAGATTGGTGCAGCCACTGTGGAAACCAGTATGAAGTTAACTCAAAAAATTAAAAATGGAACTGCCTTATGACTCAGTGTTTCCTCTTCTGGGAATATATCTGAAGAAACCCAAAACACTAATTCGAAAAAATGTATGCACCCATATGTTCATTGCAGTATTATTTACAGTAGCCAAGATTTGAAAGCAGCCCAATTGCCCATCAGTAGATGGGTGGATAAAAAAGCTGTGGTACATCTACCCAATGGAATACTATGCAGCAATAAAAAAAGAAAAAGAAAAAAAAGAAGGAGCTCTTACCCTTTGTGACAGCATGGAGGAACCTGGAGAGTACTATGCTAAGTGAAATAAGCCAGTCAGAAAGAGACAAATACCATATGATCTCATTGATATGTGTAATCTAGTGTACAAAATAAGCCAACAAAATAGAAATAGACTCATAGATACAGAGGACAGACTGACAGCTCTCAGAGAGAATGGAGTTTGGGGGACTGGGTAAAAAAGGTGAAGGGATTAAGTGGAAAAAAAAAAACCCGATGGACATAGACAATAATATGGTGATTACCAGAGGGAAAGGGGGGTGAGGGGAAGTAGAAGAGGGTAAAGGAGGGATAAGTAGTGGTGGAAGGAACTTGGCTTGGAGTGTTGAACACAAATACAGTATATAGGTGATGTATTATAGAACTGTGCACCTGAAAAATATATTTTTTTATTAACCAGTGTCACCCAATAAGTTCATTAAAAAAGCAGAAGAACATGACATCATTCAGTGCTTAGATTATTTTATACCTTTTCCCCAGGGAAAGTACCATGCCCTGGGCCCCAGGAAGGATCCTGTTTAAAAAATGGGAGCAGTAGAAAGGGAGGAGAAAGAGGGGCACTGCATCCACTGATACATCAGCATCTCCAGTTTGTTGGCATTTACTAAATCATTGATTAATTGGGTTACTTCTCAGTACCAGATCTCTGTCCTTGAGAAAGTCTCTCATTTAAGTAGTCCCTAGAACTAACTGTCCTTTACTGGAAATGCCACAGATGGGAACATGTGAAACAATGTTAGTGAAACAAAATCCACAATGTGCAGAATGCTAGGTGTTCTGCAACACAAGGGACCCAGTGTCTTTGACAAATTGTCATTAAAATAAAACAGGTTTAAAGTGACTTGAGAGACATACAAGAAATTATAATTTTTGAATATTATTTGTCTCCTGATTCAAATAAATCGGGTATAAAAATATTTTTATGAGACAACTGGGATAATTGGAACACTAGAAAATGAGATTTATATTAAGGAATTAATCATTATTGTAGACATAATAATGGAGTTGTACTTATCTGTTGGTCATACACACCAAAGTATTTACAGATAAAATAATTTTTCTATGAATGTTCTTTAAAGTCATCTAGTGAGGGCTAGGAGTTGAGTGTTTAAGGTGCCTGGGGAGATAGATCCTCTCTACTTTTGCATATGGTTAAACATCTGCACTAAAATGCAAAATAACAGTGATTATGTTACAACTTGGTAAGTGCTTTGCACAGAGAAGGGAAGTCAGACTTTTTTGTGTAAAAGAGTCAGGAGCTAGTTCCCAGAGGTGACAATATTTAAACTGAATTTTAAAGTAAGAATGGGGTGTGCAAAAACTAGAGAATCTGCTCCTTTTTTGACCAGGAGAAAGGAAGCTGGGAGATTGACTGGGCTATGTGGAGGGGTTTGTTACTGGTCCCTTGCTGACGGTCTGAGGAAGGACCTGGTGTGTTAGTTTGCTAGGGCTGCCATAACAAGATACCACAGACTGGGTGCTTTACAGCAGATATTTTCTCACAGTTCTGGAGGCTGTAAGACCCAGATGAAGGCGTTTGCAGGTTTGGTTTCTCTTGAGGCTTCTCTCCTTGGCTTACAGATCGTCACCCTCTTGTTACTTCTTCACATGGTTGTCCTCTGCTTGTGTGTCCGGGTATCTCTTCCGCTTCTTATTAAGGACATCAGTTGTTCTGGGTTAGCAACATCTTCATTTTAACTGAATCACCTCTTAGAGATCCTTTCTCTAAATACTGTTAGATTCT
This sequence comes from Mormoops blainvillei, assembly GCA_004026545.1. NCBI lineage: Eukaryota > Metazoa > Chordata > Mammalia > Chiroptera > Mormoopidae > Mormoops > Mormoops blainvillei. The sequence continues at coordinate 175,774 of PVJD01001523.1, forward strand.
GAAGTACTGGGTTTGGGACTTCATTTGAATTTTGGGGGACACAATTCAAACTGTAACAGATGAGATGTGCACAGCTGCATGATGCAATAAAGTGCTATAAGTTGCAGAAGGAACCCCGAAGGAAGTGTCTAAGGTACCCTGGAGGCATCTGGGAATTCTAGGAAGGGGCTTTAGCAGCCAGCCTGTCCAAGGGGGTAGGGTTTCACCCCACCCACTGAGCGGGGAATAGAGAAAGAGTTCGAAGAGAGTTCCCACAGATGAGCTGGTGAAGAAGGAGAGGGCGTTCCAGAGGGAAGGTTTCGAGGGGCTGCCGTGGAGCTCAGTCACTGTGGTTGGGGCAGGGACGAAAGCCGTGAAGGGGAGCAGCCTCCTGTGGCAGCTTCTTGCTCAGAACACTCCAGCGGGAAAGACATGGAGTGTCATCTGATAGCTTTCTGCCAACACACGTGTAAAGTGTTACAGAAAAGAATAAAGTTAAAGTAAAACAATTCTTCTCACCCCTGATTCCACCCCCAACTTTATTAGTTTTAACCACTGCTAACAACAGCTAGAGCCTGGCCCTCCTGCCTGCTTTTCCAGATTTTTTTTGTTTGTTTGTTTTTAAATAAAAGAAGAAGAAATGTGAGAGAGAGAGGTAGGTGAGAGAGAGAAGATGGAAAAATGGGATTTGCCCTCCCCATTCTACTGTTGACTTGAGCCTTTCTTGTAGTTTCCCTCATTTTTTCAGTCCTTCATCTCCCAAAGGTAAGAGACACGAACTTCAGCAAAATAATGTTTACATACATGGTTAAACGAGACCTTGCATCACCTAGTATGCATCAGTGATGTCATGTAAGAACTCAGTCTCTGTATGTGTCTTCCTTTTTTCCTTTGTCTTTTTCAAAAAAAGGGGTTTGCACCAGTTTTATTCAATAAATGCGGTGTAGTGTTTAAGGTTTATTTTTGTCACTGTGTTTTTTATTGGTGTAATTACCTAAACAACAACTAAATCCAGTGGGTGCTTAATAAAAATGCTGCTGGACTGTTAAAAGTATTCTGTGTAATTTGATTGTCTAGTTAGGATGTTGAGATTTGTAGCAAAGTGTTTATACTGATTCCAAAAACTATGGTTTGGACTAGTGGGAAGATCTTAATTGTAGCACCTTCTCAGACCTTTGGAGAATGTATTTAAGGGGCTAACTAGCATCAAATATATACACAAAATGATTATAAGCCATTGGAAATGGTGTTACTAATCAAATTCCTATTAAAATTTTTGGGTAGCAGACTCTAAAATTTAAGTTCCTACTAAAATTTGCATTATGACTTTCTTGTCATGGTATTTTAGATACACTTTAATAAAATTTTAGCACCATATTATCAATTTTTGATAATTTTCAACTCCATTCCATGTATCTCAAAGTTACAGGTTTGGAGCTGAGGAGCCTGGTCATGGTGAGGAAACAGAGGCCAAAAATCCCTCAGGACACTTGGTGGCTGAGCCCGGCCTGGACCCCCTTTCTCCTGACCCCGGTTGTCTGCGACCGCTTTTCTCATCTCATTATGTATGGCTGACAAACTGCCTGCAGTTTTGTTCTTTCCTCGGTGCTGGAATAATTGAAGGCAGAAATCTTCATCATTTGGCAACATAGAGCCCTCAGAGCTCAATGTCTGACCACCTCCCCAAACACCCTCCTTGGTCCCATGTGATGTCTCTTTGAGGGTGCTCAGAGAGTTAGAAATTAGTATTCCCTCTCCTCCTATTTTTATTAATCTACTTCTTATCAACCGATACAGTGAACTGATGGCTAGCCTTATCATTTGTGACTGACATAATTCCAGCCCATGCGGGAAAATGTGCTGGTTTTCCTATTTGGAACAGCTTTATCTTGAGTAAAAATGCTAATTTCAGTGCGACCGTTTGAACTTGGGATACCAGCTTGTGGCCTTCAGTATTGTCTGAGCCCTGACCACTGTGCATGGGATGATAAAACGTGGCTGAGGTCATGTTCCCAGAAACCATTCAGTGTCAGATTGGTAAGCATTTGTAAGCTGTGGGTATTGGTCTACAGAGGGGAGGAAATCAGGCTGAAACTTTGGCCAGACCATTCAAGGGGACTCTTGTGTAGCTTTATTCAGTGTCTAAACCAGCATTTTCCCACTTGAATGAAGTTTTCATTGAGTAGTTTAGCAGAAATGAAATGTAGCTCATTCTTCCAGAGCACACCAAGCAGCCCTGCCCGTGCTGTTCTGGTCAGGCACTAACCTTCCATAGTCATTTGAACTGGACACCCACTGGGGCCCCAGCAGTACCTACTGCCTGCTCTGAAGAGAGGTGTCATGTGTGTAGGGAGGAGGGGCAAGACTAGCATTTGTGAACTCAGAGGCCTATGATACAATCGTATGGGGTTTTCTTTATTTCTTTCTTTTTTTTTAAGTAAAAGAAGAAAGACTGTTACCTTAGATTTGTCTATAGATTAGGGGTCTGGTTGACCCTCTTGATAAGGTTCAGGTATGATGGATACCTGATGACACCTGAAAGTCTAAGCTGTATGCAGGACTAACCCAGTCAGATAGGGTTATTCAGTAATTACTTTTTGCCGCATTAACATCTAAGGCAAACAGTACCTTTGGAAATTAAGGCAGTGTGTTTTTTCATGGCCTTGCTTATTTGTTACAAGCACAGCACCGCCGCTACCTGATTCAAGAGGCTGAAGCCAGCCTCCCAGCCTGGCAGGCTCTAGTTAGATGACAGTGGCAGCCGATCTTTGCCTGAGTCTCAAGACTAAAATCGCCTTTAGTGGTGCTCTTTCTGGGAGAAAGAGCACAGATGGACTTCGAAATCAGGCAAGCATGGGTTCAAATTTTGGCTGTGGGACATCTGGTGGTTTGGTTCCCAAGCTAAGCAATAATTTTTATCTTCCAAGGCTGGCTGTGACGATGGATGAGGCTGCAGTGAAGGGGGAGCATGTGCAGTGTCCTCCCACTGGGCCAGCACAGCTCTCCCTGCCTATCCCTCTGCCTCTGTGAGTCATTTGGAAGGACAGGTGGAAGCACCTGAGGTTTCTGAAAGTGAACCTTTTGGTGATTCAAGTCACCTGGGCAAATCTGCCAACTCTAAAGCAGATAGAGCAAACTGCCCAGCAATATCATGCCCAAAAGGCCCACAGCTTTGTGCCATCAGCAGAATGGGGCGCCTGCCCTCTTATTAGCCCTTAGTGGCTCTGCTGGAGTAATGCGTATTAGTGGTAGACGTCAGCCCTGGCCCCCATGGCAGCAAAGGCTGAAAGGACACCGCCAGCACCACCCAGATGCTATGTCTGGTTCTGTGGCAGGCACTGAGAATTTGGACTAGGACAGATCTCTTTGATGCCAGGCCTTAGGCCCAGGCAGACCGAGGTGCCAAGGCCCCTGGGCGTGGAGCTGCCCTCACGCTTGAAGCTGGCGCTGCAGCTCAACATTCCCAAAAGATGAGGGAAAGCCCCAGCTGTGGCTTGGGTGTTTTAAAAACACAGTTACGAGAGAAAATCTCAGTGTTACAGAGAATTTAGATAATTCCTTGCATTTTACAGCAGTAGAATTTTATATTATTAAGGGTCCAAATTAATGTGGAAAAAGATACACTTTGTATGTGTTCATTCCTTTCCACCCCATCCTCCTCTTTGGTTTCTAAAAGGACATGCACATGGTACTAGTGGAGAAATATTTTTAAAGGAAAACATACACCTGTGCCATGTATTCCCATTTGCCTGCAGTGGGCTGTGTAAAACATTTTTGAATTCTTGGATGAAGGCTTTCTACAGTCTGAGGGACCTTGTACCTGATCATGTTTGTCTCGCAGTCTGAGGTTGTTTTTTTGCACAAATCTTTGCTTTTCCAATGAATTTAGACCACACCTTGTACTTGACCTGATTTGAAGTGTTCGTCCTTAACAGAGGTTTTGAATAAGCTAATAACCCCACGTTATACATAGGCAGTGGGCAGACTTCACTTAAATCCAAAAAGGGAAATTCGATCACCCTGTTTTTTTTCTATTCAGCCTAAGCTTTAGTGTGGACAGTTTGCCAGTGAAATGCATTTCTCAAGGAAAGCACTACAACCATCATTTTTTACACTTGCATCCCAGGTGACCATCAGCACCTTTAAATGAATTTAAAAGAGTGTCACTTTGGTGCTCCTCCATGAGTTCAGATTCTACTCTTTACATCCCTCTTTTCCCCTTTGCCCACCATGCCCAGTGTCAGAGGACTGGGCCAGAGATCCAGGCCATTGTTCTTCCTCTTTGGGCCGGTAGATAAGTTGCCCCCACTAGGTCTGCTGTTGGGATGGTAGATTTACTGAAGGCCGCATCCAAACTCGATAGCCTATTAAGGAAAACCTGTAACTTCCCTGAGAAATTAACTCGTGTAAAAGTGGGTATTAGTATCTATCCTGGCAGGTTATTGAGCGGGCTAAATGTAGCACTTGTGAGAGCACAGAGCATGCAGAGGGACACCCATATTGGGGCAGCCCAGGCAGTACTCCAACAACCCCTAGCGTTGGGCGAGGGAGATCTCATGCGCGGCACACTCACTCTTCAATTAAAAATTTAAAAATACAACATATGTCTAAAAGAACCACTGAATATACTAGTACAGAGCTAGTGTTTGTGGGCATGGCTGTGTTTATAAGGTGGATTTCTTCAGTAAGTGGCATATGTATGGCCAGGAGTGGAAATAAGACTCCTTGGTTAAGATGTCAATCCAGATACCAGAACTTGCAATTCAGAAGAACCTGTCATTTTATTGTAAACCCTTAGCAGAGAGAAGGGCATAATTATCCTGGTATACCTGTAACATTTTGCCCAAATCTAGCTTTCCCATGTTTTTGGTTATCACCTTTTCCTTGCATTAAATTATTATTTTTTTAAACCATGTACCCTCGAAAATAGTGCTAGAGAATACATAAATAGATGAAGATTTTAATCAAAATTTATGAACTTGCATTATAACATTTTTGTGATAGTCCTACTTGAATTATCTTTTTCTACTTGACTAAAATAGAATTTGATTTTTCTATGGAGTATTTAACGTTTGGGTCATAATCAAGTAGGGATGAATTAATAGATCTCGCTGAGTGAACTGTCAGGACAGATCCCCTCTGGGTTTTAAATGCAATTAAAAATGTCAGTGAGCTCACTTGGAGGTCCACAGACCTTCAGGGCTCCCTCGAAAATGTTAGGCAAGGACTGAAAGAAGCTATCCAAGTGTAGGAACCATAAGGTAAAAACAGTCTCTCCACAGTCATGAGGGAGAGGGCTGTAGTCACCTGCCAGGCTTCTTGTCTTAACCTCCTTGTAGTTTTGGGATGTTTTTCTCTGATTTCCTGCAGGGGTGTTTTCGGCAGGAGGCTGCGGATCCAATAGGTGGCCTGTCTCAGTAAATAAGCAGTGCAAGAGACTCCAAGACAGGAATGAGTCTCCAAATATTTTCTGTGCTCTCTGCAACCTGACTCACTAATTAGGCTCCCAGACGTACCTCCTTCCCACTTGGCAGCCTCTCTTTTGTTTCTGACAGGCTTTGAGGGGTGTGGGTGGGGAGCAGAGGGGTAGGAATTCTGAAGAGACTTGGGAACTTACGTAGGGTCCCTGGTTTATGGCCTGCTGTCCCCAGTCTCCTCATCCCTTCCATCCTCAGAGTGTGTTATAGAGAATGACTCCAGAGATGATCCAAGGATTCAAGGTGGAGAGATGGGAGCATTTTTGTTTGGGTAGAGGTCAGCAGATACAAAGCAACTTTTTTCTGGGGTTCATTAAAAATATTTGCGGCAAATAATCAGTTATTTCTCAGGCAGTTACTTAAAATCAAGTAAGCAAGTGTTCTAAATACGATTTTCTATTTCTTTTCAGATTTCGTATGTTCTTTTTCTACAAATGATTTCCCAGACCATAATTCTCTGTTGAGATTTGAGTTGGATTTCAGAATTCGGAGAAGTCCCGCAGCTTTGTTACCTCAGAGGTGTAATCAGCTGAAAATTTTACGTTTTGAGTTCGGCATTTTGCCAGTCATCTGTCGTAGCTGAACGCCCAAAGTAAGTTTTCACTTTTCTGCTTTAAAACAGATGGGAGAAGTTGTTGCTTTTGCCTGAAATACTCAATTTGCACAGTAGGTGTTTCATTAGTAAAATGGCATTAAATGTAGCCCTGATTTGATGAGACCCATAATATTTCCGTTTTCAAGGGACTTGATTCAAAAATTGCATTCACTATTCCTTCTTTTAGGGCATTATGGCATTGAGTAGCTAGGAAGCACAGCGTGGGTACCTCCAAGCTGTAAAACACCCTCACGCCCATCTCTCTGGCCCAGCAGAGATCGTTCTTGCATCTGTACAGGTTGAGGCCTTCTGCGTGCAGTGTTGGGAGTCCCAAGATAGGGAAGAGCTGCCTTCAGGACACTTTTGGTCTAGCAAAGGTTTCATTCCAACTTTGATGCTGAGAAGAGAAGTCTACATCAAAAGATGAGAACAGATACAGGGTTCTGAGGAAAGTTTACCTCTTTATATGAGAAATCTACTTGTGTGTGTTAAAAATGAAACAATACCTATAATACAGCATATGGATTCTGAGATTCAGGGGCTCTCTAATAACAGATACTAGACTAAATCATATCTCTGTGGAACAGAAGTATTTCTTAGCCCTAACAGAACGTTGGGACATTTGATTTAGAATGTAAGAAACACTCTGTGGTAGTCTGGCTAACCTGGTGCTCTGTCTCTGGCTGGTAGTAAGGAGCGCCTCATGGGAAGGCACAATTCCACCTTCGGACCACTGTCTCACAGCTGTAGGGATAACATCCAAGAATTAGCTCTCCTTCAGAAGTTCGTTTTGCTTCTATCATTCACAAATTATTTTAAACTATTCTAGACTCTTTAACATTGGACTATAAAAATCTCATGGTATGATTTCTATGAATCTATTAGTTTAGTATAAATTAGAATTTTATTTGGTCCAAAACTGCTACTGAAAATTTTGTAAATGGGTTTTTTTCTCCTTGACCACTTTTTTTGGGGGGTGGGGAGCAGTGAGGAGCTGATTCTTAATGTCAATTATGTTCCCCTCTGATGTGTGCCAACAAGAATCGCACAGAATTACTATGCAGTATTTCATAAGAGTACCATTAAGTGTCTGAATGTCTCGCCTTACTATCCTTGATGATTTCTTTTAGAGAAAATGATACATTGTCCTATTTATTTAGGGTGTTGCTCACTGCGATTTCCAGGTCTAGGCCCTGGCGTGGAATGAAGAGCTTGACCCTCCTATTGTACAGCCTGATTCCAAGCCCTGCCCCTTCTCCCACCCTCTTTACCTTCAGCTACTCTGAGCCTGACCTCCCAGGACATTGTTGGCTCCCATTAGCTTTACATCCCCCACCCCCACCCCAGCATTGACAGGGAACTCCTAGCTATCTCTTCAGACCCTACATGAAACGAACACCACTGGGGTGGTGTTCCCAGACCATTTCCAGAACATTTCCATTACATTAAAAAAAAAAATCTTGTTACCTATGCAGGCTCAATTTTTTTAATAGTCCTGGCAGTGAAACCTTTTTAAGACTTACTCATTTCTAAATACAGTCCTATGTTTTTGTGGCAATATAAGCTAGAAATTGGTGTAAATCCTCAAATCTGTTCATCAGAATTCATTAGTAATTCATCAGTAACAGACTCTGACACTACTTTAGAAAGTCCTTGATCATGAGTGACATTAAGACTTTAAGTTATGGTCAGGTTAAGTTATACTCTTTTAGAAAGTAGTGAGGCAGGGGAAGTAACAGTCTCACTCAAGGCAGCATTTCTGCACAGACACCCTGCCAGAACCTGTTACTGTTCTGCAAGCAAGAGGTGATGTCTGCTTGTGACTGGGCCGAGAGCCGTACATACATAGATTGTCATGAAGATAGACTTACAAAAAATGTTTATTCCTCTATAATTTCAAAGAATTATTTTACCAGTTCTGACTCATATCAGAACCCTTATTTACTTGTTAAAAATTACTTTTGTGGTTTAGAAATATGTAGTGGGAAATCATTGGATATGTCCATTTATATAATAAATATTTATTGTGAGCACCAGCTGGATTCCAGGCTGTTTTCCTTTAAGTGACTGTTTTAGCTCTGTGTTTTAGCAGCTACAAAAATAGATAAAATACAGTTAGAGACACCATTTGTCATGGGCTTGTGGGATGGGCAGAACCCCGACAGCTCCAGTCCTGTGCTTACTGCTGTTGATAAGAAGTTGATCTTCTTATCGAGAGTCTCTGGTGCCCAAGGCAGGGTGAACAGACCCTCATAAAGGAGTCTGAATAAGCCAAAAGACAGTATGGAGTGAATGTTATAGAATGAAGGGATGTCTGGGCAGAGGCATAATGGATCCTTCCTTGGCACAGGCCGGCTGGTGGATTAGCTGGGTAATAGGCCCTAAAGTCTCCAAGTCACTTAAGCGGTAATGGGTCGGGGACCAGGCATATGCCATTTAGTCAGTGGTCTTTGAAGTACCTGTAAGAAAAGTGATATAACTTGGTCAGCGTTATCATTTGCCATGTCTTGGAAAGAATGCAAACAACACTAGCCTGGTGAAGTGATGGGGCGTCAGCCCCAGATGCATCTCTAAGTTATTGAGTATAACAGGCTTGTGCTAACCCAGCTAGACTTACAATGGGACCAGGCTGAGGGAAGCAGTGAGAGTGGGTGGGAGGGTATCCAAGCTGCATCTCGGAGGGGCCTAAGTGGGGTCCCTGAACCTCTGTTTTCTTGCCTCTCATTCTCTTCTCCAGGAACCTCCCCAATTAGAGGTTAAGGAGCTAAGTTTTCTGAACCCCTGGGCCTGATCCTTGTCCACTCTGGGGAGTGAAGACCATGGGAGGACCATGGTGACAAAGCTCTTCCTTTTCCACTGGAATTGTTAACAGAAATGTAATCTACACTTAATTCTTCCCATATATAATTGAAAATGGACTTGGTTCACTGTTGGAGGCTGGCTGGCATTTACCGGGGAGAGAGAATGGGAAGGGCATTGTATGCAATGCTGGAAATTTTTAATCCTTTGAAAAACTTTTTGGAGACCTTTTCAGGAGAGAAGTCTAAGGGGTAGGAGGATGTTGGTATTGTAAGGGAGGACAGATGGTGCCTTAGGTGATAAGACTCGTGCTAAGTAAGGTAAAGGAGGCCTGGATTTCACAAACTGTCAGTTGCTGATATGACTCTCCAGAGTGGAAATGTTGGCAATGAGGCTGTACATACCATTTTCTTTTTTTAAGCTTCGCTAACATGTAATTGACAATAAAATTGTAAGATATTTAAAGTGTACATCACGGTCATTTGGTATACATGTATGTTGTGAGAAAATTCCTACCATCTGGTTAACTAACACATCTGTTACCTTGTACATTTGTTCTTCTGTTTGTGAGAACATTGAAGTTCTGTTCTCTTAGTAAATTTTAATGATATAATCCAGGGTTAACAACTATTGTCACCATGCTCTACCTTAGATTCTCATACCTTATTCATCTATAGCTAAAAGTCTGTATCCTTTTATCGACCTCTTATTTTTCCCACACTCCAGACCTGGGAAGTACTTCACTAGTGTTTCTGTAAGTTCCACTTTTTTTAAGATTTTACTTGTAAGCAACATCATGCAATATTTGTCTTTCTCCATCTGGCTTATTTTCATTGCATAGTGTCCTCAAGGTCCATCCATGTTGTAAAAAATGGCAAGATATCCTTCTTCCTCGTGGCTGAGTTATATTCCATTGTGTGTGTATGCACATATATCACATCATCACATACACATCACATCTGCATTCATTCATCTATCAATGGACACTTAGGTTATTATCTTGGTTATTGTGAATAATACTGCAGTGAACATGGAAGTGCAGATAGACATCTCTGAGATCCTGTCTTCATTTCTTTTGGGGATATAACCAGGAGTGACAGTGATAGATCATATGGTAGCCCTATTTTTAATTTTTAAAGGAATTTCTGTACTGTTTTCCATAGTGGCTGCACTAGTTTAAATTCCCACTAAAAGTGCACAAGGGTTCCCTTTCTCCATATCCTCACCAGCACTTACCTCTTGTCCTTTTTTTTGTTTGTTTTACAGTTCCAATTATTTCCCCTAGTCCCCCTCCACCCATCCTGCCCCACACTTCCATAGTCTATCCCCACCCCATTTGTCCATGTCCATGGGCCTTTCATATATATGTTCCATGACTAATCCCTTTACCTTCTGTCAAACGGTCCCCACCCCCCCACTTAGCCTTGTCAGTCTGTTCTGTGATTCAGTGTCTCTGGTTCTATTTTGCTTATTTGTTTATTTTGTTCATTAGCTTTCTCTTATAGGTGAGATCATATGGTATTTGTCTTTCACCGCCTGGATTTTTTCACTTAGCATAATGCTCTCCAGTTCCATCGATGCTGTCACAAAACGTAGGAATTCCCTCTTTCTGCTGCATAGTATTCCTCTGTGTAAATGTTCCACAGTTTTTTGATCTACTCATCTATGATGGGCACTTAAGCTATTTCTAGCTCTTGGCTATTGTAAATAGCACCACTATGAACATAGGGGTGCTTAAGTTCTTTTGAATTGGTGTTCCAGGATTCTTAGGGTATATTCCCAGCAGTGGAATTGCTGGGTCGAAAGGTAGTTCTATTTTTAATTTTTTGAGGAAATTCAATACTGTTTTCCATAGTGGGTGTACCAGTCTGCATTCCCATCAACAGTGTACTAGGATTCCTTTTTCTGTACATCCTCACTAGCACTTGTCGTTTATTGATTTATTAATGATAGCCATTTTGGCAGGTGTAAAGTGGTATCTCACTATGGTTTTAATTTATATCTCTCTGATGTCCAGTGATATTGAGCATTTTTTCATATGCCTCTGGGCCCTCTGTCTGCCCTTCTTGGAGAAGTGTATTCGGATCCTTTGCCCATTTTTTAAATTGGATCATTTGTCTTCCTGATGTTGAGTCGTATGAGTTTTTTATACATTTTGGAGATTAAACGCATGTCTGATGTATCATTGACAAATATGTTCTCCTATCTAGGCAGTTCCCTTTTCATTTTGATGATAATTTCTTTAGATATGCATAATCTTTTTGATGTAGTTCCATTTGTTTATTTTTTCCTTTATTCCCTTGCCCTAGGAGATATATTGGCAAAAATGTTGCTACGTGAGATATCTGAAATTTTATTACCTGTGTTTTCCACTAGGGTTTTTATGGTATCACAAGTTATGTATAAGTCTTTCATCCATTTTTAGTGTATTCTGGTGTATGGGGTGAGTTGGTGGTCTAGTTTCATTTTTTTTTGCAAGTACCAGTCCAGTTCTCCCAGCACCATTTATTTGAGAGGCTATTTTTATTCCATTGTATGCTCATGCCCGCTTTGTCAAATATTAATTGACCATAGAGAAATGGGTTTATTTCTAGGCTCTCCGTTCTGTTCCATTGATCTATGCGACTGTTCTTATGCCAGTACCAGACTGTTTTGATTATAGTGGCCTTGTAGTATAGTTTGATATCAGGTATTATGATCCCTCCTACTTTGTTCTTCTTTCTGAAGATTGTGTAGGTATTAGGGGTCTTTTTTGGTTCCATATAAATTTTTGTAGTACTTGTTCTAGATCTGTGAAATATGCCATTAGTATCTTAATAAGAACGCATTTAACCTATGAATTGCTTTGGGTAGTATGGACATTTTGATGATGTTAAATCTTCCAATCCATGAACATGGTATATGTTTCCATTTATGTGTGTCTTCCTCAGTTTCTTTCTTGACTGTTCTCTGGTTTTCTGAGTACAGGTCTTTCACCTCCTTGGTTAGGTTTATTCCTAGATACTTTTTTGTTGTTGTTGCTGTGGTAAATGGGATTTTTTTCTTAGTTTCTCTTTCTGATAGTTCATTGTTGGTGTACAGAAATGCCTTTGGTTTCTGAATATTGACTTCGTATCCCACTACTTTGATGAATTCACTTACTAGGTCGTGCAGTTTTTTTGGTGGAGTCTATAGGATTTTCTATATACATTATCATGTCATCTGCAAATAATGATGGTTTTACTTCCTCTTTTCCAATTTGGATGCCTTTTAATTTCTTTGTCTTGCCTGATTCCTGTGACTAGGACCTCCATTGCTATGTTGAATAAGAGTGGTAAGAGTGAACACTGTTGTATTGTTTCTCTTCTTAAGGGAGACACTTTTAGTTTTTGCCCATTGAATATGATACTGGCAGTAGGTTTCTCATATAAGGCCTTTATTATGTTGAGGTGTGCTCCCTCTATTCCCAGTTTGCTGAGTGTTTTTATCACAAATGATTGCTGGATTTTATCAAATGCTTTTTCATCATCTATTGATATTATTATGATTTTGTCCTTTAATGTCTTTTTGATAACAGCCATTCTAACAGGTGTGAGGTGATATCTCATTGTGGTTTTGATTTGCACATCCCTGATGATTACTCACATCGAGCACCTTTTCATGTATCTTTTGGCCATTTGTATGTCTTGTTTGGGAAAACATCTATTCAGATCCTCTGGATTGTTTGTATTTTTGCCAGGTTGTGTGAACTTTTATATATTTTGGATATCAACCCCCTTTCAGATACATGATTTGCAAATATTGGGTTAGCCAAAAAGTTCACTTAGTTTTTTCTGTATGATGGTTCTAGTAGTGTTTAATTGTCTTTAACTTCATTCAAAACAGTTTTGTTAGATTGTATTGTGACAGCTGCCATATGAACAGTGCATTTTTTTAAAAAAATCAAAATTGGTGAATTTTTGTGTAGCCACAAAAGATGGAAGAAAATATGCAACATTTTCATTGTGTTATGCTTTATTATTTCACAAAAGGTAAAAATGCAACTGAAATGCAAAAAAAAATTTGTGCACTATATGGAGACAGTGCTGTGACTTATTGAATGTGTCAAAACTGGTTCGCAAAGTTTCTTGGTACTATTGACATTTTGACCAAATAATTTTTGCTGTGGGGCTGTCTTATTCATTGGAAGATACTTAGCAGCATCCCTGACCTCTACCCACTAGAAGCCAGTAGTGGGAGATAGCTGACATACTTAAAATATCCAAGTCAATACAGTTATTGGTGAAAATGAAAAATGTTGTCTTTTATTTTATGGAAAACTAAACGGACTTTTGGGCCAGTCAAATATTTTCTCCCATTCCATAGGTTGCCTTTTCATTTTGTTGATAGTTTTTTGTTGTCATTTTTGTTTTGCTGTGCAGAAGCTTTTAGTTTGATGTCCCATTTGTATATTTTCACTTTTATTGCATTTGCCTTTGATATCATATTAAAAAAATCTATCACCAAGACCTATGTCAAGGAGCTTAATTTCTGTTTTCTTCTTGGAATTTTATGGCTTTAGGTCTTATGTTCAAGTCTTTAAAACCACATTGAGCCTGTTACACTTCCCACAGCACCTTTGTATAAAGCAAAGCTTCATAACATTGCAGATGGACATTTCTCTATTATAGTCAGTGAACACATCATTTTCTAATAGTTGAGGTGATGATCAGAATTTAGCCAGGCATGCTGCCTTTGTCCCTTAGGTATCATGCAAACGTGCACTAGCAGGCTGGTTTCCTTGAAAGCTGGAGAAAAATATTAAAAACAGAAAAAGCAAATTCCTGACCACCCACCCCCGCACATACATGCCTTTATTACCCTGACACATTGTAGAAGCCAAATTCATAACATTCTGATCATTTCTCCACTATTCTGAATTGTACCTTAAAGTTTACAAAGGAATTTTCATGGAAATTTTCATAAATTTTCTTTAGAACTAAGTGATGTGGTCCCCCTTCCCTACTTTCATAAAAGAAGGAAATGAGCCGGGAGAGGTTACTTTACTTGCCACTTTACGGGCGTGGCATTGGACAGTGACCCAGGACTCAGTCTGCACACTGGTTGTGGGAGCACTGACCTAGCAGTGCTCAACAGTCTCTGGAGCAGGCATGGAGGTGATACAGAAGTGAGGGAACAACACTACGAAACAGGCCCCACAGAGCATTCTATGAGAGTGTCGCAGCGGTTCCAAAATTAGAAGAGGTAAAGTGTTTTTCTTGGCTTCTCGAGAAAAACAGAAGTATATTTCTGCTGCCTGTGTGTACTGCAGGGTAGGTGATACAGGCTTTTAGCAAATGAGACCTTGGACAGGTCAGTCTTTTGGAGGTGATGGGTATGTTTGTTACCTTGCTTGTGGTAATGATATCAAGGTATACGCATAGGTCCAAACTCATCAAATTGTACACACTACATATGTGTAACTTTTCACATACTAAGTAAATTTCAATAACATTAAAAAAATAAATTGCTGTGGCAGTATAAGAACCCTTTATAGACTTATGACCAGGGTGTGACCAGACTGCGCATTTCCTTATGTATCCGAAGGGCGCATGTGGAAGACTTCTGCGCTGCCTTGAGCAGCAGACACACCAGGCGGTCCGGAGCACTGAGAGGAGGGTTGCTGGTGGTCCCTGGAACCTCTCGCCTTTTCCTGTCGCTGATGTGCCTCAGTGTAGAGAGCAAAAATCATCTTAAGTTTTAGATTTTTGCCTATCAGAATCAATTTTCCTGTGGACTTTTATAATAACATTTTAAATGTTTGGAAATAATACTGACTCTAAGATATTAAAATGGTTATGAAAACCTTATGAACAAATCAGACCATAAAAGATCACAGGGTAAGGGACATGGTTTTTTGTACTGTGTCAACAAGCAAGATATTGACAAAAGCAAGTTTTTTAACTTGCTTTTAACTTGCTTTTATTGATTATGCTATTACAGTTGTCCTATTTTTTCTCCCCTTTATTCCCCTCCACCCTGTACACCCACTCCCACTAGCATTCCCCCATTTATTTCATGTCCATGGGTCGTACATATAAGTTCTTTGGCTTCTCCATTTCCTATACTATTCTTAACCTCCCCCTGTCTATTTTGGACGTACTATTTATGCTTCTTATTCCCTGTACCTTTTCCCCCATTCTCTCCCCTCCCCCTCCCTGCTGATAACCCTCCATGTGATCTCCATTTCTGTGATTCTGTTCCTGTTCCGGCAATTTGCTTAGTTTGTTTTTGTTTTTGTTTTTTATGTTCAGTTGTGGATAGTTGTGAGTTTGTTGTTTTACTGTTTATAGTTTTGATCTTTTTTTTTCTTAGGTAAGTCCCTTTAACATTTCATATAATAAGGGCTTATTGATGATGAACTCCTTTAACTTGACCTTGTCTGGGAAGCACTTTTTCTAAAAAAAAGTGCTATTCATTCCATTCTAAATGATAGCTTTGCTGGATAGAGTAATCTTAGATGTAGGCCCTTGCCTTTCATGACTTTGAATACTTCTTTCCAGCTCCTCCTTGCCTGTAAGGTTTCTTTTGAGAAATGAACTGATAGTCTCATGGGAACTCCTTTGTAGGTGATTCTCTCCTTTTTTCTTGATGCTTTTAAGATTCTCTCCTTATACTTAATCTTGGGTAATGTAATTATGATGTACCTTGGTATGTGCTTCCTTGGGTCCAACTTCTTTTGGACTCTCTGAGCTTCCTGAACTTCCTGGAAGTCTATTTCCTTTGCCAGATTGGGGAAGTTCTCCATTATTTTTTCAAATAAGTTTTCAATTTCTTGCCCTTTCTCTTCTCCTTCTGGCACCCCTGTGATTTGAATGTTGGAACGTTTAAAGTTGTCCAGAGGTTCCTAAGCCTCTTCTTATTTTTTTGAATTCTCGTTTCTTCATTCTGTTCTGGTTGAAAGTTTATTTCTTCCTTCTGCTCCAAATCGTTGATTTGAGTCCTGGTTTCCTTCCCTTCACTGTTGGTTCCCTGCATGTTTTTCTTTATTTCACTTTGCTTAGCCTTTCCTTTTTCCTCCATTTTGTGACCATACTCCATCAATTCTTTGAGCATCCAGATTACCAGTGTTTTGAACTCTGCATCTGGTAGTTTGGCTATCTCTTCATCGTTTAGTTCTATTTTTGAGGCTTTGTTCTGTTCTTTCCTTTGGGCCGTATTTTTTTTGCCTCGGTGCACCTATTACATTGTAAGGGGCGGAGCCTTAGGTGTTCACCAGGGCGGGGCAACCCACATCACTGCCTTGTTGCGCTGTATGTGGGGGAGGGGTCTGAGAGGGAACTATGCTGCATGGTTCTTGGCTGGCTTTCAGTCACTTCCCCTGCTACCCACAAGCAAATTGGGCCCTTCTGGTGCTGATTCCCAGGTGGGTGGGTTTGTGTATGTTCTAGGACCCTGTGGATCTCTCAGACAAACTCTCCTATGAAATTGGGAGTTTCTCCCGCTGCCACAAACCGCACAGGTTTTGACCAGTAGAGGTTTTGAGGCTTCCTTTTCCTGCGCCGGAACCCTGGGTTGCACGGTCTCTCTCATTCCCAGTTGTCCTCCCAGTTTATCAGCCTGCAAATGTGGGACTGCCTGGTCCTCTGCATGTCCTCTCAGCCTTGGTTACCCATCTCCGCCCCTCCTACCTGTCTGGATAAATGTTTCTTTTTTAACTCCTTGGTTGTTGGACTTCCATACAGTTCAATTTTCTGGCAGCTCTGGTTATTTTTTGTTTTAAATTTGTTGTTTTCATTCTTTCGGTTGTACAGGGAGACAAAGTGTGTCCACCTATGCCTCTATCTTGGCAGGAAGTCCAAAAGCAAGTGTTGAATGGAAACTAATACCCTCTGTGCTTGCTGAGGGAGAGGTGACTGCATCCACCTGCCAGGTCCATGCCTGGGGACCCACCTGTGTCTTGATGTGAAAAGACATTGGCCTTCTCAGCCTCTCCAGGGGTTGAACTTGGCCAACAATAACATTGACAAGTGAATTGGTTGGATTTCAGCTTGACTGCTCTCTGGAAGAAGCGAGGGGACCCTAATTGTTTAATCCAGTGTGGTGGTTTGTGGGACCCCTTGGCTCTCCAGCCTCCTGTGTGGAGGCCTACACAGGCCACAGTACGGGCACACTGCAGCCAGGAGCAGCCCAGGGCCTGCGCAGGGCCACAGTGGACTCCAGCCCACCCCACCCCCCAGAGTATTCTGGAATCAGAATACTCTTTCCATTTCTGCAGAATGCTGCTTTCTGCTCTCCTCCACACCCAGAACTCGTGGGGAACGAGTGGGGAACTAGGATTCCCAGCCACCAAAAGGTCAAGAGGGGTGGTCCGCGCTAAGATCAGAAGAGCCAGGGGAAGCTGTTGACCCCCAGAGCCTGAGGCAGGAATGCCTTCCCTGGGTCTGGTGGGGGCCTCTTTTGTGGGAGAAGCTAAACACAGGCTATCTTCAAATGGCTATGTCTTACAACCCAGAAGCTCATTTTAAAAGACAGTTTTATAAAACAGTGGCCACATTTTCCTAGTGGTTAGATCCTAAGCCTCTTCAGTGTGTGCCTGGAACAGAGGTGTCTAGAGAAAGTGTTGAGTGTGTGGGGGGGTGGGGGTGTGGTGTGGGCATATGTAGGAACTGATACCAGTTTGATTGTGGGTTTTCTTCTTATCTGCACCCAAGGACACGCTTATTGATTTTAGAGAGAGGGGAAGGGAGGGAGAGAGAGAAGGAAACATTGATGTGAGAGAGAAACATCCGTTGGTTGCCTCTTGTATGTGCCCCAATCAGGGACCAAACCTATAACCCAGGCATGTGCCTTGACCAGGAATCAAACCCATGCCCTTTTGGCTTATGGGACGACACCCGGCCAACTGAACCACACCAGCCACGGCTCAGTTGTGCTTTCCATGGCTGTGTGTTAATCTCTAGGCCTTAGTTTCTGTGAGAGTAACATGGAGGGACTAGGTGAGTGCTGGGTCTGTGATCTTGGAATTCTAGGGACAGAACTGCATGGACTGCTTGGTACCACAACCCTGGCTGCTACACCCCACAGAATTCTGTGAGGAAGTGTTCAGGTGCAGGAGCACGAGTGGGAGAGCCCACTGGCACTTCCTCCTGCCCCAATTGCAGTAAACACCAGATCTCATCTACCACCCGAGTCTCCACTCCAGGAGAAGGGAGCAGGGAATTCCCAGGGAAACAAGCTGCTGATGCTGCTAGCTCTTATTGGCTGAGTGGGGCCAGTCAGAGAGAGAGCTAGAACCGTGGTTACGTACTGGGGGACGGAGTGGAGATGGACACACCACAGCCCCTGCCTCACTCCCCGCTTTCCAGAAGCAAGTATGCAGGCCTCAGGGAGTGCTCGGTCAGTCAGTGCCTGCTGGCTGCATAGTGAGCCACCAACCTAGGGGGCAGGTGGACGTGGGCCCTCGGAAGCTTCGTAGAGGTTCAGATGACGCAGGTGAGAACTGTAGTGTAAACGTTTTTACCAGAACTGGTCCCTAATCTGGTTCCTTCTCATAATCATGCAAGGACCCCAGGCCAAGTTCCTCGCTCCAGGGATTAGATTTAGGGAAGCCTGGTCATTTGTGCTTATCCAGTCCTTCTGATCAATGAGTTTGGAAACTGCTAATGTGGACCCTGGATTTTATACCCCCTCCCAGCTGGAGAAATAAGGGACTAGTCTGTGATTGAAAGCATAGGTAAGATAAAAAGAGGGGGGAAGGTGACTGTCACCATGCAGTGTTCTAGTCTCCTAGCTATACCCCTCTCTGCTCCAGGCCACTTTGAAATGCACATTCATCTTGAGGAGGCGTGAGGAGCTCAGGCCTCACTACAGACCCTCCTGGGCTGTGGGGTCTGTATGTCAGTGTCCACTTTAAAGGGACCTTTTATCTGAGGTCCTTCATTTAAGAATTTTCATATATTCACACGTTAGAGAATTCATGAGACTTAAAAAAAAATCATTCCATAACTAATTGAAGTGTTTATTGACAATTCTGATTTTTGATCTTGTAATGAGTTAACTCTCAAAGGAGACTGATCTTAGGCACAGAAATCTAATAAAATATCGTGAAGAAACAGGAAGCACCTCTGGGCACTGTGGTGCTTAGAACATACCAGAAACGAGAGTGCTGGTATTTCTCTCTCTTGTGTTGTGTTTCCCTGTGCCTCATGTTCTCTACGTGGAGAGAGTCCAACTCAGGATAGTGGGTTTCTGGAAAACATGCCTCATGGTCAGTAGAAATCATGTAGCAGATATTATTTTGTGTGAAAGGGAAATAATTTCTCTTATAGGGGTTTTTTACAGGGTCCTTACTTTTGCTGAATTGTCTTAGGGTTAATATCTGGGTTTTCTGCAGGGCACGAAAGGAGTGTGAAATACTTATCTTTACAAAAGGCAACATACACAAAGTCAGCCCTTCTCTATCAATTACATCACATCCTGAAGACATTTGCAAGTGTTCCATTCCAGACCCAGACCCTCTAGCCCTCAGGATGAAAGTCCCTGTGTCTTAATATCCTGATGATCCCTGTATCTTAAGAGTTCCCAGCACTGCAAGATTCCCCAGGATCTTCTGATTAAGCAAATGATTGCATTATGGCCTTTACGACTCTAGAGCTGAGTGTTACAACGTTCTGTTACCCTTGAATGCCAACCCCGTGGGGCCCAGTTCTGTCCCCTTGGGTGTTTTTCTTGCATCGTGAATGATGTTTATGGGGAGGCCTGTCATTTTGACTGTCTTAGGAATGGAAAACTTATTAAGGAGGCTTCTGTAAAGAATACCTGATCACTCAGGTTTTCTTACGCAAAAATAACTAACAAACAAGCCAGAAATTTCTTATTCCCAAATTAGAGCCAGATTCCAAATGGATCCTGGTAAAAGGCTCTGACTCCTTTGTATCATCCAGCGCCTCTGAGCGTGGACCGTTCCAGACTTATCCCCACAGTACCTCTCCATTTCAACGTGAATAGCTGCCACGTGGGTGTCTTTGCCTCTGAGGAACTTTTCTATGTCCTCCCTCATAAACTGGCACACTTTAGACCCATTTTATATAGGTATATAATATGTTGACAATAAAAGGATGGAAAAGATACATTGTGCAAACATTGATCATAATGAAAAGAAAACAGGAGTGGCTATTTTAATATCAGATACAGTGTAATTCAGAGCAAAGAAAATTACCACATACAAAGGACCCCATCCAGGATACTGCATTACATTTTGTTGTCCTGTGTCCCAGGCTGTGACAGTCTCAGACTTTCCCTGTTTTTGATGACCCTGACAGTTTTGAGGAGAGTTTGTCAGGTGTCTCTCAGTTGGGATTTATCTGGTGTTTTTCTCATCATTAGACTAGTACAGTGATTTAAACCTTTTTCATCTCATGGTACAAATAAAATAATTACTAAAATTCTGTGGCACACCAAAAAATATATTTTTCCTGATCTGACAAAAAAAAAAATAGGTATAATTTTGGTTTATTCACACCTAATGGCATTGTTGTGTTGGCTGTTGTCATTTTTTATTTGACAGTCTAAGGGAAAAGAGGTCGGTGCCCCTGAGTAAATTGTCAGATATTGCATATTTTAAAAACTCTTGCAGCACACCAGTTGAAAATCACTGGACTAGGGTTATGGATTTTTGCGGGGAAGACCACAGAGGTCAAGTGCCATTCTCATCGCATCATATGAAGAATACACATTGGTCACCTGACTTACCAAATTGTCGTTGACCTTAATCACCTAGCTGAGGCAGTGTCTGCCAGGTTTCTCCACACTGAAGTTACTCTTTCTTTGTCCCATGCTGTCCTGTGTGGAAGTCTCTAGGTGCAGCCTACACTTAAGGTGGGGAGCTAAGCTCCACCCCCTTGAGGAGGGAGTCTACATAATTTATTTAGAATTCTCCTGGGGAAATGTCTCTTCTCCCCCATTTATTTATTTACTCAATCATTCATTTCCTTGCTTTGTAAAATTTGTTTCACCATATACGTGAATAAGTCTAAACAGTATTGTTTCGATTGTTTGTTTTAGGGCTTTATGAAAATGGAACCATGTGGGACGTAGTTAGTCCTTTGCCTTTTTTCTACCCAGTGTGGTTTCGGACAGTCATGTGAGGAAGCTGTCTTCTTTCACTGCTGGACAATATTATGTTGTATGACTGTAGACCCATTTATCCCTTCTCCTGCTGACCGGGTTATTTATTTCTCCTCTTTAACTGTCATAAGCAATGCTGTCCTGAGCAGTGTTGTGCAGGCCCCCTGACTCAGAACTGCCAGAGTTCTTTCCTGCCAATGACTGGAGTGGAGCTGCTGCCTCGTACAGCATGTCAGTGTTCACCTTTCCCACCTGATTCCAAAGTGTCTTCCCGTTTCCCTCTCTCTGGCAGAATATGGAGATTCTCTCTGCCTCACGGCCTTCCTGACGCTCACGTCATCAGGTTTTTCATTTTCCCACGTAGTGTAAAAGGGTGTCTCGCTGTTATCTCAGCTATGAATGCGGTTGCGCTTTTATGGTTTTTCACCATTTACGCTGTCCTTCTGTGCAGTGACAGCTTTTGCTTGCTTTTCATTTGAGTTGTGGGTCTCTTTCTTCTTGAATTGTAAGTTTTTGCCTATTCTAGATACCAGTTCTTTATCATCATATGTACTGCTTACAGCAGTTTCTTTGCAAGTATTTTTCACTATGTTTTGATCTATGAAAATTGATAACTCCTGTTTGAGAATCCAGACTTTGTTTTAACTAGAACAGTCTTTCACTGTGCCAACAATGGGTACCACTGTTTAATCTTGAATGCGTTCACGTGGAAGGGGAGCTTGTATTCTAATAGCTCTGCTGAAAGGCCGTATCCATTTTGTGTTGTTTTAGTGTTCAACCACTTTTTAAAAAAAATTTGGAGATTGAAAAAGATGAATACAAAGTTTTTAAATGCTGGAATTTTACTGACAGTACTTAGGTTATTTTTGCTAGTCTTAGGTTGTACATCTTAGTAGTTCAATGAAGCTTGTTAAACTTTTTCCATTATCTGTTGCTGTGCTAGTCAGTTGTTAGAAAGATCTGGAAGATTCACTCTTCATTCATTGATCTGTATTTCATAAATATTGACATATATTTCATGTATTTTCATCCTTTTATTCAAAGTAGCTGAACAGTATAAAATTTAAATCTTTAATTGGAATTCTCCTATGGCTTCCATAAGGGTAAAGAGCCCTTATTATGTAGAATAACAATGACTATAGCAAAAGTGAGATTGTGGTAGACGAAGCCTCTTACATTTGAATCCAGCTGCAAATGAGGACTTCAGTATAGGCTGGCAGACACCACGAGTGGGTTTGTGTGGAGGAAGCCCTGGACAGCTCCAGAGAGAGCGTCTGGGCCACTCATCTACTCACTCCTGCACGTGCTTGCTGCGTACGTCATAGGCTCAGGCCCCTCTGACTGCGCTGTTCACGGGGAGACAAAGTCCTTATCCTCAAAGAATTACATTGAGTAAGGGAAAATGGGCAGTCAGTAAAAAATATGTGTGAAGTACTGGTCAGTGTCATGGAAAAAGAAAAGAGCAAAGTGTGAAGGGGGTGCAGCAGCCATTGTAGACCTGTGGGGCAGGTGGGGCAGGCAGAGAGTTGGATTTAGTCAGGAATGGGATATGAGAAGGCGGGAGAAACAAAGAGAGGTGACATTGGAACAGAGGCCTGAAGTGAAGGAGCAAGTTGTGCAGATGTCTGGGGAAGAGCACTCCAGGCAGCAGGGTGAATGCAGAGGCCCTGAAGCCAGGGCTCCCCTGGTGCTTCTGAGGAAAAGCAAGGCTTGAGGAGCCAGGGATGTGGGTTTGGAGAAAGAGCCCAGGACCAAGTTGTTCCAGCTTTGGATTTTATTCTAGTGTGATAGGATGCTACAGTGAGGTTTGAACAGAGCAGTGACACAAATCACTTGTCCATTTTGCAGTTGTCACAGAGCTGCTGTTGGGGAGACAGGCTGGAGCTGCATGGAGGGAAGGAACCAGAGAGCAGTAGGAGGGAGGCGCGCAGTCCAGGCGGGAGCTGGCTTGGAGCAGCGCAGTGGAGGGGCAAGGACTGGCTGGGTTCCAGACAGGTTTCGAAGGTGCGCCTCTGGGGTTTGCTGAAATGGATGGGAAGTGTGAGAGAAGAGTCTAAGATTTTCGGCCTGATAAACGACTGGGTGAATGATTGTCTTCTATGTCATTTGCTTAGAAGGGAACATTGTGGGAGACAGGAGGTTTTTGTTGTTATTTATTTGATTTGCTTTCTTTTGTTAGTGGTAGAGAGAGTGAAGAGTTCTGTTTGGACATGTTAAGTCTGAAGTTCACGTTAGACATCCAGATGGAGGTATCGAATAGGCAGTGGGAGTAGAAGCCTGGCGTTCTGGGAGAGCAGGGGTGGAGGCCTGCCTTTGGGAACAGCTTGGGTAGAGATGGTACCCAGAGTCAGGAGGATGGATAGACTCCTCCAGGGAGTGGGCATGGAGTAGGAGCCCCAGACAGCCTGGCTACTTCTGCATCTGTAGGTCGGAAGCACAGGTAGGAGCCAGCAAGGAAACTGAGAAGGAACAGTCAGGGAGGAAGAGAGAAGAGCATGTGGCTGAGGGACCCAGTGAAAGGCATGTTCAGGAAAGGGCTGATGGACAGTGTCAGCTGTCAGTGTGCACGTAAGATGACCTGGGAGAGGGAGATATTCATGACACAGTAGCACAGGCAAACAACTGTAGGAGCAGATTCCTTCAGGAGGCAAGAGGGAGCAGCAGTGGACAGAGGACAGGCCTCAGAAGGACGTCCAGATGCTCGCCCCAGAACAGAGAGACAGTGCAGTGTTCCCAGGTGCAGATAGACGTTTCCTTGGACTGCTTATGGTTTCCTCAGTGAAACAAGAAGCGAGGCCATTCATCACCTGAGACTGCAGAACAGAGGAGGAGATAGGGATAGGTGGAGAAGAAAGATCTGAAATAGACCCCTCACAGAGGCAGAGGGGAGCATGGAGCAGGTTGCCAGGCAGCACCAAGGGCTGGCCTGAGCCAGTGATCGGAAGTCTTAAACGGGACCGGTCTCCGGTTGTGAGTGTTTCCGTTGCATATTTGACTGCCCGGGCAGGTGTGGGGTAGGTGTAAATGCCCCCTTCAGACTTTTGGTGGCCATGTCATACTCCTGATTTATAGCAACTGAGGTCTCTGTAAATGCTCTTAACGTGTGTTACTTTGCTTTGGCACACCTAATTCAAGGGTAAAAATAATCTGGCTTGGAGTCACATGAAGTGCATACAGCAAAGACTCTAGGTGGGATCAGGAGGTTTGGCACAGGTTAGTGAAGAGGTTGGGATAGGACCGAGCCTTGAGAAATAGGCTGCAGGAGAAATGGGTGGTGGGAGAAGGTGGCTGTGGTTATGGAGGGACATAGGATAGTCAGCAGGGCAGACACTGGAGAAGTAAGTTAGGTAACTAGTGCAAGGTATTCCTTAAAAGCATTGTTTAGCAGGAGGGAAGGCTAGTTCAAAATCAAATACCATCATTGTCACAGAATAGCATCTTTCTTTAATAGCAGTGTGACTCAGGAGCTGGACTAGAATTAACACAGAAGTCTCATGTGTAAAATGTACAAAAGTGGGATGTAGATACTGCTGGTTACTATTAAATCAGCCATATTGATCTGATCCTGGGGCAGAAGAGATACAAGGTGAGCCTGGAGAATCTTATGGTGCCAGAAATAAGGATGTGCTCAAAACACACACACACTCACACCCACACACGCTACACACACAAAGCACACACATTCTCCCACACACTCACACACGTAATACTCACACACAGGCACTCCAAATGATGGTGGCGTGTCAAAGGGACACAGGACGCAATTGAGAGAGCTCCCAATAACCAGTGTTAGAACAACTGGAGCAACAAAATAATAAATATTGGATCATAGCCCGTGTAAGTAAGTGATTGAATGAATTTTAAAACATGGGAAGAGAGACAAGCCTGTTGTGCAGAATTCCAAAAAAATTTTATAGGTAGTCTTCCTCAGGGAGAGGGAGTGTGACTCCCACCCTGAAGTGTGGACTGTGCTTGGAGACCTCCTTCCAAAAAGCACAGTGTGGAAAAGGAAAAAGAAATGACCTCACGGTGGGAAGACCTGGCAGATACTACCTCAGCCAGGTGATCGAGGTTGACATCAACAGGGATAAGTCATGCTGATAGTATGTGCCTTTGATATGATGCAGTAACAAGGACACTTTACCTCTGTGGTCATCCTCCCCCAAACCCATAACCTCAGTCTTATGAGGAGAAAAACATCAGACAAATCCCAGCTAAGGGATATTCTACAAATTACCTAACAGATATTCCTCAAAACTGTAATGGTCATTAAAACAAGGAGAGTCTAAGAAACTGTCACAGTCAAGAGGACCTTAAGGAGACATGACTGCTAAATGTAATGTGGTGTCCTGGATGGGATCCCAGGATTAAAAAGGGGGGGAGGGGCATTAGGTTAATAAACTAAAGACATCTGATTAAAATATGGGCTCCAGTTAATAATGTATCAATATTGGTTTATTAATTGTTACAAATGTACCATACTGATGTAAGATGATAATAATAGGGGAAACTAAAACAGTTCTAAAAAATAAAACTTATTGTAAAAAATCGGTACATATGCTAGAAATCTTTATTTCCTCATTCTGTTATTGTGAATGATAGGGAAGATTTCCTTAAAAGAATTGTATACTCAAAATAAATTTTAGCATGTATTTTTCCAGAAACATTTATAGAGGTATCTGTGTGGCGATTAAACCCACAGTAGGTCTTGTCCCTTCTCCTGTACTTGGTCCCTTCCTGCCCGAGGCCAGGCTCCCTGCTGAGCATGATGGGTGAGGGTCTCCATCCCCAGGGTAAGGAACAGAGGGGCTTTCTGTAACTTCCGCTGCTGTTAAACCGGGAAATCTAAAGCATCAAATGCTTAAGAATGTGGGCATAAGCCACGTAGATCTGAAGAACTGAAATGATGTCGGTAGCTTAATCGTATTTGACAATTGTGAGACTCAGGTAATACAGACTGTGTTTTTTTATTAATGTGTTCCTTTTTTCACCCTTGTATGTTTCAGAATTAGTCAGAGAATCATGAATAATAGGTGATAAGGCAAAAGGTCAGATGTTGATTAATGTGGCTGAATTCATTCGTAAGAATTGAGAAAGCTAATTACACTTATATTTTAATAAATTTATGAAATAGATGCTTAAGTTATACAAGTTACAACTACATTTCTGGTTGTGGAAAAAAATAGGCCTAAAAAAACCCCTAAAAATGGTGACCGATGGTTGTTTGTCTCCTATGAGATCAGTGTGTATGCATTATCTGAAAATATTTCACTCTCTTGACATTTTAAGGGAGGGTCAAGTTTCACCAAAGAAATCAGTGTTCATTTTTGTAGATGGTAATTGTCCTTTTTCCTTTTTTTGTTTTTAAAGTTCATCTTTTTTGAGGTAGAATTGACCAGTAAAATAGTAAGGTATTTAAAGGGTACATCATGGTGATTTGATGCATGTATACATTGTCAAAGGATTCTCCCCCGCCTAGTTAATTAACACATCCATCACCTCACATATTTATCTCTTTTTTTGGTGAGAACATTTAAGTTCTCTCTTAGCAAATTTCAATTATAGAATACCATGTTATCAACTATATAGTTACATATTTCACCTTAGATCCTCAGATCTTAGAGCTGAAAGCATATCCCTTTTGCCCACCTCTCCCTATTCACCCCACCCCTGGCAACCACTTTTCTACTGTTTCTATGAATTTGACCTTTGGGGGTATTTCTCCATGGCTGGTATTTGTCTCATCACTTCATTACTGTGATATGTTTCAGGTTGGCCTAAAACAGTGTTGATTACAACTCTAGTGCAGTTATTTGAGTTTTATTTGTTTTACCATTAATACTGTGTAATAAAATTGGGTTATTAAACTGACATTGATTCTCCCAAATGATGATACTCAGGTATCACTTAACTTTCACAACCTTTTTTCCAGGGTAATGAGTGTTTAAGATGCCTACAAGGAAACTGAGGAAGGTTTAGCAAAGGTTAGCAACATGGATACTTTTATGGCTTGAGTGGTAAATTATGTGTAAAAAAATAACATTTCCCAGATTCTACCTGAAGCAACAGAGTTCCCAGTTTTATTTCTCTGTAAAATGTCCTAGACATAAATGAGTCATATTGATGTGTAGTCTGGTACTCTGTAGTCTGGTCTTCAGAGTACTGATTTTGTCCAGGCATTTCACTTAGGTATCACTTAATAAAAGGAGTTGCTTGGTATTAACTCGAGAACTGGTTGATAAACTCACATTTTAAGGTATTTTTCTTAATGTGGTTTTATGGGGAAGGGGGTTACCTGACTCTGGCAAGAAGGATGAAAAAATAATAGGTATCCACTTTAAAAAAAAAAGTAAATAGGGAGTTGAGCAGAACACCCTAGATTTATTATAAAGTATAAAATTTTATACTTTATAAATTTTATACTTTATTTTTTTTGAGAATTGCCATCTACTAACAAATCCTGTTCAGGATCCAGTAAAAAGAAGGTTCACTTAAGAAATTATGTGTACCTCACACCCAATAGGATGGCTGTTGTCCAAAAAAACAAAATAACAAACATTGGTGAGAATGTGGAGAAGTTGGAACCCTGTGCACTACTTGAAAGAATGTAAAATGGTGCAGTTGTTATGGAAAATAGTTTTGTGATTTCTCAAAAATTTAAAAATAGAACTATCAGTATGATCCAGCAATTCCACTTTCAGGTATATACCCCAAAGAATTGAAAACAGAGTCTTGAAAAGATATTTGCACACCTCTATTCATAGCAGCATTATTCACAATAGCCCAAAGGTGAAGCAACCCAAGTGTCCATTGATGGATGACTGGATAAACAAAGTGCAGTATATATACACAATGAAATATTTTTCAGGCTATGTATTTATTTTTTAATTTCTTTAGTCCTCACTTGAGGATATGTTTTGATTTTAGAGAGGAAGGAAGGGAGAAAGAAACATCGATGTGAGAGACAGAACATTGGTTGCCTCCCATACATGCCCTGACTGGGTATCGAACTTGCAACCTAGGTATATGCCCTCACCTGGAATTGAACCTTCAACCTTTTGGTGTACAGGACAATGTTCCAACCAACTGAACCACCCGACCAGGGCTTTTTCAGGCTTTTAAAAAAGGAAGGAAATTCTGACACATGCTACCACATGAATGAGACTTGAGGACATTATGCTAAGTGAAATATACCTCTCACAAGAGGTCAAATGCTATATGAGTCTTACTTATATGAGATCCCTAGAAAAGTGAAATTTACAGAAACAGAAAGGAGGATGGTAGTTGCCAGGGGAAAGGGGATGGGGAGTTAGTTTTAGAAGATGAAAAATTTCTGTGGATGCATGGTGGTGATGGCTGCACAGCATTGTAAATATACTAAATGCCACTGAATTGTACACTTAAAATTTACCATTTTAACCAATTTTAAGTGTATTTTACCACCATTTAAAAAGAAATCATATGGTTTATTTTGTGCATGAACTTCTGCTAATACTTGCTGTAATGACTCTCCAGAAAGTGATAAATGCTGCTCTGGGCACTGGGATGTCTGGTGGGCAGCAGAGCCAGGAGCCTGAGAAAGAAACCTGGCGGCAGCAGCCCTGCGGCCAGCAGTGCGGAGCCCGCTCCTCACGTTCCCACAGCGCCCCAGGGCTGGGCCAGGGCCTGGGAGGGCCTGGGGTCGGGCCGCTGAGGAGGAAACCAGAAAGCCAGTGACCCCCCATCTTTGGGTACTTACGTGTCTTTCTTCACTGGCTAGTTTTCCGGAATAAACATCAATAGAAACTTTTAAATTTATGCTTTGTAAATAACTTGCCTACACCTCCTGGTCTTTAAAATGTATTCCAGTAAGTGCTGTGGACGTGAAGATCTCTCTAGGCTAAAAAGCTGGTATCATTAGTATCCATTGCAGTGGGAGCTGGGGTGTACCTGAGAACCACTGGGGTCTTTTTGTAAACCCTCCTAAATAGGATTCACGGTACGTGGCATCTCAGTTGTATGGCACTACCTTATAGCATCAGTCTTCTTGTGATTTTAAGTTTTCTCTCTTTTTAAATGGCACTATATAATCTAGTGCAGATCTATTTTTGAATCCCTGTAAAAGCTTCATTCATCCCAATGACTTTTTTGATTCCTCATGACACGAATGTAGAGGAAAAGCAAGAATGTCTGACATTTATTCCACGTGGACTAGGTATGGAGTCCTTGGTCTATCCATTGTTGCATTTCATCCCCACAGAAGCCCTGACCCTATTTACAAACACTGAAATGGTGGTCAAAGAAGTTAAACAGTCTCCCCCAAGATCACCCACCACAGTGCCGAGACTGGGTTTCATACCCTGGCCTTCTCCCACTGGAGAGGAACATTTACAGAAATGGGTCACATTGGTGACCACAAAGGGAACCTTCACAAATTCAAAGTTGTAGAGGTTTTACAGACCATGGGCTTTGGCTGTCATCCATCTTTTTTTGACCATCTCTTTTATGATCATAAAAAGACCCTCTCTAAAATAACTCATGGAGCAAAGGTTGCAGGGGCCTTACTGATTCTGCTCTGTGCTGTTCAGCCACCGTCAGCTGGAGTGACTGCATGAAGGTGGCATCCGCTCCAAGACAACAGCAGAGAGGCCTGCTCCCCACACACGCTGTGTTTTGGAATCGGGGAACTTTTACCTTTCAATTAGTCCAGGCTTCTTTTACCCCTCCTCTAATGAAATATTTAAAAAATAAGACCCTTTCCAGATATACCTGGAGAATTGGGAGTTACTGCTGTTTCTCCCTTAGTATTTTTCACTCACCAGTTTATCAAAATGAAATTGAAGCTCATTTGTTGTTTATCAGCATCTACCTCACCCTTGGGACTTCTTTTTTAAGCTATGCTACAAAATTCTGTTCCCATGGAACACTACCAGGTAATAGAGGGTGATAGATGAAGCCTGGGTTTGTGATAAGGCAGTTCTAGGGCATTTGGACCCTAGCTTTGTGGATTTGGATGAGTTATTTACTATCTCTTTGCCCCAGCTTCCTCATTTATTAAATGTATCTAAGTAACTTAAGAGGTTTGCTGTAAACAGCTAATGTGCTAACATGTATGAGACAGTTGCCACAGGACCAGGTGAATGTCAGTGTCCTGTCCAGCAACACTCTGATATCAGCCGTGCTGGCCCCTCTCCCTCTCTATGAAAAGGGGTGTGTTGAGCCAGGCTCTATGGTTTATTTTCTCTTTTACATGTAGTGTATCTTTGTGCCTTAGGGAAGTAGTAAGACCTTGACTCTTGTCACAGCTTAATTAACTTCCTCAGAGTTGGAACAGCCACTAGATTCCATACTGTGTCCTACTTAAAGTTGAAGTGTGTTAGCTGTGATTAGTGACACTGCTTGTGAAAAGCCACCAGGCGGCCTTTCTGTCCCCCAAAGGGTATACACAGGTTCCTGCCAAGTCCTGTCAGATTTGTCAGCATCTGGCAATTCCTTGATCTACGACACAACTTGAAACTTTAATAAAGAATTTATAAGGTATTTTAGTTGCTTCTGAGACTGCTTCTTTGAGGTCTCCTGGAGTATTTGCAGATACATACTGAGAGGAAAACATTGTATGTAATAAATGAGGGAAAGCATAGAAAATATTCTCTTTTCAGACTGGCCTTAGCATACTTACTCACTGTTTTAGCTTCCTGCTGCTGCTGAAGCAACTTACCCCACACTGAGTGTCTCCAAGGAGGTACTTCTACGCCTAGGGCTTGAATCACAAGAAGCAGATACCTGGCCCATCTTTCTTGCTTACCAAGGAACCCTGGTGCCTTGGAAGACTGCACTGTATGGTAAGTGCTTAGTAAATCCTGACTGAAGAAAGGCCAGTAGACACAGGCCCCCCTCACATGTATAAAATGTGCTGTAATATACAGAGGGTTTTAAGTGTGGTTCCCATCCTTGTGTCCCTTCCATGTGGGCGGTGTGCTCAGGGTCCTCCTCATAAGCTCCTCAGTGAGGCGCTGTTACAGAGGAGGCCGCTGGGCTAAGGCAGTGCAGCAGGACTCCAACCCTGTCTGTAAGACTAAGTGCCAGCCCCCTAAGCACTACAGTATCATGCTTCTGCTGAGCACCTTGCACGGCTGGACAGTGATGGTTATCCCCATTTCACAGAGCAAGTTGGAGGCCAAAGTGGACGTACAAATGATTCAGCTAAGCTTAGAATCTCAGATTCCTGACTCGTGTCCTCTGTTTGCCATTATGACCAAGTGGTTCCTCTCGATCCCTGAGATCTCTTTGGAAACATCTGTAACCATTTTTGGATGTTGTAGGAACACAGGCTATTATGAGCAGTATGGAACCCAGAGAGATGTAGTCAACAGGACTGTTTTTAGAAAGAAAATAGGGTCCTAGAAACATTTCCTAAGGCCTTGGGGGTGAAACGTGCACTCTTGCCCAACAGGCAGTTCCCTCTAGAATGGGCCTGCAGCTGGCCTTTCCCGCCCCCATTGGCAAGGAGAAGAAAGAATACATGTTGGCAGGAACATGGGGTGATGGTGTAGGGTGAGGGGAGGGTACTTTACTTCACATTGAAATGGCTTTTAAAAAGAAAACTTCCAGACATATGTATCCTGATTACTTTTTATTTTTAATTTCTCTCTGGAGTCATATATTCTTAATTCTTCTGCTTATTAATGTGTTCCTACCTCTGCTTCTTGCTCACACCTTTTTGGCCTGGAGTACCCTCTGATGACTGTTGATCTTTCAAGACTGAAGTCAGCTTCCTTTTTCTTGTCCCCTTCCTCACAACTGCCCTTTGTCACAGCTCCCTGCCAGTTACCTGGCAGCAGTCCAGCATCACCTCTTCCCATCACCCCATATATGGGAAGAGTGCCTTCTCATAAGGGCACTCTTCTTCCCCACTTCTTTAGGGTCCCTGAGGGCGGCGCTCTGGCATTTTACAGCAGGAGCCAGGAGGGCAGCCGTCCGTGGCCGCAACCCTGCTCCTGAAAAAGTTTGACCGTTCCTGGTTGGCCCAGGAGTGCGTGCTTCCAAGTCAGTCTCCTGCGGAGAGCTCCTTCAGTGAAGGTTTTGGGGAAATGTGGGATCAGGTGTTAGTTGAGTTTCATAAGCAGAAGCATGCGTAGATTGGTTGGCCTGTGTATGTGTGATTACTGCGTGGCCAGTAGGATTGCTGTTGGTGGCTGACAGAAGCACTGGGTGAGATCGTCTTTATTTGGTGGACTCCGCTGGGCTGAGGAAATTGCAGATTGCTAGCCTTCTGTAGTGCTGTGGTGAAGATTGGCCGACTTCACTGGAGGGAGGCGGTTGCTGATTGGCTGGCTCCCTGAAACGTTCCTACTGATGGGAAGCTGTCATAAATCTATTAGAATAGGTTTGAAACCCATTGCTCTGGCTAAGGAACAACCAGGCCTTTCCTAGATACATAGGAGCTTTTTATTATCGCCTGTCCTAGAACCATAGATTTTCTGGGTTGGAATACATCGATCAAAACACAGGCCACACATTAGACCCTCACCGAGCCAGCCATCCCTAGAGTAAGCACATGAGCACAGATTTGGGATTCGACAGACCTGAGCTAATATCTTGACTCTGTCATTTAACAAGTCACTGAGTCTCTGTGATCCTCAGTCTCCTAAAGGATAACACTTCCCTCCTTGAAAGGGGGTGTTGTGTTGATTAAGTGAGTTTTTGTGTGTCAGACACCCACCATACCCTCAACATTTACTTTTTCCTAAATGAACATTTGAGTTTTCATTACAGGCCACAGGTCTAGCGACCAGAAATGCAGCCTGCAGAGGCCATTCGGTGACTCGAGTCCCTCTTACTTGGTTTTTCCCATCTCAGGTCCTTCAGAATCACAAGCTGTAAAAATCTGAAGCTCAGGCCCCACTCCCGGAGGTTCTGATATAGTTGACCTGTGGGAGAGCCTGGGCACTGGTATGTTTTAAGCTCCCACAGGGTGTTCAATGTGCATTGAAGAACACCAGGCCCGGCGAACTCCTTACCTAAAGTCATGCAGAAAATTAATAAATTGCTTTGATTGGTCTTAAGTGATGCACTGTCCTTGTCAACTCTTTTGAAAATTGTGGAATTAAGAAACAAACCCCGGATTCTAATGGGATGTTCTTTGAGTCTCATTCCTATTACTGCTCTCATTGTTATTTTTTTTAAAAGGGGTAGGGGGGAACCACCTTTCTGACTTTCAGAATCTAACCTGACAGGAAGGTCAGTCAGGATACCACAAGAGAGACACATGGTATGGACTTGACATTTTCTGAAAGTAGATTACAAACTTGTCTACCTTTAGGAAATGAGCTTTGTGTAAACTCTATCCTATTGGTTGTTGTATACATTATACATAAGCTTTATTAAACATTACCGCCTTTCCCAAAGGTTTGTTATCTCTACATTTTGAACTTACTTTATAAAAAGAGGAGAACATGCATTATTTATAAACTTCTACAGCATCTGGCAGAAAGTGTCATGTTATTTAAAAATGGCATTTGCGCCTCCATGGCACAGTGTGCCTTGCATAGGATGCCTCTATAATCCAAGTCACCCCCGTGAAGTAATGAGAACTCCTTTTTTGCCAGAGAGGAAGGGGTGTTAGTCAGTGGTCTTTCCACTATGCCTTTCTTTCTAGTTTTAAAGAAACTTCTAGTCATTTGAAGGACTGAATATTGAATTTTC
Source organism: Mormoops blainvillei (assembly GCA_004026545.1). NCBI lineage: Eukaryota > Metazoa > Chordata > Mammalia > Chiroptera > Mormoopidae > Mormoops > Mormoops blainvillei. Next base: position 209,395 of record PVJD01001523.1, read on the forward strand.
TTGCTGAAAAAATACTGGCCCACATTTTACCCAAGAAATGTGGAGCTGTTGAAATAGTTGACAGTTATATTCACATTAGTCATTCAGGTATACCTTTGTTATTTATTACTTCCATAGTTGACTTCCCTAGATATATAATATGCTGTATTTATCTGTTGATGTTAACAAACTTTTTTTTTTTTAATCCTTGCCTGAGGATGTGTTTACTGATTTTACAGAGAGAGGAGGAGGGCTGGGGGGAGACAGAGAACAGACAGCAATGTGAGAAACATCAGTCAATTGCCTACTGTATGTGCCCTGCCCAGGGATTGAACCCATATCTTTTGTGTACAGGATGATGCTGCAACCAGTGAGCCACTTGGCCAGGGCAGTAAACTTTTTATTTTGGAATAATTGTATTATTATGGTTACACTCTTGGTGTTGTACATTTTATGGACCTTGACAAATGTATAATGACATGTATCCACTGTTAAAGTACTGTGCAGAATGTTTTCACTGCCCTAAAAACCCTGTGCTCTGCCTGTTCATGCTTTCCTCCCTCCATGCCCCTGGAAACCAGAGATCTTCTTAATGTCTTCATAGTTTTGCCTTTTCCAGAATGTCTGTAGTTGGAATTGTTAAAGAAAAAATTAGTCATGGCACTTACTAAAGAACCCTGGGGCAGATTATTCAGTGGACTGCTACATGGGAGTTTGGCAGTAAGGAGAGAGATTGGGCTCAACTCCAAACACAAGAAGGGAAAGTGGGAGTTTACAGCCAAGGAGCAGGTGGGGGATAGATGAATGGAAAATTCCTAAGAGGAAACATTAAAGGGGGTATTCTGGCTAAACTGACCTAACAGGATTCTTCCTAAAGGCAGACCAAGGCAGTCAGGCTTCACCTGGGTTAAGGTGGGGGCTAAACCAACTTAGCATGATTCTTGTTAACATTGGGCAATGCAAAGGTGGTTATGGAAGTACAAAACTCGAGGCCTCGTTTGAGGACGGGATTCAGAGGCCCTGACTAAGGTTTGGTTAAAGAGAGAGCCTTTGTGAGAATCAGGTTGGTTTCTTTCACTTAGTAATAATATACATTGAAGTTTTCTCCATGTGTTTTCATGACTTGATAGCTTTTTTCTTTAATCACTTTGTAATATTCCATTATCTGGATGTATCACAGTTTATCCTTCGATCTACTGAAAGGCACCTTGATTGCTTCCAAATTTTAGCAGTATGAGTGAAGCTGCTGTAAACATCTGTATACAGGTTTCAAGAATAATTTTATATTTATAGAAAATCACAAAGGTAGTACAAAGCATTCCTATATACCCTTCACTGTTTCCCCTAGTATTAACATTTTATATAACCCTGGCACATTTGTCAAAACTAAGAGATTAACATTGGTATATTACCATTAACTAGACTTTACTTGGATATCACCAGTGTTTAGCTCATTTTCTTTTTCAGTTTCAGGATCCAGCACAGGATACCACATTGTATTAATACCACATTTATTTTCATTTTAATTTATAGGAAGAATTTGGGTGTTTTTTTAAAATTATTAAATATGTTCATAAAATCCAGCACATACTAAGAAAGTGGATGTAAACATATAAGCCATAAGGATCTGGTATTGCTTAATTGGATGAACACATTTAGTTATGATATTGTTGCTTGGAATTTTTTGAACGTGTATTATTGTCTTTGGCAGAGCATGCACAAATCCCAGTGTACAAAATTAAGATTTGTTTTATAAGGTTGCTGTTTCTAAACAAATTACTAAAGCTTACTGAAAGAAGGTCATGTTAAGATTGAGTATTTCAAGACGAAGGAGAAAACTGGTTGCCAAGTTGTAATAAAAGCTGTCAATGCATAATTTTTCAAGTTGATGCAGAGGATAAAGTGTTTGGTGGTTCTCTAATGAGCATCTCCAAATATTTTGCTGGCAGAAGGACTCCATGAAAGATGACAGAAGAAGTCATTGTTATAGCAAAGTGGGACTACACTGCCCAACAGGACCAGGAGCTTGACATCAAGAAGAACGAGCGCCTGTGGCTGCTGGATGACTCCAAGACGTGGTGGCGGGTGCGGAATGCTGCCAACAGGACGGGCTATGTGCCGTCCAACTACGTGGAGAGGAAGAACAGCCTGAAGAAGGGCTCCCTGGTGAAGAACCTGAAGGACACACTAGGTGAGTGTTCGCTGCCTTAGGACCCAGGTTAGAGATGAATTACTTTCTGTTAAGGAGAACGAGGAAGCCCGGTTGGCCCTTTTGCGGGGCGAGGAGGCGGGGAGTGTTCATCTTTTTAGTTTGTATGGTTTTGTTTTTTTTTTTAAGAGTCTATTTTAAATATTGACACTATTCTAGTTACCTTGTTTTTTAATCTCCAAAAATTAAAAGAACAAATGGAGAAATATCATGTTTGTCGTTTCCTGGAGATTTTTGAGTTTGGAGTGTTATGTAAGCTTACATTGCCGTGTGTTTCGGGCCTATGCACATGTTTCTCTCTCCTGACACCAACATTCTGGAGGATCCTGAAGTGGAATTGCCACCTCCAAAAATATCAACAGCTCTGCCTATGTCATTCCATCAAATCTTTTCTCTCATATGAAATCCTGTCCATTTGGCCCTTATGTATAGAAAAGGAGATGGTGAGAAGCACTTTGAACCCAGGTGAATTTCATACCAACAGTCCTGGACAGTGTCAGCTAGGTCGATGACTGGGCAAGTGCCAGTGTGATGTCCGAGGCCATCTAGAGTCACTCAGGTGGGGACTACTGGGTGCTCAGCTCTGTTGGCTCACGTCCGGCTTTCCTCCCACACACCTTTCTGTTTTTCACTTTTGGGAGATGGGAAAGTCCGCCTTGAATCACCTGAAGTTAACGGTGGCCAACCTTGCCTTTGTATTGTGTATGCACATCAGACTGACTTGCAGTAGTTACTGCTTCGGATTATGTGAGAAAATAACTTTGAGGCCTTTTTCAAAGAATAAATGAACTGACCTGCCATTTAAAAAATTTATTGTTGCCTCCTTATGTGTTGTATGTGAGACTGCGGGTTATCACTTAAGAGTTTACTATTGAAATAAGTCGCTGTTATCACCCATATGATATTTACTTGAGCTTTTCCTCTTTATTTCTAACGAGAATTTTTTCATTTAGAGGAGAAGGTGACAGGTGGTAAAACTGAAAAAATTATACTGAATGTAGTGGATGTTGCAAAATATTTGTCTTTCATTTCTTACAGTCTTGAAAACTCTACTGACTCTTCGATACCATTTAAAGTCTTCATTAAGTTGGTAGTATGTTTGTGTTATGGGTTAGGTTGCACCCATGATTAGGAGAGAGAAGGGAAGCACAGGCGTGTGGGTGAGTCCCACTAGCTTTCAGAGATTCTGAGCCTGATGTAGAAATTTCATTTTTCACGAATAGTCTGATTCGACATCCCTTTATCTTTGTTTTCCAAGCAAGTCACTGGAAAGAAATATTATTGTCCTATGCTTATACCTCTTAATTAACTGTGGTAAAGAAATGTAGGTGGCATGAATAGGTAAATACTTTGAGTACCCGAACATAATTTTAAGTATGTTTTCCAAGTTCAGCTTTTCACCCACAAAGTACCTTTATTTTTTGAGCTACTAAACATTGTTGACTAGTTTTGTCCTATTCATTTTAAAAAATATATTCTCAAGATTCTAGTAAAGAAGGAAATGTCCAGAAACTGAATTAATGAAACACTGGGAGGTAAAATAAGGCAAAGCAATCACTCTGATTTATCTAGAAATTTCCTTGAATACCTTGTCTTTTTTTTCCCCTCAGTGTTTGAAAGGAGAGAAGATAATGCCTCATATTGAAACTGTTAACCCCATCTTTCGCCCAGTGTTTAGTTTTCTCACCAGCTGTGCTCAGAGCAGCGACCAGGTCAACATGCACGTGTGCTGAGGACCCTTAGAGCAGGGCAGGCTGGCTCACCGGACCTCATGCTGGGTGCTGGGCCCCTGCCCCGCCCCTGACAGATGGCCGCCCTGCTCTGCTGGAACGCTTCTACTTCTAAGTCAGCCAGTTCCATTTTTGGAGAACACAGATTGTTAGAAAGCTCTTCCTTAAATAGAATTAGAGTTTGCTTTTCTTTGCTTCCCCTCTTGGCTCTCACATGCCCTCAAGAGCTGTGCGGAGCAGAGTGTGCTCCCCTGGAGAGTGACCGCTCTCCTCCAGGCTCTGTCCCCACTCAGGCACACATTGCCTTGGAAACATTTGTACCGAGCACTGTACAAATAAAAATACATATACAATCATATTTTGAACACCCATATCTGTTAGTAGCTGTTGGTACAGTCTGAAAGTTGGTGTTTCCATTACTGCAGAGCAGTGGACCCCTTTGTCGTATGTCTTCTTGTTTTGAGGTATCTATCATGCTTCCCCAAAGTCCTGCTTTTGTTGGACAGAGAGAGACCTTGTTACCTCAGCATGAGTTTTCATTGCCCTCTCAAGCAATATGAAAGAGAAGGGAGACCCCCTGACAAGAATCACGCACAGTGGAGACTCCTTACATCTCCATAGTCTCCACAGCCAGACTTGACAGGACATCATTATCAAGAAGGAAAGTGAGAAGACTTTCTGCAGTTCCTCTGCCTCCCAAAGGTCTGTGTTACTAAAAAAAGTTGGAGTTAAAGTGGTCAAGGCTTCCTGTTTACATTACTGTCACCAGCATGCTGTCAGAATTACAATATGTTTTAGATCGATTACGCAATCAGCAGAATTTATCTCTGCTGTGCATTAGAAGGAATGAAAACAACATCAAAAACTACACTGCATATGTTGAGCTTCTAATACTACTCATGGTATCCCCCACACTTGTAATTTGTACTGCTGAGGAAATCTACCTTGATTCTTAAATCCACAATAAAATTCCTTGGCAGATGCCTGGCTTGGAAAAATAGCACCAGACGCTTCAGCAAAGTCACAGTGTTATAAATGTGTTGATATCTCTGATTGCAGATAACTGTAACTCTTTCAAGTTCTGTCCTCTGTTCTTATACTCATCTGGTATATTGATGTTGGCAGAACATTAATTTAATCACATGCAGTACTTGGTTAGAGTGACTTTGAGAAAGTAATACCTTTCATGAAAAAGTCTCTGTTATGCAAGGATGACCATTTCTTCTTTTCCTTAATAATTTATAATTAGATAAAACAATATGAGCGCTTATTTGCTCATGGGCAAAACATTTATATATACTGGATCTCCTCTCATATCATCTTATGATCATGAACAGTCGAAGAGAACTTTTCCATAGATAACAAGGAGCAATTGTTAAAAACCATTGCTGCCAGCAGTGCCCAGCTGGTATTTTGAAGGCCTCCGACTGCAGAGCTCTCCAGCACAGTGGCGAGGAGTGTTCTTGGACTACGGTCTGGCCTGGATATGGCCGCCTGAGTTATAAAATCACTGGGGTTAGATTTTGTAAAGCAATGTGATAAATACTTAGATGTGGGGAAACTGCTCCCAGGGAGGTCTTTTTAAAAGATTTTCCTTAGGGCTGCTGAAGAACAGTGTTGGTTACCAATTCATAACAGCTGGAACCCACCAAAATCCCAAAGGTTAACTCTTCTCAATGACTAAGCCAGGTGCTGACTTGGGTTACACAAAACGATAGAGTTCCATCTATAACCTCTGACCCAAGGCACACATGCCCATTGCTAACCACTTTCTTAGGCATCTGGAGCCAAAAGTGACCTGCCACAAGGTTTACTCCTTGAGCATTTGTCCCAAAGTGACCATACCTAAGGCCAATTAGAAACCTGGCAGTGATTAGGACTCCCACCTCTGTGACTCTAAGCCAGACCCAAGAGCAGAGTAGAGCTACCAAAAGGGACTTCTCAGTGCTGACTGTTCAATAGCCCTTACGCTGGTTTGAGCTAATGGTTTTTTACATGGAGAAGGTGGTTCCTGTGGGTGAAATTCACAAGGTTCTTGGAGGCAGATGGATGCTAAGATTGACTTTGGAGTAGCTAAGTGACTAATCCAAGAATGCACTACTAGTCATAGGTATGCAGCAGAGATAGGACTTCAACTCAAACTTGAATTTCATTTACTATAGCAAGTAGAATATCAGGATTTAGTAGTTGGGCATTTGCTAGGACTCTGTGGCAGACAAAAGCACTTAGAACATTATAGAGGAAATTTTAGTGACAACTAATTCTTCTTATCTTAGACCTGAAAAAACTTAGAAGCAAAACTTGAGTAGGGTCCCAGAGTCAAATGGTAATAATGTATCAGTGTTCATTGCCTGATTTTGATAATTGTATTGTGGTTCTGAAGGATAATGTCCTTGTTTGTGGAAAAACACACCAAGTATTCAATAACTGGACATGGTGGTGTCAACTTACTCTCAAATGGCTCAGGGAAAATAACGTTCTTGTAACTGTTCTGTACAGCAAAACAAATGGACAGATATGAGTGGTTTGGAGACCACTCCAGGATATAAAGTTGGCTTGTAGCAGAGGAAACATAACTTGGGCTTCTGAACTCTGCGTAGTTACAGCATTACAGTGCCTTTTACATTTGGCACAACCCTTTCAGAGATCAGCGGGTATTGCTGAGTACCTGCTGAGATCGGACCTGAAACACGAAATTAACACCAGTATAAACATGTCCAACTGATTCTTCATCTAAATGGTTTCCCCCAGTATACTTGACCCAGAGCTTTCTATAATCCGCAGGTTACCAGCCTCCCTGTAAGGAAACCCCTGCTTCTTGCTGGATCAGCCCAGACATTTTTGGGCCAGTTCAGTATATGCTTTTTTGTTATAACGGAGGTAGGGAAAGCGACGGTCAGAAACAATCTCCTGGGCTCACGACCTCCATGGTAGTATAGAATGTGGGGGAGTTTTCGGTTAGACACTGCAGGATTGTGGGTCTTTGCTGTGATTATAAATGTCCTAAGCAGGTCTGAACCTGGGCCTGTGATTCGTTGTGAATGAAATGTGAGTAATGAGTGGCATAGCCTGTGACTGTGGGAGCTGAGTCTGAATTTCAGTTGTACCTTCCTCATTCTGCCCCTTGGAAATCCCTTCTAAGCCACTTCATTCCCTGCTGAGTGAACTTTGAAAGTAACCACAGGCTTTGAAATAGGGTTGCAAACATTCTGTGGGGATCAGCACTTTGTAACAGGGTATGCTCAGGTCAGAAGAGGGAGCCTGGCCAGACGTTACTTTATCTGGCAGGATATAAAGGAAGCATAAGGTTTAGACCCAGACTCTCCGAAGCTTGTGATATAACTGGGAAGATAACACAGATACAAATAAGCAGTCCTCATTTGAACAGTGGCACGGTGCCTGCCTGTTCCATCGGAAACGGGGCTGGGTTGTGCAATTCAGGCCCCTCTCCTGTCCTTCAGGAAGCAGCATAGTGTAATGGTTGGCGGGGGATGGGAGCAACCCACATTCAAGGCCAGGCTTCGCCACTTACTAGGTTTTGGCAAGCTACTGAAAGCAAAGCCTCAACTGCATCACCTGCAAAATGGGATAAGTGATTACTTGTCTCATGAAATTGCTGGAAATTGAATGTAGTTGTTCATGTAAAGAATACTGAGGCTAAGACTTATAAGAGGAGGTGGTGGGGCTTTAATTGAGAGAGGGAAAACATAACTAAAGATAGAACCTGAAAGCCACAGACCTGTTGAAGGACCCTGAGCCACCTGACCAGAGTGAAGGGAGAGCACTGGGGAGTCCTGAGTGATTGGGGCACGCTGCACAGCGAGACCCCAACCACTAGGCCTGATGGTGCTTGAAAAAAGAACACTGTCCCAGAGGTTTCCCACATAGTGGGTAGAGGGTGTACAGCAGACTTCCCGATCCTGGGTGTGAGGAAGGGACTGCAGGGAACCAGTAGGTCGGCAGGAGACCGGGGACGAGAGCTCAGTGAGACTTGAGGGTGACATTGGAAGTCCCAAGCTCAGCATGGGAATGGAGGGTGACAGATCCAAGGAATTTTGAAGGAAAAGCCCAGGGTCGGTATTAACCGGATATGGAACAGCTGGGAGTATTAGTCATGAGTGACTCAAGGGCTTTGAACATGAATGAATGGCCAGCAGAATGACCAAGACAATTAGGGAAGTAGGAAGAGAAACGGGCCCTGAAGACAGACCCCTTGAATTTGAGGTGATGGCAGGACATCAGTGAAAAGGATCATGAATCTCAACTTTGGGAGACACAAAATTTAGCTTTTTGTCATAATATACTTCCTATTTTTAAGTCAATTTTAGTTTTTTCGGCTTTTATACAAATAATTTTCTTCAAGGCCTACAGTAGAGACCTTACTTTTCTGAAGCAGCTTATTATGTCAATACTTCAGCCAAGCTTTCAGGCTTTGTTTTGTCCTGAGGAGGTCCTAAGCCTTCAGTTCCCTGTTGAGAGCTGCCACCATAGCCCTCCCCTATCAGAAAGGGCTATGATGGCAGGAGGCCCAGTGACCACTGTGCCCAGGGGGCCACAGGCTTCCCCAGCCAACATTCCCTGAAGAAAAGTGTGTCACCCCAGACCCCAAAACCAAACAAACGTTAATGCAGCAGAAAAATTCAAAGCAAGATTTCCAAACTGCCTTTATATACATTTTTGCAGAGTAAACAGTAACAATGGTTTCTCTTTGACTGATTTGTGCCAGATACTGTGCCGGGTGCCTGCTACATTTTTGTTCAATCTTCATAATAACCCTAAGAGGAACATAATCATTTTTTATTGATTTTATTTATTTAATAAATGTAATACATCACATAAACAAAAGGAAAGACAGAAACCACATGACCATATCAACAAATGTGGAAAAAGCATTTGATAAGGTACAGCACCCATTTATGATAAAAACACTCACCAAAGTGGGAGTAGAGGGACCATACCTCAACATAATAAAGGCTGTATATGAAAAACCTATAGCCAACATGATACTCAATGGGCAAAAACTGAAAGCTTTCCCGCTAAGATCAGGAATAAAACAAGGATGTCCACTTTCACCACTTCTATTCAACATAGCATTGGAAGTCCTAGTCACAGAGATCAGACAAGAAAAAGAAATAAAAGGCATCCAAATTGGAAAGGAGGAAGTAAAACTGTCATTGTTTCCAGATGATATGATAGTGTACATAGAAAACCCAATAGACCCCACCAAAAACTACTCAACCTAATTAGTGAATTTGACAAAGCAGCAGATAGAAAGTCAACATTCAGAAATCAAAGGCATTTTTGTACACCAACAATGAAATATCAGAATCAGAAATCAGCAAAAAAATCCCATTTGCTATAGCAACAAGAAAAATAAAGTACCTAGGAGTAAACCTAAGCAAGGAGGTAAAAGACCTGTACTCAGAAAACTACACAACCCTGAAGAAAGACATTAAGGAAGACACAAATAAATGGAAGCATATACCATGTTCATGGATTGGAAGAATTAACATCATCAAAATGTCCATACTACGCAAAGCAATTTACAGATTCAGTGCAATCCCTATGAAAATACCAATGACATATTTCACAGATATAGAACAAACATTGCAAAAATTTATATGGAACTATAAATGACTCCCGAATAGTTGCAGCAATTTTGAGAAAGAACAAAGTCAGAGGGATCACAATACCTGACATCAAACTATATGACAAGGCTACCGTAATCAAAACAGTCTGTTATTGGCATAAGAACAGACACATAGATCAATGGAACAGAATAGAGAGCCCAGAAATAAACCCATGTCTCTACAGTCAACTAATATTCAACAAGGGGGGCAGAAGGAGAAAATGGAGTAAAAATAGCCTCTTCAACAAATGGAGTTGGGAGATCTGGACAGCTACATGCAAAAAAATGAAATTCGACCACCAACTTATACCACATACAAAAATAAACTCAAGATGGATAAAAGACTTACTATAAGTCACGATACCAGAAAAGTCCTAGAGGAGAACATAGGCAGGGAAATCTCAGATATTCCATGCAGCAGTATTTTCAACGATATGTCCCCTAGAGCAAGGGATGTAAAGGAAAGAATAAACGAATCGGACTTCATCCAAATAAGAAGCTTCTGCACGGCTAAAGAAAACATCAGCAAAACGAAAAGGGAACCAACTGTGTGGGAAAATATATTTGCCAATGATACCTTGGATAAGGGTTTGATCTCTGAAATATATAAAGAACTCACACAACTCCACCCCAGAAAGACAAACAACCCAATTAAAAAATGGTCAAAGAACCTGACAAGACACTTCTCTAAGGAGGGAGATATACAGGGCCTAGAGACATCGGAAAGGATGCTCAGCATCACTAGCCATCAGAGAGATGAAAATTAAAACCACAATGAGATACCACTTCACACCAGTCAGAATGGCCATCATAAACAAATCAACAAACAACAAGTACTGGCAAGGATGTGGACAAAAGGGAACCCTAGTACACTGTTGGTGGGAATGCAGACTGGTGCAGCCACTGTGGAAAACAGTTTGGAATTTCCTCTAAACTAACAATGGAACTGCCTTTTGATCCTGCAATTCCACTGTTGGGATTATACCCTAAGAATCCTGAAACACAAATTCAGAAGACCCTGTGCACCCCAATGTTCATAGCAGCACAATTTACAATAGCCAAGAATTGGAAGCAACCTAAGTGCCCAACAGTAAATGGATGGATCCAAAAACGATGGTACATTTACACAATGGAATACTACGCAGCAGAAGGAAAGAGCTACTACCCTTCGCAACAGCATAGATGGAACTATGCTAAGCGAAATAAGCCAGGCAGTTAACGACCATAAATACCATATGATCTCTCACCTGTAAGCGGAACCTGATCAACAGAATAAACAAGAAAGCAAAATATAACCAGCAACATTGAAATAAAAAACAAACTGACAGTAACCAGAGGGGAGGAGGGAGGAGGATAACAGGGGGAAAGGAGAGGAAGGGTCATCAAGGAACATGCATAAAGGGACCCATGGACAAAGCCAAATGGGGGAAGGATTGAGGGTGGGAGGTGGGGATGGGTGGGGCTGCGGAAAGTGGTGGTGGGAAAATGATGTGGGGATGATGGGATGGGGTGCAGGGTGGAGGGGATAAAGGAAAGAAAAAAAAATGAGACAATTGTAATAGAATAATCAATAAAATATACAAAAATAAAAAAAAATTTGCATTTATATTCTCCAGGGCTGTTGGTTTGTAGCTTTCTTTTCTATTAGTGTCCTTATTTGGCTTTGGTGTCAGGATAATGCTGACCGTATAAAAGGAATTTGGAAGTGTTCCCTCCTCTTCAATATTTTGAAAGAATTTGAAAAGGATTGGTGTTAACTCTTGTAATACTTGGGAACGTTCGCCAGTGAAGCTATCTAGTCCTGAGCTTTTCTTCTTTGGGAGATTTTTGATTACTGATTCAATCTCCTAAGTAGTAATTTGTTAAGATATTTTATTTCTTTGTGATTTAGTGTTGATTGTTTTATGTTTTGGGGGATTTATCCATTTCTTCTAGTTTGTCCAGCATACTAAACAAGCGACATGAATCCTGGACAACATGGATAAAGGAAAATGGAGAGACATTATTTTTCTTACATTCTGAATACATTTTGGAAATGTTTCCTTTCTTTTTACAAGCCTGTCTTGTATACTGTATAAATAATTTCATAGCATCTACTGAAGACCAGTAATTTGGGAAACATATTTCACATTTTAGTTAAGAGATTTACCTTGCAACGGAGTGGGTAAGGCAGGATGCAAGGGGAATTTACATATCCTCCCATAGTATAGCTTTTATGTTTTATTATCAGAAGCCAATGCATTTTTTGTTTCACCTCCTCTGTTTTTTAGTGAATAAATAAAGATTGTTTTGATAAAGGGACTTAACGGAAGAAATTAATATATTGCTTCTTTGCAGATAACTCCAAATTACAAATTTAGGGGAACAATTTACCAATTCCTCCCAAATAGTCTGTTTAGCTTCTGACATTGTGATAATAAAATACATAAAATCAACACTTTTTTCAATCCAGTACTGCTATAAATTGTGTGTGAATTTCTTTATGTACCAGGCCAGGCTAAAAACTGAAATAAAGCCTTTACTACCAATATTTTTAAAAAGATTTTATTTATTTATTTTTAGAGAGAGGAGAAGGGAGGAAGAAAGAGAGGAAGAGAAACATCAGTGTGTGGTTGGTTGCCTCTCACGTTCCCCCTGCTGGGAACCTGGTCCACAACCCAGGCATGTGCCCTGACTGGGAATCAAACCGGCAACCCTTTGGTTCACAGGCCGGCACTCAGTCCACTGAGCCATACCAGCCAGGGCCATAATCATTTTTCACATGGAAAAAATTGAGGCTGAGAAGTTAAGTGATGTGCCCAAGAACACACAGTAACTGATGGGGTTGAAATTCAAAGCAGGCCTACCTGACTTCAACCTTTACAGCGATTGATTGCTTCGGGAATTAGGGATTCAGAGTGAGGGTGGAATGATAGCTGCTTGGCATGGTTATCGGTGAATTCAGTCACTCCCTGGCACACCTGTTGTTTCCATCCTTGCTGTGGCCCCTTGAATACTAGGGGACCAGCCCCTTCAGTGAGCATTGCTTGCTCCCTGGCCCCAAGGGAGTCACTTATTAATATCTTTGCCTGATTCCTTCATGTTGAGGTGAGCAGGGGCCGTTAATTAACAAGACTCAGAAGCTGAATGTCCTGGGCACCTATCTCCTTTCTTGAAAATTTACTTTTACTTCAGCACCACTTTTGTAAGCAGCAAATACATACTGTGGCTGCTGCAAGCACAGTGTTTGGGCCATCTTTGTCATTCCGGACTTTGTCTGCCACAGGTTTTTGCACACAGCTAATTCTCAGAATCATCATCTCTGAATGCCTGGATTTTATACAGCCTTCATTTTAGACAGGCATACATATTTAAAAATTGGGAGAATAAAGAAGAAATCGCGGTGATTTTATCACCCAGAAACACTTACTGTGTCTGTAAGCGTTTATATCTGTTTGCCCAGTACATATACACATATATAATCAAAATTGCATTACATGGGCAGGTGACTTCTTGCTGTTACCAATACTAGATGTCACAGGGCATTTAGTCCAGAAAATACCAAGTTCTTTCCTGACCTTGACACAGGCTAGAAAGGAAATTTAGTGAGCAAGCTTGCATATGCTTCCTGGCACGTCAGATGCGTGTGTTTTGTGTATTTTATAAACCATGTAAGAGGAGATGCTGATTCTTTAGGGTGCACCTGTCTTTGAAGTAGTTTGCTTTCCCAGCTGAATATTCTTCAGGAATAGAAAATTACTATTAATCTTACTGCATGTCACTTAAACTTCCTAAACTGAGTCACTCTCTAAGCAACCAATTCTTCATTTCAATAAAGAACGCAAGGCCAAACCATTCCCTATGAAAAGTTTGTATGTAACATCTGAGAAGAAGATTAAGATATTTCAATTTGATTTGATTTATTTACTTACTCATTTTTGCCTAACAAATATATGAAAAGGATCTTGACAATTTCTGACCCTCATTAGGGTGTTTTTATAGCAGTAAATTTAAAAACTGGATTTCCTTATAAAAATTAAAAGACAATTTTACTTTGAACTAAAGGAAGCCATGTGGCTATTAATCATAGTTCTTATAGACCACATTGCAGTTCTGTAGCTTGCAGAACAAAGCAAAACTTCATGACTTGATCTCAATTTGATTTTAAACTTTCAACTTTAACGAATTACCATCTCTTCACATTAAAACAGGGACTCTGGGTTCTCAGAGTTGCATTTAGCACATTCAGATACACCTTTTTGTTCTTTGTTGTATAATCTGTCATTGTATGAACATAAATATCAGGTATCATAATTTAGAATTCTTTAGAATTCGGTCTTGTAAGACTGTTCAAAGGAGAAATGACCTGCCAAATGTATTGCTTATATAACATGGAAACTTTTACAGTAATTGTGATGCCAGCCACCTAAAATAAACTTGGATTTGTTTTTGTGTATTATAAGCTTTAAGTTTTAGGACCAAAAATGTAAAACAACTAACAATAGATTAGTTGGAGGATAATTTGAAATCAGAGACAGACTGTTAAAAAGAGTACTAATGGGAGGAAAACCAGGAGAGACTGGGAAACAGCGAGGGCTCTGTACCCTATAAAATATAGGGAAGATAGTGTGCAGTTTTACATGGGTATGTGAAACCAGATTGCTCTGCTCTCTGGGCCATGCGGTACCCCCTCGTGTCCGAGGAAGGACAAGAACATCAGGTAACGTATCTCCCAACAACGGGCACCTTGGTTGCTTCTTATTAAAGTTGTACTTCTGTTTTCTAAAGAGCATAGAACACACCATTTTCTGATCAAAAAGTTACACATGCAGAGCTTCAGTTCTACAATAAAGAAACATGAACTCAAAATGCCTAGGAATTAAAGTAAAATCTTCCTACCAATGCAATTGGTGACTGCATTTCTCCATATGGTATGCCCTTCATTTTAGACCCTGTCCATATGTCCCAAATGTTCATTTTCTCTGTTACATTGTCCTGTCTGTGTGGACAGGCATGGGTGCAGAGGGTGCGTTTGCTTACTGGCATGTGCTGGGATGTGTACTGTTGAACCCAAGAGTTCTGTGAGGCCAGCGTTGGCACTGTCTTCTGTGCCCCCTCTCCCTCTGAGACCTCCACACAGTGCTCACCACTACTTCCTGGACGGGGGCAGGTGTGCGCCTACAGGGCTCCTACCTGACCCATACTGGGCCAGGTCTAATGGGCGGACCTAGCTAGATAGGCCGAGTGTCCTGCACAGCAGCCTGCATGTACTCCAGTCCTCTTCGGTCTAGCCGTTGGGCCCCTGGATCAGCCCCTTCAAGCTGCCCGTGCTTTCCCCTTCATAACTCAATCACTGCCCTCTCTGCTTATGAAGACAGATTCTATGACCACTCCAGGTGGTCCCCAGTGATTCTCAGAGCCGGGAAGCCACCTGAGGGCAGCTCTTTGTAATACTTTAAGGCTGTGGCTGCCCGGTTTCCCCATGGAAACCGGTTTTCTATGGCAGGTGTCTGCAGGGCATCTCGCTTGATTCTGCATTTTTGGTTTTTTAAGGAGTAAAGCAGTTGATTGTCTAAGTTGGAAGTTTTACAAGTGGGTGTTTGGAAGTAGAACATGAGTTAGTAGAGCAGTTTTAGCTGTTCTTATGCTACTAATTTAAGTTTACTCAATCTATAATGTTTAATATGCTAAGAAAAACACTGCAGTGAACAAAGATGGCTGTGAGGATCAAAAAGGGCCACTTGGTCATCTTGTGGTTCTATGTTTTATTTATTTTTGTTTTCATAGCCTGGTAGGTACAGTTAAGTTGAAAAGTGAAGTTCATTCGATAATATGTAGAATTTTAAAATACTAGAAAGGACCCTGAAGATAACATGGTCCAGAGCTTTTCTCTGAAAATCAGGCAGGTTGAGTGACTTGTCCAAGGCTGCAAGTGTTCTTCACAGCAAAGCCGGGAGCATGCCTCAGAGCCCCAGGCTGGGCACTGTCCACAAAGCCACAGATGAACAACCAGGGGTAGAGGCAGGAGCCCAGTTACCTCCAAGATGTCCTCCTGGAGTACAGGAGGGGAACGAACCTGAAACTTCTATAGGACCTGGCATCTTAATAAGCAATGTCTGCCTTGTTGAAAGCAGCCCAGTGTGATCTCCCGATCCTTTGCCTACTTCGACTTGGAAAATGGGGCTCTTTTTTACTCCCTACGCGAATGTCCACTTTGTATTATTGAGCATCCTCTCTGTGGCTTCCCTAGGGACCCTGTCTTAAGCCAGAGAGCAGGAGTGAGGTGAGACCTGCTCCCCAGGTGCATTTTAGGGAAAAAACAGATATGTGTGCATCTCTGTTGAGAAAGCGCCACCTATTCTTGTCTCCATTAATCCTGCTTTTGTCCTCAAGGGGAAAGGAAAACAATTAGATGATATAATGGAATAAACACAGTGATAGCCATCATTTGGGCCCTTGCTGTATACCAGACACTAAAGTGTGATCCTCAGTTATTGGACCCTCCTAATAGCCCACAAAGTGCCACTTATATCCCTATGTTACAAATGAAGAAACTGAGTTGAGGAGTAGAAATGTTACAGAATGGCCAAGGTCTAAAGCTAGTAGGCCCAGAAGCTGGGCTTAGAACGTGGTCTGAAAAAGCTGTCTGGAGTCTGGTTCAGTTGTCTTTGCCAACCAATTGCCACCTGCGTGAATATGCTGTCCCTTTTCTAGTTTTCATATATCTCATTTTATTTTACTTAGGTATGGACTTGAAAGGATGCATGTATGCTAAACTTTTGACATGTTAGGTAATGTTACAGAATGTTGTATCTAATCCTTTTGAACATACACCCTTTGCATATTCAAAAACGCTTGCTAATAGATCCAGATATATATGTTGAGAGGTAATAAATATGTATTCTTAATTAAAATTTTTCATTAAAATTTTTAAAAAATTCTTTTCATTGGCATCTGTGGTACCACTTGACTTTCCCATTTGATAGAGAATTCTGTAATTCTCAACTATTCAGGCTTAAATATTCAGCCATGTTATTGGCCTGCCTGCTCACAAATGAACAGGCTTTCTTATGAGCAAGGATGAAAATTCCAGTGCAGAGTCCTGGACACAGAGACCCATGTGATGGTGGGCCCTTTGTCCCTGGCACCTGTCCCTCTGAACTGGCTCCTCATACATCTGTTTACTATAAGGGGGCATAGGGACAGGGACGGTGACTCGTTCCTTTGTCCTACTTTTAACTGGCAACCCCTTCCCAGTCTGTGTGTATCTGCCTCAGGATGGCAACTCCTTTCATCTTAGGAGTCTCCTTCATCCCTCCCTTTTTGGACCACCCCCTCCCTGTACTTGGGAATTTGGTATGGCACATAGTAAGAGTGCCTCGTTACAGGGTGAGCGGTCAACACCTGAGATGCACAGGCCTGGGAATAATGAAAGTCAGTCTCCTCGATCCATTCCAGTTTCTGGGGTGAGCAGAGAGAGGGAACTCGTGTGCCTTGGACTCCTCAGACTCAGCCCAGCTATAGCAGCACCTTCCACCCTTGCCACTGGACTTCAGGTGTGTGAGTGCCCAGCACATAGTAGGCTCTCAAAGTTCTGTTGAAGGGTGGAAAGTAGAGCTGTAAGGAGGGCTTGGTGTGCATATACTTGGGAAGCTTGCTAATTGCAATATTGGTCTGCTCCTAAGTAATCTTGTTAACACTCCTAGCAACATAGGCAGGTGCCTCCTAAGAGGTCAGACTGGAAGGATGGAGGAGTGCATACAAAACAGTGGTGGTAAGATAGGGTAAGAAGTGGGGTTTATTAACCGAGCAAACATTTATTGAATGCCAGGCCCTGAGGCCCCAAAATAACTAAACATGGCCTTTCTCGGTGAGATAAATGCAGTGCAGTGAGGCAGGGGCTGGTGTAGAGGTGGGGGAGTGCTGCGAGGCCCTGGGGTGGGGAAGGCTGGGTTTCTCCTGAGAAGTGACAGCACATCATTTTAATGCCATTTACAAATCTTAATGCTGAGCAGACCTTGGGACCGGCCTTGTTTTACTGTGAGGAAAGGCCACAGTGAGCCCCTCGCTGACAGGAGCCCTGCTCAGGAGTGCGTGGTGTCTCCCCACAGGCCAGGTTGCCTGCCGTCTGGTCAGGGACATGTAGATTGAGCTTTTGGAAAGGGCATTGCTTATTTCTAAAAGCCAGATTTAGACTATTAGAGGAAGAAAGTTTCCAGGCCCAATTTAGTGTTCAGCTTCTTCTTTGTTTCTAGCACATCCTGGCTGTCAAAAGGATATATTCTTCCCTGCTGTTGTTAGGACCTTGGGGAGTGTGGATGGGACTGTTACACAGCAACAACTGTAAGGCGGGGGTTTTTTGTGAGTGTACTTGGTGCCCAGAGAGGCACATGAGAGACCCAGAAAGACCACGGGTTGCATTTAGTCCTGTATCTCAGAAGGTCTCAGTATTTCTTCTTCTTTAAGCATATCTGGTTCCTAATGGTGAGTCCGTTGTGCCAGGTAGAGTATTTCCTACCAGCAGGACACTTGGAAGAGGTAGGTTAGCTTTTTGCTTTGCCTGACAAGGTTCTGCAGGCCCCAGCGGGACATGTTTTTGCTGCAGCTCTGCCCTGCCCTCCAGTTCCAGAGCCGTTGCCCAGAGAGGTCTTGCACATCTTGCTTACAGCTGACGTAGTCTGCCTTCTCTTCTGCACATACGTTCTCTCTTCTTCCGAGCTGATCTGTGTCCAGTCCTTAGTAACTTGAGCCTCTTGACAAAAGGAATAGTTGCTGACTGAAGCAGCTGAGTGATGGCCTTGATGCCTGATTCTATTTTGACCTAGATCTGGCCTTATCTGAAATTGTTTTATACTGGTGAGCCTGTCCCGCTCCCTCGAGCTGCCCTTGGGGTTTCTCTGACAACCATGCCTAAGAAACTGGCCACAGTGAATGGCATTTGGGCCTATCCCAAGTCAAATCCGATCGCCTCCAGAAAATTGAGGTTAGATCTTATTGGTTGGTTAGGCCAAATGTCTGTCATCATCCACTGTCAGAGATTTCTCATTATGGCTCTTGTGGTGGTAAATATTTTAAACCCAAGATTGTCTGAGTGTAGGAAACACATACACCAGCCCAGCAGTTAGTCATGGCAAGGTAGTGATGTCTGTCCCTCCACCACTACCCCAACCTCCCTCCCACACCCAAACCTGGCTGCCCACAAAGCATTTCTATGTTCTTTTCAACTCACCCAAATGCAGTAGCGCCCCCTTAGCCCCAGTTTCACCTTACACAGGTTTCAGTTACCTAGGGTCAGCTGCTGTCTCATAATATTAAATGGAAAGTTACAGAAATAAACAATTCATAAGTTTTAAATTGCATGCTGTTCTGAGTAGTGTGATGAAGTCTTATGCTGTTATGCTCCATCCCACTGGATTGTGGATAATCCACACTGTATCCACACTTGCCTCTTGGTCACCCAGCCATCTCAGTTATCAGAGAGACTGTCTTAGTGTCACAGTGCTTGTGTTTAAGTCTCCCTTATTTTACTTAATAATGTCCCCAAAGCCATTCACATAACTTTTGTTACAGTATATTGTTAAAATTGGTCTGTTATTAGTTATTGTTGTTAATCTCTTGCTGTACCTAATTTTTAATTAAGCTTTGTCATAGGGTATGTATATGTAGGAAAAAACAATACATATAGGATCTGGTATTATCTGTGGTTTCAGGCAGCTGCTGGGCATCTTTGAATGTACCCTCCTACAGATAAGAGGTCCCACTTTTCTAAGTGAGAATAAAGTTTGGCACATTGAAGGACCTGGAAATACGAGAGGAGAAGTGAGAACTGGGAGAGAGTACAAGTTTTATTTTTTTTCAGAGATCTTAATTGAAGTGACAGAAAGTCAGTTTAAAAGTAGATAAAGCAAAAAAAAGCGGGGGGGGGGGATTTGAAGAGGGATTTATCTCACATCATTGGGAAGTGTGGTTGGATCAAAGGACTCAACTCATGTCATCTGAGTTCTGTCTCTCTCTCTCTGGGCCTCATGCCTGCTCTCTCCTTCATTCTCATAGGCTCCTAAAAGAAGGCCGCTAAGCAGATTAAACACCAACAGAGAACTGCTGCGTTTTAAATGACCATCTTTTAAAAAATCTTAAGTGAAGTAAACTTAAGAGTATTTTCCCTTTATATATTAAAATATTTTGGTCATAAATGTTAGAACTGGATATTCTCTGAAAAAGGGGAGCTAATCTTGTCACTGTATTTAGTTTTTACTAAATACAAACTGTACGCACCTATTATAATATGAAAAGCTATTAGAAGCCAAACATTATTCCTAACTCTTATGTGAAAACTTATTTTGGTCACTTTGTACCTTAATCAAATCTTGTCAGATCTCCTTAGCATTTAATAATAAAAGCCTTTTGTAATTTGTAGTTGACTTTAATAATAGATCCTAACTCTAATGGGAGAAGTCCCCACAAATTGATAACCCCTATTCTTAACTTAGTATAAATTGTATCTTAAGTACGAGAAAGCTTTCTAATTAACTCTGGTTTGTGTTACAGATCTGATGAGTAACACAAAATAAAATCCTTTGCTGTAGAGCTCCTAAAACTTGAATGCTGCTGCCATAAGTCTGTAAGTCTACAGTAGAGAATTTTTATGAGTTAATTTGAGCCAAATTGACAGTTGCTGGGAAGTAAAATATTATTGGATTGAGAAAATGCTCCTGAGGATGGCAGTTTTGCAGCTTATTTTACACATTAAAATCAAAGAAGGAGAGGTGAAGGGGGTTACATGAAATCCATTGGTGGTAGATTAAGGGGATGGGAGAAAGCAAAGCAGGGAAATCTCTGAGGTTGGACAAAAACAGAGAGACTCGTACTTTTACATTGGTGGGTACTGGATTAATAGTTAATATTAACATTATTATTAGTTAATAGTTAATATTTACAGCACATACAGACGGTATGTGGGGGACAGGGGATAAGGTAAGAAGGGTTCTGTGGTCTCCTGCACTGGTGCCCAGGTTGTGCCCTAAGGGGTGTGGAAAAGGAGATTACCCTGACATTCCAAAGGTATGTTACGTTGGATGCAAAAAGACAATAGACAGGCTCAGTTAAGGTAAAGATTGACCTTGGTCAAGGATACTGGCCTGGGACATGACCTGCTTTTCGTTAGGAATTTTTATATTCAGATCCTCTATGGTTATTTTAGGTCCCTCAGTTTGCAGGTCCCACCATGCAGGCCTCCCCTTATCAGGTTTAGTATGTGACCCCTTTTTCATGCACAGTACATTATTCTAAATGAATTGGCTTGAATATATTTCTGAATGATCAAATTTGTCTGATGTTTATCTTAAGTCTCCAGAACTCCAGCTGGAAGATGACAGAGCATGTTTTAAAGGCATCTGTTATAACATTGCTTTATCTGAAAAGGAGTATATAAAAGATTTTGACTTTAAAATCACTAACATTAATAATGTATAACATATTCAAACTTTCATTAGAACTCAGCCTTTAACATATGTAGTATTATAAGAAAGTTAAAATCTGCTTATTATTATCAATGAAAATGCAACTCAGGCTCAGAGATTCAGTAGCTTGGTGCCACAGAATTGTTACAAAACCTGAAAAGTATGTAGGCACACCTCAGAGATGCTGCAGGTTTGGTTACATACCACAGTAAAATGACTAGTCTGTTAGCTGGTAGAAGGTCTTGCCTTCCATTTGTAAAAAATACAACATCTGTGAAGTGCAATAAAGCAAAGCACAATAAAATAAGCATGCCTGTAGTTTTAAATCCAACTCAGCTTTTTGACTGAAAATTATACTGTCTGCTCACAGAGTGAGAAGTACCATTCCTGATGGTGCACGTTATTGTTGTTGTTGTTATTATTATTATTATTATTATTATATGCAAATAAAGTTCATCACACAAATTGTGGCTGGTCTTTAATGTGACAGCCATGGAGGTAGATCCATCAAGGAGCTTGTCCATATCCTCCCTTGACCACAAAACTAGTCCATTCCAGGCAACTCGTCCTCAGGGGTCTGTGTGCTTGCTGTCCTGCACTGTCCTGCCCAGGACCCCTGGTAGAGCAGAGAGAGCATTGGAGCTGCTGGGGGCGGCGGTGGGGTGACGGGGTTGGCATGTAGGGGCAAGAGGATTTGGGTTCTTATGTCTCGCAGGCCCCCTGGGCAGCACACACACAGGACTCCAGGCCACTCTCCACAACAACAGCCGGAAACAACTGAGCAGGCTAAGATTTCTTCTAAATCTCAAATGCCACAATTTTATGATTATAGATTTGAGGAAACTGAAATGTTTTCAGAGCCTAATCTCCAGGGTAGAAGTTAAAACCCTGGACACTCCTGAACTCATGCCATGTGCGACAGTGTCTTTTTTTTAAAACTGTGATTTCTATTCCTCCTTTGTCTTCTTTCTTTGTGCAGAGCTCTGGCAATTTATACATTATTGAACAAGCTGTGGAGGAAGTCATCACTTTGCAAAACGTGCAACCATCACCTAATATAGCACACCAGCAATTGGAAAGGTTTCCTAATGGTTGCATTCTAGATATTCTCATTCATAATATGATTTATCCAAAGCATGCTGCAGCAAAAGCTCCAACTGTGTTGTTGGATTTTATGATTAACCAGAGAACTGAAAGAAAAGCACATCATTTGAAATCCCAGATTTTGCTCATACTACTACTCCCTTATGCTCAGTAAGTCCAGCATGGCGACTGGAACCGCCTGGTGTCCTGCAAGGTGCAGCACCCATACCTGAGAGAGAGGAGAGAGTGTAGTGAAGGGTAAAGCCAGGCCATGCAGGCCTCCTCCTGGGAGTTCTTTCTGTCCACAGCGCACGGTGTACAGGAAGTCAGGATTGGGCCAAGGTGGGCAGGCCTTAAGGGAAACTGCTGGAAATTGTGTTCTTCTGAAATACAGTGCAGAGATGGGGCAAGTCAAGCTGGTCAGTGAGGGCTTCTGGTCTGCCAAGCTGCTCTTTATTTATAGTAGATAAAGATGGCCTGAGACTTTGCAAAATTGTTGAGGATTTGCCTCTCCTACTGGGAAAATATGTAAAATTTTTAAAAGGAAAGAGCTCACCTGATCCTTGTTAAAAATACATTGGCGTTCAAGTTATTTTCCTTACAACTAGGAGAGGTAGTTGGTATGACTTTCATTAAAGAAGACACAAAGCAGAAACTGTATAGTAAAAATATACACACAGAGAAAATGGGAAAAATGGAATTCCCACACTACTTCTTTCTCTAAAAGGTAACAAGTCTACCTTCAAAATAGAGATGTTCCTTGGAGCCAGGACACCGATGGTCGTCCAGAGCTCAGGGCTCTTGTTCACACCTCTCTCCCCTCTGTCTTGGACCCACAGCAGCACTGCCATCCGATGTCACACACACGTGACACACACTGCTGGTTCTACATTCAGAACACACCCTTTGAGATTTTAGCTGTCACATGTCACTGGTCACGTGGCTTCTTGGTTACTCATGATATATTTCTTAGCCCAAATCTTCATTCCCTAAACCTTAGCCCCACTTCCACCTGGAGACACAGGGGCCATTTTCATTGCCTAGAACCTGAGGAGGCGTTCCTTGCTGTTTTGGAGGACCATTGGGGCGTTCTGAGACTGGATTCTCAACCCCTCAATTCAGACTCCTACCATGCATTTCCCATAGAAACCATGCTGCACATCAGCCTCTAACAGAACTATGTTCTTGACTGTTATTTTTATTGGGAGCCCAGGTCTGTGCCTCTTTACTGGCTATGTGTGTTGGACCAGCCCCTGATCTCTTTTAGCATTTGTTTCCCCAGCTGCAGAAGTGGGGGGTGCCCTCTTTTGTCATAGGACTGTTGGGAGGGTTCAGACAATGTAGGTGTCAATAAGGACAGCTTCCTCCCTATGCCCAGCCACCTGTCTCTGGAATTTCAGTGCAGCAGCCACTACCTATGACATTGCTGCCATGAAGTAAGGTTTCCCAGGTGCCAAAAGCCTGACAGGCAAACTTTCTATTTTGGCGGCTGTCTGGCACTAGTAGGGTCATGGCCAGGATCATTCAAAAAGGAATGTGGCCCTCTTCTGGTAAAATACTGTTCTGAGAAAAAAATTCAAAGCCCCAGCTAAGTTAATAACAGTAATAGTTTTTTTCATTCATAGAGCACTTCCTGTGCTTTATACATATAATCTGAATTTAGGTACCTGTTATAGGCAATTATGTCCCCCAAAAATCGTACATTGACATCTTAATCCCCAGTAAGTCAGTGTGACTGTATTTGGTGCAGGACCTTTAAAGAGGTAATTAAGTTAATATGAGGTCTTTAGGGTAGGCCCTAATCCAGTGTTACTGGTGCCCTTGTAAAAAGGAAAAATCGGGACACACAAGCAAGCACACATGCACACACACGCAGAAACGCCATGTGAAGACACAGAAGGCAGCCATCTGTAAGCCAAAGAGGAACCAACCCTCGATCTTCTACTTCTGCTGTCAGAACTGTGAGAAGATACATTTCTGCCGTTTCAGCACCACTCTGGTACTTTGTTAGAGCAGCGGCAGCAGGCCAATACAGCACCCAAGAGCACACAGCTAAGTGGCTTACTCAGGATTTCCCCTGGGGCTGTACTCTTAGTCACCCTGCTGCAACCACCACCACCACCCCCATGCCACCCAGAGTGGCCTCAAAGATTGTTTAGATTACATTAGAGCAAAACAGTTCAATTTTCGATGGTGTGGATGCTATGTAAAATGTTCCAGATTTGATAGAGAAAATAAAACTCCATATAGGCAGGGAGTGTGCCTGCCTCATTTATCTCACTCTCCCCAAAGTCTAGGATGGTGTCTGGCAGGAACTCAATGGCCGAAGTAATTAAATTATTTTGTGTTTTAAAAAAGTGAGCAAAGTAGTATATTCCTTCATGAACCAGTTGTTGTAAAGTGTCTTCAGCAATGTTTTATGCTAAGGTCTAATGTTGTCTGCTCTGCTGATCTTGACACCGTTATGTCCTAGCAAATATTCTAAAACCTGATCTTCCATAGGTATTTTTTCAAGTGGCTTGTGTTATAAGTTTTTAAACAGTCTATTAAACAGTTACTTTTAAATGTTATTTCTTGAAATCTTTGTTACCAATAAAAAGTGGACCACCTGGTCACTTCTCCTTCGGTGCTTCAGTGTGTGGAGTACAGTGTGAGGGTTGCAGTGCCTGCGCCTTCTGGATGGAAGTTTCCTTTCATGAGCTGCCTTGTCTTCTGGACCGCGAAGCCGTGGAATCATCACCGTGCTCTCACTGCATAGGTTGGAAATCACATGAAAGGATTCGTTCTAAGATTTAGAGGTTCATGTTTCCATGAAAGCAAGTTAACTCTTAAATAGAAATCTAAATTTTTTCCTTGGTCTGACGTCCTGCCTAGCTCCTGTGTTTCCCATGTACTTGAGTGTATTTGCCATGGCACAAAGAGGAAGAGTACAGCAGTGGCTTAAGGAATTGATTGGTGTATTCACTTGAAAACCACTTCGCGTCAGTGGGCTGTCACTTCATATGTGCCATTTGAATGCCTTGCATTTGGCCTCACTCTGCGGGTAGTGCCGACCTAGGGAGTGTCCTCCCTACGAGGCTGCACCCAGATGTCCACAGTACAGGATGGCCACGATGCGGCATTTTATTCTTCCTGACCTGCCTGTTCAACAAGGCACCAAAAATGAAGGCAATTCTCAGGAGCATTCTGCCTTTACTCCAGTTTTAGAGATGACAAAAGAGAGGGGTACAAGCTACCCATTAAAGTGCTTTAGTGTCATTTTGGAAAATAAAATTTAAAAATCTGCAAATGGCTGCAGTTTCCATACTACCATAATCTCCACATTGACTAAGTTAGGAAGTAGGCAGGCAGCCCAACCAGTCCCATGGCACACCTCAACCCTGGGAGCCAGCATGCTTTCCTCCTCTAGGTTCACTTCTCAAGAAGGTTCTAGAGTTCTGTGGATTTTAACCAGGTTAAAGCATTTTGCCATAGGGCTTTTGAAACTTATGCATGGGAAGAAATAGTTTTCACATTACAACTCCTCACAAATATAACTGAAGCAACAATACTGTGTTTGATGAACTTTAAAATTCTGTATTTTATTCCCCCCAAAAAAGAAAACGATGCATACATATAGTCTCATCACAACTCATGAAATCGATTTTATGATCCACTAGTGAGTTTTTAGTCACACAAAAAAATAAAAAAAATTCTGCCTTGGAGTTAATGTATCAGCTAGTTTTTCACTCACCACAACCTGTTGTGGGAAATGAGCCTTCCATTTTGAAAGAAAATAACTGCCAGATGAGAAGAAAGGAGAAGGGTGTGGGTTTCTGCCTGGTGGGGCAGCCCCGGGGGGCACAGTGTCCCAGACACCAAGGGTGAACTGGCCTGAGGGGTGCAGGCCGGGGGCGGGGGTGCAGGCTCTGCTTGCTGAGGTCCGAACCTTCTTAGAACAGGTCTTTTGAGCTTATTTAGTCCAACTTTCCTGCCCAGTACAATGCGAAGACATCTCGCATGTGTCTTTATAGCTTATTTTTCTCTCTTGAGTGGCATAGGAATTCTGTAATCATTCCAGGAGGAAACTGACTTTCTGTTGTTTTGTTATCTTTTGTGCTACTGGTTCTCTGTGTTTTAGAGTCAAGCAAAAAGGTCAGTTTTAATAATTGTCAGCGTTTAGTCACTTGTCAGTGCACAAGGCAGCCATCAACGTGTGACTTTTCTGAAGTGATCCTAGTTTGTAACCCGGGTGGATTTGTCACCCTGAATTTTTTGGGCAGGGAGTTGGCAGCAGGGTCCTAACAATTGCCCAATGGCGTCCTGCTGCACGTGCTGATGCCCACTGAGCCCTTGTGTCTCCACAGGCCTCGGCAAGACCAAGAGGAAGACAAGCGCGAGGGACGCGTCCCCGACTCCTAGCACCGACGCAGAGTACCCCGCCAACGGGGGAGGCGCCGACCGCATCTATGACCTCAATATCCCGGCCTTCGTCAAGTTCGCCTACATGGCTGAGAGAGAGGATGAGCTGTCCCTGGTGAAGGGGTCGCGTGTCACCGTCATGGAGAAGTGCAGCGACGGCTGGTGGCGTGGCAGCTACAACGGGCAGATCGGCTGGTTCCCCTCCAACTATGTCCTAGAGGAGGTGGACGAGGCGGCCGCGGAGTCCCCTAGCTTCCTGAGCCTGCGGAAGGGTGCATCCCTGAGCAATGGCCAGGGCGCCCGTGTCCTGCATGTGGTCCAGACGCTGTACCCCTTCAGCTCCGTCACTGAGGAGGAGCTCAACTTTGAGAAGGGGGAGACCATGGAGGTGATCGAGAAGCCAGAAAACGACCCGGAGTGGTGGAAATGCAAAAATGCCCGGGGGCAGGTCGGCCTTGTCCCCAAAAACTATGTGGTGGTCCTCAGCGACGGGCCAGCCCTGCTTCCGTCACATGCCCCGCAGATCAGCTACCCAGGGCCCGCGGGCAGTGGGCGCTTCGCGGGTAGAGAGTGGTACTACGGGAACGTGACACGCCACCAGGCCGAATGTGCCCTCAACGAGCGGGGCCGCGAGGGTGACTTCCTCATTAGGGACAGTGAGTCCTCGGTAAGTGACCTGGGTTTGCGAGGTCTGCCAAAACCAGAGAGCTTCCAAGAGAAAACAGTAAATTTGTGTGTGTGTAGATGCGTAGGTATTGCACATTGTGTGCCATCCTTTTTCAGATTGTGTGAACAGACTGGAAATAGCAGAAGAATACTATGGGCTCATGTTAAGATAGATGAATACAATTGGTCTTTATCACCTGTATAAGATGCCTGTCTGTAGTATACCAAAGTTGGCTTTGAGTTTAGTGACTCACCTTTCTATCATTGCCATTTATGCCCCAGGAGATGTCTTGCAGATGTAAGGGAAAGTAAATGTTTTTTCTTCATGAAGGTTGTTTTGCCTTTTTACTAAGATTTCCCCTTTTCTCTTCTACAAACCTAAACATCATTTTATTTCCCAGTTTCCCATTCTGCTAATGACCCCTCCAAGATCCTGTTGGTTAACTGTTTCCATTCTGGGTCCCAGGCATGTCAACTGTTCTCAGCCAGAGCACACATGGTTTCTGACACAGCCTTTTGTCGGTTGGCTGGTTTTTCTCTATAAACTGTGTATATAATCCTAAGGTCATCTCTGCCACAGGCAGCACCACTGAGTTCATCTCTGAAAAGCTTTTGAAGTACTTATGAACAGAATTGAAAAGAAAAATACAGTTCTAGAGAGAGATGAGTTTGTGCGTGTGAACTGAATCAGAAGTCTGAGACCACCTGACTTGCAGCAGGTCCATTTCCAGCGGTAGAGAAATTTGGGATCTGTGTTCTGGGCATGTGCCTGACCCTGTGGGGAGGAACTGGGCCAGGATCACATAAAGTAGCCTGTGTGTGCACGCTCATATGTGTGTTACAGAAATACTCAACGGGTTTTATAGGCCTCTTTGTAAATACACCATCTATATGGTGAGACTCCCTGGCCCCCCGAAAAAACAAGGAGTTCTGTAGATAGAGTTCATTGTGATTACATTGTATTGGTCCTGGTAGTCTTCAATTTAATTTTTAAAATGCACATTATACAGCTAGTAAGTACGTCCTGTGTGCTGTAATTGTCCTCTGGAAAGGTTAATGGCCACAATAAGTGAGTGCATATTCAAGACTCGTGTTGATTGATCTGCGAGGAATTAAGGCCATAGAAATGTTTTCCCTTCCAGGCACTCAAGAGGCAGCTGTGATGTGTTCTTTCTTTGAGGAAGGAGGAGCCTCATAGTGGTGGAAATCAGACCCCGTTTTGGTGTCAGCAGCTTGTGGAGTTAGCGGCCCCCTGGTTGTGCATGGGCAGCAATCATGTTGGGCCTGAATGTTAACTACATCTGAAATCTGAGATTTTCTTATCCAGCCGCCAGAGTTTATCATTCCTGGCAAGACATCACATTAAATTGTTCTCATGTGACGTAAACTCTGTACATAACTTCCTTTTGATCATGTTTGAGGCTTAAGAGAATTAAATACGGCAGCATGTTTAACTTTTCTAAGCAGAAATTCAGAGGAAGCACTAGAAAACCAATGACAATGTAAAGTGATTAATCCAGAGCCCTTAAAGAAAAAGTGTAATTCAGCATCGAAAAGTACAAGCTTGATTTAGAAAATGTGAGTTTGAAGGGACCTCTTAGAATGGAGATGGGCTAAAGCAACCCCCCAGTATGGAGACATTAACCCCATTCTTTGTTGCTTCTGGCTAATACTTGCGGAAAAGAAAGTCCTCAGAAAGAGGGTAGGTGAGAACAGCATCCTGCAGGTTACTGGCCTTAAGGAGGACACATTCGTTTTCCACAGGACAGGTACATGCGGGTGGTCATTGCTGTCTGAGCTCAGAGACCAAATCCTTCTGGATTGGGAGGGATACTTGCCTTACGTGGGTTCCACGCTCCAGTGTCTTGTTGATCTCACATTACTATAGAATAAGCTAAGTTTCTACATAATTGAAACATTGTTTATATTTTATTTTAAACTTTTTTATATGGGGGACTTTCCAGTCTGTTTGTTTCTTACTCTGTTTTAACTTACAACAAGCTGCAACACACCAATAGTGTGCTAGGGCCAAGGGGTATGGGGGCAGAAAGGACTTCCCTGGGACTTGCATCAGCTCTGCACCCACAGTGGCACCATTGGTCTGAAGACTGCCATGTGGCCTGATTTGGTACAGGGCTGCTTGTCCTGATGGGTCTTGCTGTGACATGTCGCATTTTCTGCTGTCGTATCCCTGCGTTAATGCCAAAGGGGTGCTGCAAGGGACTCTAAGGCATGTTGCCGCTTTTCTCCTGACAGCAGAAGTAGGCCGGGTTGGCTGCTTTTCTTGCTCATAACCAGGTCTGTACCCAGCTGTTACCCGTGGCTGTTGTGGAACTGTCCAGATGGGCCAATGGACAAATCCATCACTTACTCCTTTCCTGCCGTCCTCTTGCCTCTGCCTCTTGCTAGTGTCTCCTCGTCTCCTCTCTTCCTTTGTCTTTTTTCCTGTTCATTTGGCATTTCTAAGATGAGAGCCTGGCTTCAAAGTCACCACCAGGCCAAAATGAGGGCTTGGGTTCCTAATTGAACACAGCACATCACAGCGTGCCGGGGTCGGAAATGCTTTAGGTGGCTGAAGCATTTCCGTGGGACTGAGAGGCTTCTTCATTGAATTTCCTTTTTCTTTCTTGAAGTCTTTGGGCCTGGAGCTTTCCTTTGATTGAGATTACCATAGAGCTCCTGACTTGTGAGTAATAAGCTCGGTGGCTTTTTTAGAGTGCACCTTCAAGATGTGTGTCTTTTTTTTTTAAAGATAGCCTAAGCAATTCTAGTATAAATAAACTAGACTCTTGCTCGATGATAATTTTGTGTTTAAAAATATTTCATATTTTTCTGTTTGGAAAGATAAAAATATACCCAAATCTGAGTCCTAGGAAATATGTACTTTTGTTGGGGGGGGGGGGCGGTGCATATTTTGGAAAAACTAACAAAAACATTGCCATATCCTATGATACCCAGTGTCAGTGAAGTGCTGGGTGTTTCCGAGGCACCCATTGCATATACATTTTATAAAGGAATGAATGAGGTAACCGAATGATCCTGCCATGATTTTTCCCTGTCCTGATCTCAATCCCTACTCTTTGGGGTTCTTCCATCTTCTCTCTCTTGCTCCCTTGTTCTCCTCTCTCATCTGTATTTGTCATGTATGCTCAGCTAAAGATGAAACAATATCATATCTCATTCTCCATATTTAATTATCATACCTCTACCTGCTAATCCATACTTGTTGAATCTAGGAAATTCGCAATTCCTGCCTGTCCTCTCTATGCCCACCATAAACCCTTATACTGTATTTGTCCCCACCTACTCCATGGGTTTGGTGAGAAGACTGTACTTACACTGAGGAATAACCAGAACTAGAATTCTGGTAAGCTGTGTAAGTTGTCAGCATTTTATTTTTTTCAATCACTATACGCTCCTATTTCAGAGAAGAATATTCAGAAAGTGACAGAGTATGTGGATGAGGTCTGTAAAGGTGACTGGCTTTATAGCACCAGCCTGTAGTTTAAGAAGCCATTTTCCTCTGTAAGACGTTAAAGATCCCAAAACAACACCTATTTTCTTGTACTTATGTCTCACAGTCATATGTAGATACTAATTTTTTCTCATACAACATATTGTTTCCGATAGAGAAACACTGCCTTGTAAAAGGTATATAGTTTAATGCACATGATGTTCATACTAATAGTTGTGTTTCATTCCTTGTTCTTTTTTAACCTATTAAAATTATTTAATCAGGAAAGAACAGAATAAAACATTAGCATAGTTCCTTGCTATAGTTTTCAAGTTACAAGGTGGGGCAAAAGTAGGTTTACAGTTGTGAATACATGAAACACAGAGTTTATTCTTGGATTATTATTTATTAATTATTGGAGTATTTTCCATGAGAACAACTGTAAACCTAGTTTTACCCCACCCTGTATATTTCTTAGAGAAACCATGGTTTTTAACCAGAACTCAGTTTTCAGACAGTTGGATCCCTAGATCAGTGGTGCTCCAACTGTGAAGTGTAGCAGAGCCTGAGGGCTTCATACGGTGGAGGTTGCTGGGTGCTGCCCAGAGCCCGGATCAGGAGGTGGGGCCAGAGGCTGCCTTGCTAGCACATTCCTTAGTGATGCTAATGCTGCTGATCTGCTGACCACACTTTGAAAAGCCCTGGAATCTATTACGCAGTCTTAGCAGTTCTGTACACACTAACAGCAGTAATTTAAACTCCATTTCTGCAGCATACTACATTTCTAAGAATTATAAACATGCTTAAAGGTGAAAATTATAACTCTTGTCAAGTTTACTTTTATATAGAACTATCAGCTTTTGTTGAGTGAAATTCATCTCATGAAGTGTTTTTCTGTTTATTTTTGAGCTATTTCGAGTTTGCTAACTAACTATTTGTTGTTCAGTAGCTAATAAAAGTTTTAAGCCTAGGCTTTTATAATATTTCTAACTTTAAACATCTCTAATTCTTAAAACAGAAAGGACCTAAGAGATCATTAGTGTGAGCCCTCGTCTGTGAGTTTACTTCCTCATCACCCGATCTGTTTACCTGATTCCCAAATGGCCTAGTGACCCCAGCCTTCTCCACCCTACCTAGCTCTTCAGTACTTGCCTTTAAAAACAAAAATCCTCACACTGAAAAGAAGACAAGAGTCTTAGTTAAAGCTAGTTCTTAAAATATAATCAGTCACAAGTTTGCCAAGGATCTTATTCATAATTTCATTTGGGTCCCTAAGAGGCCTTCTAAACTGTACCCTTGGCCTCATTTAAAGGTGTGGCTCCCTGCTCTTCTCAGTTGAGTGCTCGGCTACTAATAAAGTCCCGTGGAACCAGCCTGCAAAAAATAATATAGTAATATAGAAGGCACTTAAGAATCTTGGCACCTCAGCCTCAAAACCACCATTTATAATGAAGGCCTTTGGATGGAGGATTTTTTTTCTGCTATATTATTAATGAAAGAAAGTAAATGCAGGTTTCCACTGCTCTTCAAAAGTAGAAGTTCCGTCCTGGTTTGTGTGGCTCAGTGGATTGAGTGCCCCCCAGTGAAGCAAAGGGTCTCTGGTTCTATTCCCAGACAGGGCACATGCCTGGGTTGCGGGCCAGGTCCCCACTAGGGGGCGTGCAAGAGGCAACCACATATTGATGTTTCTCTCTCTCAAAAAAGAAATAAATAAAATCTTTAAGAAAAAATTAGAAGTTCCTATGGAACCTTTAGTAAGCGAAAATGGCATAGAGTGAAGAAACAATTACCATAAATTTATATGGAAAAATTATCAAGCATTCCCAGATCCAAAAAATTACCTACCAAATCATATCAAATAACTCATAAAAGCTGAAGTCACACTAGCATATAGTGAAAGCAGGAGTGACGTGATAAATATGCAACCTCATAAAGTAGAAATAATGTATATGTAGTATAGTTTCATTTACTAAAAAGACTGATTTCTCCTTAAGTATAAGCTAACAGAACACAGTGCTTTGTACACCATCAATTCACATGAGCAGTAAACTTTCCATTTTACCCATTCCTGGACGCCAGCTACCAGCTTTCAGGATCCTTTCTCGCTGCATGTTAACAGCATAGATGGTGGACACAGGCAAGTTCAGTGGATGCACAGTGTCTTTATTTTGTTAACCACTATCAAAGCAGTTACATCCAGTTTTACATTAAGTCTAACACCCTTACGAGCTCTTAGGCTTTTCTGATACCCTAGGACACAGCTTGCTAATGCACCCACAAAATCAATGGAGAGAAGGCCCGGACGCTCCCAGACACAGCCCAGAGCTCTGGGGCTAGAGGCTGAGATGCTTAGAGCGGTTCTGGGGAAGGAGCTCGTGGGGACATCTTGCTGCTGGGGGGTGGGGGGTGTTGCCTTTGAAACAGCTCCAACAAAACAAACTGAACCCTCTTTTAGATTTTCTTTGTAAAAGGGAAAATCCTCAAGAGTTTTTCGGTCAGCAGGTACTAAAAACAGGTACTAATACAGATCTTTTGTAAAGTGAAGTGGTGTAACGTGAACTTTCAAAAAGTGGGAGATACCTGTAGCACTAAATTTATTTGGAAGGAAAGGAAGGTAAATGTAAGAAGCAGAATATAGAGCAGTTTGTTACCTAAAACTCACCTAACTGGAGACATGTCAGTGAGGCAGGTGCCGGTTAGTTGAGCGGTTCAGTCACCGGGCTGTGGTGGCGAAGTTGCAGGTGGCAGACTGGTCCCAATTGCATCACTGATAGTAGCTTGGTGTTTTCTCTGTTGGCATCTTGCATTTCTCCAGGTCAGTGTTCATCGCCCTCTCCCTCCTTACATCTGTGTTCCTACCATCAGGTTCTTAGACTCTCCTGTCTCTTCCTCCAGACCTTTGTAAAAGTCTAGAATACAGCTCCCCTCCCCCTCCACCCCCATCAGTCTAATATACACCCATTCTTCAGATCTCATTCTAGTCCCCTTTGCTTCAGGGAAGCCTTCCCTAACCCGCAGGCCTTGGCCGCTGCTCCCGGGTCACTCAGCGATCTTCTGCCCCACTGTAATCGCCTCTGAATGCGACTGTGTTGGTGCATTGAATCCCTGGCACCTTGGTGGTACCCCAAGAAATGTTCTTCACGTTAATTAATAAATGAATTACCCAGAATGTACTTATAGATTTGGTGTGGGCACCAGCAGCCGGCCCAAGCAGAGTGCTAGGAGTCCCACGTGGGCTCTCTGTGCCTGGCTCCTCCCTGGGCTGTGCCAACGTACTAGTTCGCTTGGGTCAGATGCGGTGGCCTCTAGCTTATTGTTACCATGAGGGGGTCCAGACACCCTCTCTCTTCAGACCTGCAGACATAATGAGGAGAAAAGTGGTCGTCAGGTAAGCATAGGCAACTGAAGAACAGCCCTTTCAAACTACGAAAGAAAATATGTCAAATTAAATAATTTATCTTTAGAAATATTTTCATAAAAATTCCTTAGATCACTAGCTTCCCTTTATCTAAATATTTATATTGCTCTCATATAAAGTGTTAGTACATGTTAGAAATGTTTTTTTCACCAAAATATTTAAAGCTGTAATGGAAATTTTAAAAAACTGGGTCAAATAAGTTTTTAGCATTTAGTTTATTAGAAAGGTTTGTGGCTACCACATGCAGCATCAGTGAAAACTCTTTTCTTTTTTCCTGCTTAATTTTATTTTAGCTGTGGCTACAGATGTAACTGTGAATGTCTTTGTTTTCTGTTATAGATTGAAACTGCCCTCCATTTTGTTTATAGAAGAGGCAAAAGTTAGGCTTAACTCTCAGTAATCTGATGATCACTCCACTAAATTGGCAATGAGAGAAAATTACAGAAATTGTTAGGGTTTCTTTGAACTGTGCTTTCTGTTTTGTCTTTAATGACCCATGTACCCCCCCTCATACACACAGGTTCAGAGTGTAGGGGGCGGGGAGGTTCAGGCCCCCAGCAGGCAGGCACACACCAGTGTTTTTGCTGTGAATGTGGTTTCTCAGCTGGTGAAGGACACACCGTTGTCATCTCCGGCCTTCAAGATGGTGGAGTGAGAGACTTTGAGGCACCTGAATGAATGGAGGAATGTTTAAATTGGGCTCAGGTTGACACTTGGTAAACATTTCTTGTATTGAGGCAAGCACCTAGAAGGCAAAGTTCATGTATCCTAATCGGAGGACCCTGTACCCCTGCTGGGTGTCCTTAGAAAACAGTTCCTTTGTAACTTGTAGAAGGAATTCTGCAGGGTATGTTTACATTTTGGTCTAGAGATGTGTGCAAGGAAAGTACTAGTCCAACAGAGATGGTTTCTAAAGAATCTTACTAACCAGTATTCCAATATACTAACAAGTCCAGTGGGTATGTCAACCAGAGCCAGTCAGTATAACTGTAGCATTTTTGGAAGTTCAAGAAAAAATAGTGGTTCATAGAAGAATGTAAAATGCAGGGATCGTTATTGCCTGAGCCCTGGTCAGAGGAGAAAAGACTTTTGGTTCAGGAGCTGAGTCTGAATCTGTCTCCAGCTGCCAAATGCCCCCCAGGAAAAATAATTAACTAGAATCATGAGATGTCCTAGATGACCTGAAGAAAATGATGAGTTCTTCTGTACCAGCGCTGTGTCCTCACGAGGAGGCTCTGCACTGGTGCTTTGCAGGAAGTGTCCCTGGCAGGAAGAGCAAGTGTCCTCACCTGTGCCGATGCTTTGGTTTCCTCTAAGACGACTCTGATATCAGTTTCCACCAGAATTTTACATATCTTTTTTAGACTAGCACATAAACTTTTTTAAAATGTTTTTTATTGTGGCAAAATATATATAACGTAAGTTCATTGACATTAAGTACATTCACATTGTTGTACAACCATCACTACCATTCATCTCTAGAACTTTTTCATCTTCCCTAATTGCAGCTCTATACCCATTAAAAACTAACTCCCCATTTCCCCATCCCCTCACCCCCCCAGCCCCTGGCAACTTTTTACTTTCTGTCGCTATGAATTTGACTACTCTAAGTAACTCATATGTCCTTTTGTGTGTGGCTTAATTTCATGTAACATAATGTCCTCGGGGTTCATTCATGTTGTAGTATGTGTCAGAATTCGCTTCCTTTTTAAAGCTGAATGATATTCCTTCCCTCGCACGTATAGACCACAATTTGTTTTTCCATTCATCCTTCCATGGACACTGGGTAGCTTCCTCCTTTTGGCTGTTATGTTTAAGGCTGCTGTGAACATGGGTGTACAAATATCAGTTCAAGTCCCTGCCTTCAGCTCTTCTTAGGTATATGCAAAGAAGTAGAATTACTGGATCAAATGCTGACTCCATTATTTCGTTTTTTGAGGAGCTGCCATCTGTTTTCCACAGTAGCTGTAACAATACATTCCTGCCAGCAATGCACAGGGTTCCAGTTTCTTCACATCCACACCAACAATTTTTCCTTTTCAGTTGTTTTGTTTTGTTGTTGTTGTTGTTGTTTTAAATAATAACCAGGGCATGAAGTGGTACCTTATCGTGGGCATTTTGGGTGTTTTTTTTTAACTATACGTTTCAATTTATTAACATTCTAGAAATGACAAAGTTACAAAGATAGAGAATAGAATAGTGGTTTCTAGGAATAAGGGATGGAGTAGAGGGAATGGCTGGGACTATAAAATGGTAGCAGAAGGGAGTTCTGTGTGCTTACAAACAGTCATGGTTTTGATTTGCTGATAACCTTTCCATCTCAGCTTTACTTTTTTCTTATTCGGGGGTTTCTCATAGTCCTCTCAGGAAGCAGTTCTTTAACAGGGCCTCAGTAGTGTGACAAGAGCATTGGAGAGTGAGAAATAAAGTCACCCTCTCTGAGTTTGTAACACACGGACAGCAGCTCATTAAAAATTAGGACAGTGCATAGTAACAATAGGGGGATTGTATGCAAACTGGCCTGCTCACTGCCTTCTTCCTCACCACAGTCAATTTCCTCTTTTTGAAAGTTCCGGCTGTGTTATAGTCATTGGAAATAAACAGCATCAAGCGTAGGTAGGTCTACAAATGAATGGGAGAGCACTCATGTAAAAAAAAATTTCAGCCTCTGTGACCATAATTCTCAAAGTGTGGTTTCTGGACCAGGAGCATCACCAGAGAACTTGCTAGAAATACAGGTTGCAGGGCCCCACCCAGACCTGCCACATCTGAATACCTGGGGTGGAGCCCTATGGCATCAGTTGGAACAAACCCTCCAATTGATTCTGATGCTCAAATATGAGCACCACTGAAATGTAGCAAAAGAAATTGTTTCAAACCCTTTGAACAGTATTGTGTTATATGGTAAAATTCTGAATTGAAGATAATTTATTATTGTTCTTATTGTTTAGTCATATCAAGCATGATGTGGTGAAAAGACAAAGAATGACAAGGACAATATTCTAAAACTCTACCCTCAAAGGTATTTAAAGTTAACTTTAAGAAATATATTTTTGGGAGGCAGGGAGGGGTAAACACATGTACACATACTAACTTGAAAATGGACCATAAGCACTCTATTGTTTAAAGATGAGGCAAATGGGACTTTGAGGGCTATTCTGCAATCAATAATTGATTCTTCTTCCTTCACGTAAATAAGTTTACTTCAAACGCTAATGAGAATTATAATGTTTGACCATGTTACATGTGGATTGGTATTAAACCTATGGAGTAAATATTTCAGAGATGCATTTATAGGAGAACAGAAAATACTAGTGAAAAGATAATCTGAAGTGAAAACAAAGAGAATACTATCAATTGCCAGCTAGTGACATAAGTATAAACTGTGAGTCTGTTTTGATTAAAAGAAGGCGATATTAGACAACTAGAGAGGGTGAGCTAATAGAGTGCTCAGACTCCAAAGGCAGCTTTTCTGAGATAAGAGAATATTGATCAGTGGACAGTTTGCTTCTGACCCATTGGTTCTCAATTTATTTAGGTAAAGGAACTATTTTTCTGGACAAAAGAGTACCTTCCTTAAGTAACAAAAATGCCTGCTTACTAAATTAAAATGAAAGAATGATAAAGCTTTTGATAAGAAACCAACAAGGTGACCTCTCTGGGAATAGAAAGAGTTAAATACAATGTACACATTGTTGATGGAAGAGTCGTGTGACCAGAAATGGGTCCAGAGTTCACCTGGGCTGCTTGCATGAACCACACAAAAGCCATTTCTACTCTCTTCTTTCCATAAAGTCTAAAGCAAAAAAGAAATAGAAATTTTAAGGTTGTTGAAGAATCAGGACTGTCTGGGAGTTAGGTCCCTCCCTCCCGTCATTTCTTCACAGCCACATGCTTAGGAGAAAGTCATTAATACTTTACACCGTCAGGGGTGGATGGAGAAAGAAATGAAGGATATTGTTACGTACTGTTCTCAGCATTCTTTTTTTTCCATCAGTGAGAAAGTTGTAATTAAATTATGAGTAAAGGAGAGAAATGTTTGACCAGGGCATCTGTTTTATAAAAATAGTATCAAGGAGGGTATTCTTTGGTTTTCTTTTCTAAAAGTACTCCCTTGTGAGCAGAAACTGCAAAGAGGTGAGATGTAAGCATTACCTGAAGGAATGGGTAGCGGAAGACATGGTCAGATTGGGAATCCATCAGTCAGTGCACTTATTGACACCAGTTCTGATCCCATGTGTGGTTGTGGAGTTAAGTCAGGTTCTTGTAGTTAAGCTCAGATAGAAGACCTAAAACCTAAACAAAAATAGTGGTAGTATAATAATAAAAATCCCAGAAGAGATTGGTTTTCTACCTATTAACTGTCTTCACATTTCACTTTGAAAATGACTTCCTAAGAAAGGCGGAACGAATGGCATATACTAACTGATAATTCTTCAGAACCTCTGGTTCAAAAACTATGAGAATAGAAATCATTCCTAAGAGGAATAGTCAGAGAAAAGATAACACGGAGAAGTGATCCAATGTTAGAATATTTCAAAAGTTAGCACAGTATTCAGCAGAGGGAAATTATAATGAAAAAGTATAGTGTTTGGAGAAGGGAAAGGTAGGAAAACGTGGACAGTGGCAGGAAGCACAAAGATAGGAATTGAAGGGGAGAATAGAAAGCAGATGTTTCAGTATGAAAAGAACGTACAGGACTGAGCCTAGTTAGATTTTAGTCCAGCTAAGCAGAGTTTTAACCAACTGTGGTACCTGCGCTGGTGTGAAATGATGTCCACAAGTTCTTTGATACCCCTACTTCAAGGGACAGATCCTGGTCGCCCCCCCCCACCGCCCGCCCTCAGCAGGGGCTTTGCCTAATGACTCACTACTGGTGAGTAGTATGGAGGGAGTCATGAGAGATGACTTTAGGACTGAATCGTACAAGGCATATGGCACTGCCTCTTGGATCTCTTGATATGGGGGGAGCCAGCTGCCACGTTGTGAAGACCCTCCCACAGCCCTACGGAGAGGACCATAAGGCTCTGACTAGAGGCCTCCTGCGTGGCTCACGTGAGTGAACCACTGTTGAAGCAGATCCTTGGTCCACAGGAGCACCCAGGTGACTGCAGCTCAGCCAGGGTCTTGACTACAGCCCAAGAGGAGTTGGGTGGTTCTAGTTCAAGGTTTAAGGCATTCCCGAATTCCTGAGCCACGGAAATGATAAATATTTGTTGTTTAAGCCAGTGAGTTTTGGGGTAATTTGTTACACAGCAACCCACAAATAGTGCAGTATCCCAGAAAGAAAACAGGACTAAAATAAGAAAGGCGACAGCAGGAAATGAAAATTAAATTTCAGAGGACCCTGCCTTCCCATTTGTTCTTCAAAGAGAGAGCAAATAAGAAGCAATCATATTGGTGACGTTCATTCCTGTACCTTTGAGGTGACATATAGAAAGGATATGTACAGCCTCTCAGTCATTCCTCTGCCAGTTAGTTCAACAACCATCTGTTATGTACTTATTATGTACCAGGCCCTGATTTTTCTTCAGAATATATAAAAAATGAGATAGAAATGGGTTTCAGGAAGCTTAGATCCTAATAGGGCAGGCAGATATAAACAAGTAATGATGACAGCATGATCATGAACGAAGTTAAATGTGGTGTTTCTGCAAAGGATGTAGACCTCTTCTAGTTAGTTCTAGAGGTTTTAATGGAAAGGAATTTTTAAAAATATTGATGAGATGCTGTTTGCTGTCTTTCTAGTTTCATAAAAGGAACTATAAACATTCCCCTTAAGATCGGGAACAAGACAGGGGTGTCCATTTTCACCTCTCTTACTCAACATAGTGCTGGAAGCCCTAACCACAGCAATCAGACGAGAAGAAATAAAAGGCATCCAAATTAGAAAGGAAGAAGTAAAACTGTCATTATATGCAGATGGCATAAAAATGTACATAGAAAAACCCCAAAGATTCCACCAAGAAACTACTAGAACTGATAAATGAATTCAACAAAGTAGCAGGATACAAAATTAATATCCAGAAATCAGCTGCATTTTTATATGTCAATAACAAACTAACAGAAAGGAAAATTAAGAAGACAGTTCCATTCACAATTGCCACAAAAAGAATAAAACACTAAGGAATAAACTTAACCAAGGATGTAAAAGATCTGTACTCAGAATATTATAAGACACTGAAGAAAGAAATAGAAGATACAAATAAGTGGAAGTTCATACCATGTTCATGGATAGGAGGACTTAACATTAAAATGTCTGCGCTACCCAAAGCAATCTATAGATTCAACACAGTTTCTATCAAGATTCCAATGATGCATTTCACAGAACTAGAACAAATATTTCAAAAATTTATATGGAACTACAAAAGGCCCTGCATAGCAACAGTGGTCCTGTAGGAGAAGAAAAATGTTGGAGGAATCACACTACCTAATATGAAACTATACCATAAAGCCGTAACAATCAAAACAGCAGGTACTGGCATAAAAACAGACACACAGATCAATGGAACAGAATAGAGAGCCCAGAAATAAACCCACACCTTTATAGTAAATTAGTATTTGACAGAGGAAGCAAGCACATCTGATGTACTAAAGATGGTTTATTCAATCAATGTGGTTGGGAAAATTGGACAAATTCATGCATAAAAATGAAACTAGACCACCTTCTGACACCACACACAAGAATAAATTCAGAATTGATCAAAGACTTGAATGTTAGACCTGAAACAATAAAAAGCGTAGAAGAAAACATAGGCAGTAAAATCTCAGACATTGCTCATAGCAATATTTTATCAGATATATCTTCCAGGCAAGGGAAACAAAAGAAAAAATAAACGCATGGGACTACATCAAACTAAAAAGTTTTTGCACAGCAAAGGAGACCATCAACAAAATAAAAAGACCCTCGGAGTGGGAGAAAACAATCACCACTACATCTGATAAGGGGTTAATATCCAAAATTTATAAAGAACTTAAGAAACTCAACACTAAGAAAACAAACAACCCAATTTAAAAATGGGCAGAGGACCTAAATAGACACCTCTCCAAAGAGGACACACAGAAGGCCAATAGACATGAAAACGTGCTCAGTGTCACTAATCATCAGAGAAATGCAAATAAAAACCACAATGAGATATCTCATACCGGTCAGAATGACTGTCATCAATAAATCAACAAACAACAAGTGCTGGCAAGGATGTGGAGAAAGGGGAACCGTTTTGCACCATTGGTGGGAATGCAGACTGGTGCAGCCTCTGTGGAAAGCAGTATGGAGATACCTCAAAATATTAAACGTGGATCTGCCTTTTGACCCAGTGATCCCACTTCTGGGAATATATCCAGGGGAACCCAGAACACTAACCCAAAAGAATATAAGCACCCCTATGTTCATTGAAGCATTTTTACAGTCGCCAAGATGTGGAAGCAGCCCAAGTGTCCATCGATAGATGAGTGGATAAAACAACTGTGGGGCATTTACACAGTGGAATACTACTAGGCCATTAATTATGCTAAGTTAAATAAGCCAGTCAGAGGAAGACAAATACCGTATGATTTCATTCATGTGTGGAGTCTGATAAGCAAACTGTTTTGCCTGTTTTAGAATTCTGTAGATGGTAAATACTGTAGATACTCTTTTTTACTTTCTTCGTTTGCTCCACACTCTTTGTGAGAAGTTTTAGTTCACATTGATGCATCCATTTCATTGTTTGATGAAATATACATCTCATCTACTTACCCATTCTCCTGTTGGCGGACATGAGGAGTGTTTGCACCTGGGATCACTGAACAGTCCTTGCACAACCTACACACGCACCCTGATACACATGTCCATGCACATCTCTAGACCATATTCAAATCTGTGATGAAATTGCTGAATTCTTAAGAATGCCTGTCTTCCAGCTTCTCAATAATGCAAAAACTTTAACAAAGCAGTAGTTTTGGCCTATAGTCCCACTAACTGTGGAGAGTTCCCAGGTCCAGCGCTCTCCGCCTCAGGGACCACGGTGGCACATGGGCCTCCATCCTGATTGGGGGTCCTGAACAGGCTTGAGCTCTGTGCCCCAGGACTGCCTTGTATAAGCCAGAACTGCCTTGTAGGGGCCTGGGCCTTCAGATCAGTAACACCCCAAAACCAAAGCCTGTGTGGAGAAGGAATAAATGCTGAGCTGCTGTTTATGTTGGTACCCTTTCTCAGTATAGATATTCAAGCAAAAACATGTTAGGATTCTTTAAGCTAGTTAAGGACTAGCTTAAATTTAAAGCCCTGAGCCTTAGTATCAGTACACCACCACTAGTTAAGGTGACTGTGCCCCGCTCCCTAAGTCTGTTTCCGAAAGCCAGGCCTGGAAGGGCCACTGCCGACGTGAGCAGGACTGTGGCACTGCCTTCTCCAGA
This sequence comes from Mormoops blainvillei, assembly GCA_004026545.1. Classification (NCBI taxonomy): domain Eukaryota; kingdom Metazoa; phylum Chordata; class Mammalia; order Chiroptera; family Mormoopidae; genus Mormoops; species Mormoops blainvillei. The sequence continues at coordinate 251,799 of PVJD01001523.1, forward strand.
ATGCTCCCCTGCCTTGTGCTCTGTCTCTGGAGGCAGAGTCATTTGTCAGGGAACTGGCTTCGTTTGAAGGGAAGACACCGTAGGGCATTGTCTCCATCAGCATCCTAGCTGTTCCATCAGGCATTCCCCCCCAGCAGTGTCTGGTGCAGGGCCCAGAGTCAGAAGGGTACCCTCAGCCTGTCGGGGAGGTTGGCCATGGACTCCCTCTGGGGGGCTACATAGCCCATAAACCGCATTTGTGCCTTTTTCTCGTGGCTCTGAACATGTGAGAACACTGCTGGTGTTTGGCCCAAATTTCGTTTCTGTTCTTCAGTTGTGTCAGGATCCCTGGGGGGCTCATTAAAATGCAGATTACTGGGGGGTTAAAACACAGGTGTCCACACCCCACCCCAGAGTTTCTGATTCAGTGGTTCTAGGGTAGGGCCTGACAGCTTGCTGCTTCTGACGAGTTCCCCGGTAATTCTAATGCTGCTGCTCTCAGGAGCGCACTTGGGAAACCACTGGCCATGCTCGCCTGAAGGCTTCACGCAGAGCTGTTTGGGGGGACACGTAACCATTCAGCGTGTAGACTGGAAACTCTGCTCAGGTGAAAATGAGAATCCCCCAAATGTTCAGCACTCCTGCATTACATGAACTTAGTTCTATGTCCTTAACCTTGAGGCAGGGCTGTCCAACCTGTGGGCCACATGTGTCTCAGGGTGGCTATGAATGTGGCCCAACACAAAATCGTGAATTTACTTTAAAACATGAGATTTTTTTGTGTGATTACATGTCGCAGTGTATTTAATGTGTGGCCCAAGACAACTCTTCTTCCAGTGTGGCCCAGGGATGCCAAAAGGTTGGACACCCCTGCCTTAAGGTTTCTGCGCAGGAACCCATGAAATGAAAAATGACCTTATCCACTCCACCCATTTTACGCCTGAGCACACACACATGTGATGCCCCAAGATGTGAAATTAAGGCACTTAACAGTAGAAGCAGATTTCTCTGTCCAGAAAGTCATCTGTTGATCATTTGGCTTAATTAAAATTAGGTCTACCATATACTTACTCTGCCTCACTCATGTTGTGCTCTACAACAGTGCCTCTTTAGCTGTGAATTAATTAAAGCATCTATAAAACTACATGGTGCCTGGCTTGTGCCAAACTATAAACTGAGAGTGTATCCATTTTGATCTAAGAAGGCAGAAACTTCTGGCACAGAATGGATATACTTATAAAAAAATCATAGAAACCTGAAATGAAAAATTGCTTTAGGGAAGAACTGAAGCCTTCAGGAGAGGCTTGAGCGGCCATCACTTGTATGTGGTGCTGTACACAGAGTGGTGTGATTGGCCAGGGTGGTTCTCCTGATTCAGTGGCTCCAGTGACAGGGACCATGATGCTGGTGCTGCTGGCCTGGCTCGTGTGGAGGGGGTCCCCGTCCATGTGTTCTGTTTCCAGAGTCATACAGAGCAGCCAGCTAGGATGGTGATACTGAGAACATGGAGGCTAGTTCTTCAGGTCTGTGAAATAATCATGACTTGAGAATTGTGTAATCAAATGATTACTTAGAATATCGTTTTGTGCTGTAGAGCAGCAGTCCCATCTTTTTTGGCACCAGAGACCGTTTTCGTGGAAGACAATTTTTCCATGGACCAGGGGTCAGGGGAATGGTTTCGGGATGATTCAAGCGCATGGCATTTGTGCCCGCCTCCTGCTGGGCGGCCCAGCTCCACACAGGCCCGGACCAGGACCAGTGCACAGCCCAGACGTTGGGGACCCCTGCTTTAGAGTATCATGTTGCTAAGGCTGATTGAGAGGATCATCTATAACATCAGGGCTCGGGGTGATTCATTTCTAAGTGTTTGAATTGGGGAAATAATGTTCAAGGTCTCTGTTCTCCCCACTCCCTGCTGCCCCAGGTCCACCCCCACCTTCTAGTGGCCATGATTATGAAAATAAGATATAGCCGAAGGCCTAAGCAGAGATTAACCTTCCTGTCTCTCCCTGAAGTCCATCCTACCTTCATACCTCAAAGATTTGTTTTTATTCAGTCTGTGTTGGGCAGAGGAACACATGAACACAAATATAATCGTCTCTTTGATTGTTTTACGCTAACAGCTATAGCTGGTGGGCGAGTCCAGCGGCCTATTATAAAGCTGGGGTTTCCGAGACACCCATTTCTTCAGGTTGTCATTAGGGTATATGGAGTCATCTATTCTTGCTCTACAAGATTGGCACACTTTCAGTCAGAAGTTTGTGAGCTCTGTGTATCAAACAGTGGCCAGAATGCTTGGTGCTTCTGTCCCTGAGGGAGGGCAGCAAAGCAGGGGCGGGCCTGGTAGGTCCTCGGCAGCAGGTTCCTGGGCACTGGGAAAGACCGAAACCTGGTTTAAAGACCCAGTTAAGGACTGCGTTGGGCGCCACCATCCGTAGGGCTCTCTGTGGAGGAGAGCAGTGGAGAAGATGTGGCCCTGCCTAATGTGACACATAATGAAGGGGATAGGACATAGGTGTAAACTATTTATACAGAGCAGTTCCTGGAGTACACTGTGGTTCTGCCACTGGAAAGCCGTTAACTTTTTGCTCTATAGCAAGCCAAGGAGGGGAAGAGCTTACCTTTTTGGGGAAGGAGGAAGCTTCTCCAGTAAACCTTTGAGCAGAGCCTTATAGGAATGGTTGACCAGGGTGTGGGGGTAGGGGAGGGGCTCAGAGAACAACAGGAACAGGAGTGAAAATGGGACTTGGTGGCACAGACTTTCATCCCATTGATTGGAGCTCATTGTGGGCCAGGGCTAAGGACACAGCCATGGTGGGCCAGCAGGTGATTGGGTTTTATTCTGAGGCCCTTGAGGGAGGTTCACATCCTTCCACCTTCACCTCCACCTCATCCACACTGGTCACAAAGCACCTCAGGAGAGGCAGGACCTTCCCTCCCTTTCTTCACTGATGGTGCCACTTCCCAGTATCCCCCACCAACCCCACCCCTCGCATATCTTGGGCTCAGCTCCACGGTCTTAAGAAACCTTTCCTGACCCTGCTCCCCGACCTCACCCATTTAAAGTAGCCTGCCCTGCCGCAGTGTTCTCTCCTTTCTCTCCGCAGAACTTATATGGCTTACAACTGTACACATATCATCCTATTTCTTTTTCTTTAACTGTATCCCCCGCTGAATGGTTATTTCCGTGGTACATACAGAGCATATGTGCTGTGCATTGCATATACACATGTGCACATAGCCAGGGCATGGCCTGTCTGGTGCGTAGTTTTTATTCAATAAATAATTGTTCTTTATCGAATTAATCAGTACTTTTTTTCCAAAAGAACATTCCTCATTCAGTGTCTTCTCTGCATATGTTTAAATAAATGAGATAAAAGACCAATTTTAATAAAAATAATGGTATCTTTCTAAAATAGATTCAGATATAGGTAAGTTACTGACATAATCACAAATTTAAACATTTGTCAATAAAATCTGTGCTGAACCATTGTACAGCCCCCTCTGGGACTTTATGAGCCACGTTTAAATAAAAAGCAACCAGAATTTCCCACTGCTCTTAAAAGTTTTTTTTTTTTTAATAGTTTAGAATGAGAAATTGATGGTTGAATGGCTAGTAGTGGTGGTGGTCAGGAGAAGAAAAACTTTTAGCTACTACCTATGGATTAATACAAGTCCCTTTTGAAATTTTTCTAGTTTATAAAAAATATCTTGGGAAGTGAAAACTTCAGGTTTCTTCACCATCCAGGTTAACACTGGTGTCATACATTCCATAGGAGTCTCCAGTTTTGAAATAAATAAAATAAATTCAGCACTGAAACTGTGTGAAGCAAAACTTAATTCTTTTTTCTATTCAGAGCACCTGAGTCTTGGACTGCCCCTGTGTTCTGAACATCAGATGCCATTCTTTTTACTACCTTTAATGATATTAAAACAGACACCTAGCTGTTTGAGCCCTATGGCAGTTTGGATTTGGATAAGTGAAGATTCGGGGGCAATTCCCAAAATAGTTAGGCTTCACGCAGCCGAGGCTCTCAGAGTAAAGCATTTCCACCCTCAGACTGGCTCTTCTGCCGGTGGCTAGGGAGTCTCCTGTCTAGTTCAGTTATAACCTGTGTTCTGTTTGCTCCCCAGCCCAGTGATTTCTCCGTGTCTCTCAAAGCATCAGGGAAGAACAAACATTTCAAGGTGCAGCTCGTGGACAATGTCTACTGTATCGGGCAGCGGCGGTTTCACACCATGGACGAGTTGGTGGAGCACTACAAAAAGGCCCCCATCTTCACCAGCGAACACGGGGAGAAGCTCTACCTCGTCCGAGCGCTTCAGTGATGCCTCCCTGCGGCTCTGCCACCTCCAGGCCATGGTGCCTCACTCACTTCCCCGGGGCCTAGCCGGTGGCCCCCAGAAGACGTGGTTGGGAATGAGCTCTGCTCTGTCCGGTGGCTTGTCCCCTTTGGCTTCCTTTGCCTGGTTGATCTTTCTCTCCAGGTTGTTTATTTCCATCTGCCTCCCCTTCGCCATCCCAGACCCTCATTCCACGTTCAAGGCCACTCTGCCCCTGGCCAGTTTTAGAGAATGGGAGGTGGAAGAGGGGCAAGTTTGTTCACTTTATTTCTTCTGAGTTGGAAACAGCCTTAGTCTGTTCGCCTTGTTCACGCTGTCAGCTCCTCTCAGTAAGAAGACACTGGGCGCAGGAGGAATGCACTGCCGCTGCCCTCGACCAAGTGACCTACAGTGCACTCCAAGGTGGCCTCTCAGGAGAGCACCGGGCTCCCACGTGCCAGGCAGCACAGGCGAAGGTCCCGGTCCCAGCAGCCCTTGTTCCTGTCCTTTGCCCTTACCTGGCTCCCAGACTCCCCAGGGAGTGTGAACATGTTCACGGGTGGCAGTACTGGAACGCCAGGTGAGGTGGTAGTGAGGAAACTGTCCAGTGCCTTGGGGCTGTGCTTGCAATAAGAAAGGATCTCCTCGAAGGTCAGTCTGCAAGAGGGACTGGTGACTTGGAAAGAGATGTTTTGATAATTTACCCCCAAATGTGCCATCTACATAGTGCTTTTTCTTCTTGCCCTTTGGCTTGTTTAAATTTCACAATTATGTATTTAATTCTCAAAGTAATATGTAGCCATTTGTTGACACTAATACAGGTGATTAAAGAAGACGGCTGATCTTTGGGAAGGGAAGCTACCAACACTTTACACACACACACACACACACACACACACACACACACAGAATATATATATATATATATGTGTTTTATATATATATATAATTTGCTTTACAGGGAAGTGTTTCAGGGTTTACAAAAGAATATGTAACTGGTAGTAAGAGACACATAGAATGTTTATGTTTTCTTTTTTCTTTACATTTGAACTTCTTTATAGTTTAAATATACTGTCTTGAGATGGCACATTCCAACAGTCGAAGAAGGGGTCTTGAGACCTCCCAAACTTGCATACTCAGTTTTTTGGATATTGTAATAAAAAAGTATTATGACAAGACTATGCGTGTATGTATCTTTGGGAAAACTGTGACTCAGTGACTGGAGAGCAGTGCCTGCAGAATTTGCTGAACTCTCAGTGCCTAAAAGGAATCAGTTTTAGAGAGGAGTTGAACACATTTATTATAGTGTGCTTTCTTTTTCTACCACCACATTTTTGTATCTTGAAATAATAAATTTTAACTAGTGAAACTCCAAAAGAAACCAGAATCTCAAGCTTGGTGTTAACTTTGTATTCTTTGTTAAAAAAATGTTTCAGCAAACTGTTGTTGACTCCCCCTCTCACCCCTAGCTTTCCCCTCTTCACGCATGTCTTACTTCCATTCACTCAATCAGGAAGCATTTATCAAACAGTTGCAGTTTGCCGGGCACTGGGAATACAAAACCACAGAACATGGGGTTTGTACCCTCATAGGCTAATTATACTGAATGCAATTGAACGCTCCCGTCTGAGGATGCCAAGACATGGTGTCCTCATTTGTACCTCATCACAAGCCTGTGAGGTGGGTGCTGCTATCATCCGCAGTATATAGATGGACAGAAAAATGAGGCACAAAGTAAATGCACATGGGCACATGGCTGGTACATGGTAGGGCAGGGTTGCAAACCCAGAAAGGCCCACATCCTTCCAGCCCCAGCCTAGGGAGGCTTCCAGGAGATACAAGGCATTGCATGAGCATTTGTGCTTAATCTCTCATTCCTGTTTCCTGCAACTTAATTGTATCTTTTTGTTGTCCTTGACATAAATTAGAACTTTGATAATAAGTTCAAAGTTTGCTGCCTGGCACCCCAGGTTGGTGCACCAAGTTATATAAGAATAGACATCCAGGTAAATGAGACAGATCATGACCTTGGACAAAATACATTGGTTCTATACCTTCTCCATGGAAGGAACAATTCCTCCTGACACTCAGGTCTCACTGTGGTGTATGCCATCTTGACCTTATGCTAGAATCCCTCTAGATCAGCAATTTTCAACCTGTGAGCCACAAGAATTTTTAAAACATGCAGTACCTGACTTATTTAGTCAGGGGCACTGGCCTCTTTTCCTTTAGATTGTCAAATTTTTAAAAATGACAGCAGCCAACACAACAATAGCCATGGAATGTGAGTGCCTGTCTTGAATTATAAATACATAGGTCATATAATAAAGTTGCATCTTACTGGTCATGTTGCGTAATAAGGTTGTGTCTGATTTTAAAAAGTCATTTTGGAGCAAAAAGGGTAGGTAATTACTATTATTATTTTTTGTAATTAATAAAAATTATACCTATGTGTTATCAGATCAGCAAAAATACATATTTCTGGTATGCCACAGAATTTTAGTACTGAGTTTATGTGTGCCATAAGATGAGAAAGGCTGAAAATCGCTGCTCTAGACAGTGAGTGCCTGGACAGCCAGTTAGACTTTTTTATACGTAGCAATTTAAGAGGAAACAAAACAAAGGACACAAGACATGCATGTTTTGGCCATAGGCACTTTTTGAAGGCTTATAGTTGTAATTGACATTCAGTCTTATCCCAAACTGCCATGAGAGTCTTCCAGCTACCCAGGTAGATCAGAATTACTATTGTATATATGAAGGAACAGGTACCCTGGGACGCTCTGGCACCAGGTAGACCAGTTGGGGGTGGTGAATTGATGGTCCCAGGATGAAGCTGTTGGTAGAGTAGAGGCAGGAGGGTGTCAAGGCCGGGGTCCCGTGCAGTTTGAAATGTGCTCTGCCCATGCTTTGTCCAGGTGGCCCTAATGCCATCACATTCCTGGACGAATCTTGTTTTGTTGTTCCCTTCCCTGTTTGCATAGCCAGCAAAGGATATTAAAGGTCGGTCATTTTTTTTAGTTGTGTAACTCTGCTCATTGATTTGCACTAAACGTGCCTTCATTTTTCATGAAATGCTCCCTAAATTACAGTGCAGAACCACCAAGCCCTTTGCACGTTGCTTATGTCCAGTGCCATTAAATCACATTTCTAGGGAGCTAGACTCTGTCCATCTGTTTTCCAAAGTGTATCACAAATTAAAATATTCAATTAGAATTAGAATCTTTGTGTCTACTGAAACACATCCCCCCCCCCCCCGCCCAAAAAAAGCATTCTTGGTAATAGTACAAATTTGTCTTTGGTTTCTATGTGCTAACTGGTTTATAATCTACTTTTCTTCGTTTCTATTGCCCCATGCCAGAATGCCAAAATAATTTCTTAAGGCCAAAGTTCAGAACTGAGAGGACAGAAAAGTCTGGAAGGGTTTGTTTAACTTATTACTTTTCAATAAATACAGGTCGAGTCGTGGCCATTCTCTCACTAGAACCACCGTTGTTCAGCTTTATTTGTAGTTAGTGTATGATTAGTGTAAGTAACAGTCATTTCATCCTAATGCCTTGCCTTGGTGCCAGCTGCTGTCCTGTGAAGCAGCATCCCTTGTCCAACCATTGGCTCTGCTGCCCAAAGCCAGCCGTGGTGGGAGTGCCCACTTGCCCTTAGCCCTGTGATTTCAGGCAAGTGTTTCAGCTTCTCCAAATGGGTTTGCCTGAATGTGTTTGCTACTCTCTGTCTACATAATTCCCAGGGTTGTGTGAGGATTCACTGGGGAAGAGCACTTGAAACTTTGTGTTGCACGCTACCTAGCTGTCACCTGTGCCAGTCAGACTGGCTCTGTGGCATGGAGTGTACTTGACCTCTTTCCCTTTCGTTGGAACTCATTGGTTCCTCCACGGGCTTCCTCGGGGCCCCACGGCGGAGCTACAGGCCCTTAGAGCTGCAGTATAGTCTTTGCCTGGCAGCCTTAGAGCTAAACCACCACTTCCTAGAAATTAGACTCTTCAAATATTTAAAGGGGTGTTGCTCCAAGAAATTCATTCTGAATGTGTGACCCATCTTCCATTAGAAGCCCCGGCCTAACTAAAATCCACACCAGGCCTTCCAAAACACCTTACGTTTTTAACTTAAGGTAGTTAACAAATTTGTATCATATCCCTAAAAATAATCCTCTCTTGAAAGAGAAACATCTTTGGCAAGATGGGGGTGGGGTTGAAAACCCTCCATGTTTCATGTGAGGAAGTCCTTAAATTTCTCAACCCGAGCTGGCAACACAGTGGCCATTAAGTATTGGGCAAATATTGAGTAAGGCAACTGATGTCCAGAAAACATTTGTCCCGTTTTGGTTTGGGCTGCTGTAAGAAAACGGTAAACTGGGAGGCTTATAAACAACAAAGATTAATTTCTCTCAGTTCTGGAAGCGGCAAGTCCAAGATACAGGCATGTGCCAGCACAGCCTGGTTCCTGTGAGAGCCCTCTTCCATGCTGCAGACGTCCAGTGCAGTGGAAGGAGCCAGCCAGCTCCCTGGCCTTTTCCAATGGTGCTAGTCCCATTTGTCAGGGCGCCACCGATTACCTCCGACGGGCCTCCTAATGCCATCATTGGTGATCAGAGTTCCACGTGTGATTTTGGGGGGACACAAACATTCAGTTCCTAAGACCCTCTTTTCAACAGGCAGCATCCCCACTGCCCTGAGGAAACGGGCCATTGCTGTTCTAAATACAGCTCATTCAGAGCAAGAGGGGTTTTAGTTCAGCCACGAACAAATGCCCCTCCATGCAGACTTTCTCAACCACACCAATTCCGACTTGGAGGAGTGCCAGGGCAGTCGTCTGTGCTGTTAACAGGCTCCCTGAAGATCCTGACATAGGCTGTTGGGGCCTGCACAGGGCGGGGGTGCTCTTCTAGTCCACTCGAAACTTTGGGGGAAATCCCTCAGCCCCACCGCCTTGGGCGCACTCTCACATCACTGACAATACACACTTTCTACAGCATGCCCTTTGGATCATATAGAGAAAAATGTCTGGGCTTGAATGCCTAAAATGGTCTTTTTTGTT
>PVJD01001524.1:0-202308 GCA_004026545.1 Mormoops blainvillei
AGCATGAAATGAAATGTCATACAAAAAAGAGAAAAAGAAATAAGCACTCCTAAAATTAATATTTAAAAAATGTATATTTGACATTAAAAATAAACCTTAATTTTTCTTATCAGCACATGCAAGTGCATTAATTCATTCCAGCTTCTTGGACATCTGTAAAAATATAAAAAATAAATTAATTAAAGATATTTTTAATGAAATAAGCTGCCAGATGATCATGACTCTGAATAGTGCTTAACAAGGAAGTAATTTTCTTTGCTCTTTAAGCATGAAAAAACAAGGCATGTTTAATGGCTCCACAGGGATGAAACTTTCTTTTCAATTCTGCCTAGCAAAGTGTTGACTTTGAAAAATATTTATTTTTATGTTCTGAGATTGGAATTTTGCATTTCTTATTTTTGTACTTTTTTTAATAATCAAAAGATGAACAAATAAAGTACAAAAAGAATTAAAGAATAAGTACCTTTGAAAGCCAAGAAAAGTCCCAACAAAATGTACAAAAAACAAACACAATGTCTTTGTTTAAAACATTATCTAGTATTAACAGCAGCAAAATTAAATTAAGCCAAGTATTCAACACTTCCTCTTGATCATAAGCGGCTATTTATTTTCAAACAGAGCTTGCAATGTTTTGCATTATACACAATATTGAGAGAAAAAAAAACACTTTTGATAATTGTTAGAACCTGCTGATAGTGGTTCCCATTTTAACAAATGGATACACAAACACCAATACATAGAGGTTACAGTTCCTGATAATGTTTCAATAAAGAAACAGTATGGATTTTTTTAATCCTCACTCAAAGATATGTTAATTGATTTTAGAGAGAGGCCAAGGGAGAGAGAGAGACATCAGTGTGAGAGAGAAACATCGATCGGTGCCACCCATATGTGCCGTGACCAGAGACCCAATTCTCAACCTGGTTATGTGCCCTCACCATTGCCGAGCCCACAATGTTTTGATGGATGGACAATGCTCCAAGTAACTGAGCCTCCCAGCCAGGACTGCAGTTGTTTTTATGAGTTAGTAAATATATCAAATTGTCTTATGTTTTCTTCTACCTCCTTTCCAGCTCAAAGGATTGTTACAATTGTAGATCATGTCAGAAAAACCAGAGTATTAGAGCCATAATTTGTATTATCACACTAAAACTGACAAATTTCTAGATGATTGTTTTCAAAACTAAGTCTGTTCTTTAAAATAATAGGAAATGTTTAATTGATATTATGATTCAGATACTTTGTTATTTTAAAATTAATCAAACCAGTAGTAGTTTTATTTACTCTAAAATGTGCAACCTTAAAAATTACACTCAACACATGAAAATTACTAGACAAAAGTTAAAAGGGATTCTTTATCCATCACTCTGTAATCCAAATTGTACCCATAATTATATTGTTTCTTCATCCAGGGATTTAAAGTCTAGTCTCAACTTCCAGGAAGTAGATCTCAGGGATTAGGATCTAAAAACCCTAATCTAGTTCTATAATAAAAATCTAGTGCTATTTATAAATCCAAAAATCTCAGGAAAAAAATGAAGACCTCAGGATGATAACATTTTCCCTGATTTACACTAAAAAATCAGAAGTAATGTTAATGCTCTAGCTCTTTATTTGCACCATTATGCATAATACACATCAGCTTTAAAAACAATTAAATATTTAATCATTACATTGTACTTATTTTAATATATATACTTCCTTTTATCACTTACTCTAATAGTGATCCACTGACTTTGTGTCTTTCTACACACCCAAACAAAATGGATAAATCTATTGGAATTAGGCATTATTTTATTTCACTCCACTAAATACATACTATACACCACCTGTTCTTATTTCCATCCAATTTCGTGACCCTTTTTTCTAGGCTCCAGGAATGCATAAGTATGCGCCATATTGACTTAACATTATAAACAATAATTGACTCCTAGTTGCTGCTCAGAGATGAAGAGAGCTAGAAGTAGTTCCCATCCCTACAGGGAGGGGGGAAAAAGCAGAAAAGTACAAATGAATGACTATTCATGAACTTAGAAAATGCAGGTTCTAGGACAGAGTCATAATTGGAATCTAGAGACACAGAACTTAAGCATTCACTTAATCAGGCAAATGTCATTGGACACAATATACTCTAATAGGATATTAGACCAGTAATGTTGACACACTGCTAAGATGGCATAAAATATAAAGTTCCTGAATATAAAAGTCATAGGACAATTCCTACCCACTTATAAGCTTTTTATCCAGGAACTCACTGGGCTGTTGCAAGGGAAGGTTAGGGGGAAAATGAAGAAGGTATGCCACCCACTTATTCAGGCCAGTGGAGTGAACTAAGTTCAGACTAGCAGCCATAGTTAACTGCTGCCAAGTCCCTTTCCACTCTCCCTTACAAAACGAAAGAGTTATTTGTAGGATAAAGAATAACAAGCCCTGTGGCTCAGTGCAAGGCTACAATTTCACCACAGCAGGGAGAAGGAAGGACACTGCTGATTCATCTAACCCAGCAGTTTTCAACTGGTGTGCCAAGGCAGGCACAAAGATGTGCCACAAGAAGGTTTAAAATATGCAATACTTGAATATTTAGTCAGAGGCACTGACCTTTTCCTTTAGATTGTCAAATGAAACAATGACAATAGCCAACACAATAGCCATCCAGTGTGACTTAATCAAGATTATACTTATATTTTTTGTCAGAACAGAAAAAATAATATACATACACACAAAGAAGATTTGGCACAAAAAACACCCCTTTTATTACAAAATCATAAGCATGTAATTCTGTAACATAACAATATCACACTCAAGCATACCATATGACATTTTAGGTGAAATGTTCAAATTAAAACTATAAATTATCTCACCCATATTATTACCGTACCAACCACACTCAAGTAGGTGTTACTCCTGCCAGACACTGTATGTATGCATGTGTGTGTGTGTGTATATATATTTTTTGCTATATATATATAGATATATATATATCGTGTGCCACAGAATTTTAATAATTAGTTTATATGTGTCATGAGATAAAAAGGTTGAAAATTGATAACCTAACTTATCTCACATAAGTAACAAGATAATTTTCAGAAAGAAGGGTTTTAACACTACAGCAAAAGGATCCTGAGATTTACCTACTGCATAGGAGAGAAAAGAATGAGATGAAGGGGAAGTTCATACTTAGAAAGAGACAAAAATACCTGCAAAGGCCAGAAAACAGACCCAGAAAACAAGGTATCAATGACTCATGTCAGATGATATCTTTCCTTTGAAAGTTCCTGTAATGTTCATTCAGAATTAATCATGTTCACTTCTATGTTTAAAAGTAAGCAAAATATTGCCTTACATCACCCACCCCCCAAAAAAGTAGGAACTTCTCTGTATTCTTAAATATATTACGTGACTAATGAGACAGCAGGGACTCTATCCTATTCAACTTGCATTCAGTGCCTTTCATTTTAAACACCATCAATAAATATTTGGTTAACAAATTGATAACTGCCTTAAAACTGTTACTAGAATCAAACAATAAGAAAAATACTCAGTTGGAATATATCAGAAAACATTGTTTTAGAAATAATATGTTACTAGTATGCTATTCATATCTAAATTAACATTTATAAAATAATTTCCCTAATTATGATTATAATAAAAAACAATAAAATGCTATAAAAAAAGGTTTTTAGCCTCAATTATTACAAATTTCTCATTTTAACTCTTTATCTTTCCATAGCTGTACTTCAAATAATTATAGTGGTATAAAGTACAAAGAGAGGAGGTTTTTCTCCACAATATTATTCCATTTTGTCTTAACTCATGCCCCAAAATACTGGTTTCCAGAGTTGTGGGTTGCTGTTTTTTTATACACTCTTTAAACTGTATATGTTGGAAATGTCAGGAAATGTAAAATATATTATGATAAATATTTTATACCTAAACATTTACATTATATAAATATTTTGCAATTGCCTCTGATGTTTTGTTAAGAATTGTGACTTAAATGGGGCTTCAGATACCCCTTTAGGCAATATGTTTTTCAGAGAAACAGTGGAGGTGAGAAGCAGAACAGAAAAACAAATTTATTCATTTAGCTTTTACTTAAAATGTACACACTGCCCAAAGCCAGTAGCACAATGTACAGAACATAAATTACAATACTTAACTTAATGTAGCACATGAGTGGAAGAAATAAATATTAATCGGAATGACATATATGGAAAACAGCAGTCGGGAAAAGGCCTTTCAAATACAATGCTCATTCTATCAGGAAACTGGTTAAAGTCCAGACACAGCTTATCTGCTTAAGTTCAGCATTGGGAGGTAAACATAGATTTTCGGCGAAAGACTACAATCGATCTGTTGTGTTGTTTTTTTTTAAGTTCTTAAAGAATATAAAGAATATAATGAAATATGAAGTACTTAGCTATCACATTATGTATAAATGAAAAGTAATAATTCTCTTAAATATACCTTGAATTAATATGAAGCATAGATTAAATACAATTCAATAAATTACTTAAATAAGCAATACAAATGGTTTTTGGGGGGAACAACCAATTTGTACTGGGCTTGTTTATTTACAGACATTCCATAGATAAGTTGCTAGATAATTTTTCCCATAAAAATCTTTTCTTAATATTTCTCAGTAGGGTTTATTCTACTTTATATTTCTGTGTGACTTATTGAAACATTGTTTTTTAAATTTCCAATAAAAGAATAACATCATGAACTTTCTTAATAGTAATTTTAAAAAACTGTTTATGAGTTTATGATATAAACTTTGTTGTAAGTTGAATGGTGTGCTAAAATACATATCAAAGTCCTTATATCTTAATATCTGTGATCAGTGAATATTACATGAAACAAAAGACTTTGTATATTTAGTTAAGGATTTTGAGACAATGAGATAATCATATCATCTGGGCAAACCCTTAAATTCAATGACACGGGTCCTTGTAAGAATGAAGCAGAGTATTATTAGACAAATAGAAGAGAAAAAGACATCCGCAAAGGAGTAGGAGATAGGGAGAAAGAACTAGAAATTAGATTCATGTAGCTACCAACTAAGAAACACCAAAGATTGACAGATGACGCTAGAAGCTATGAAAAAAGTATGAAATAGAGTTTCCTCAAAAACTTTTGAAAGTATGACCCTGTTGATATATTGAATTTGAAGTCCTCAACTCTGCTACTATAAAATAATACATCTATTGAAGTTGTCTATTTCGGGGTAGGTTTTTTGGGGGTTTTCTTTTGTTCGTTTTTTTTTACAACAGTGAACTAATTTTTCATTTGCTAAATTCTTCATATGAATGGAAAATTGGAAAGATTTCAAATTTATCCTTAATTGCATTTTGAAATCAGTAGAATACTAAAATATTTTAATAGACTTTATTTATTCCTTATTTACTTCTATCCTACATTTCTATTTCCAGTGCTTATTAGAATATTATAATGAAATTGAATTGCACTTAGGATTATTTAAGAAGATCTTCTTATAGTAAAATATAAAAGAGGCAGCTTGAATGTGAAGTGATGGAAATAAATTTCAGGAAATTAATAATGAAGACAAAATTATATAGCTACATTAACATCAAAAATTTTAATTATAAGAGCAAAAGGCATTAGTCATGATAAAGAAGATAACATTATAACAAAAAGAAGGAAACTGAACTTGGATGAACATAGCAAAATAGCCATAGCAGATGTAGGACAATAGCTGTCAGAATTACAAGAAAAATTCATAATCACACTGATAAACTTTAAAATATTGCAGGAAAATTGTATAAAGTATATATCAAACAGAAATATTAATATAGATAGAGACAATATAAACATCATTAACAAGCTGAATACAATGTATGTCTGTACATTAATAATCTAAAAGTTAGTGAATATAAATCCTTGGCAATGCAATCAGATTAATCAATGGCAAATAATGAAAACATTTTTTGAGATTTAAAAACATTCAAACATAGTTTTTAAAAGAGTGATATACATGAACAAGTATCTAAAAAGAATTTCCAATGACAATCATTCATATTGAGGTAGCACAAAAAGAAGTTAAGGAAAACTCCTGACAAGGGAATTAGGAGGTATAAGTGGACATATCACATGGTAAACCACTAGGTTTTTCATTAGTGCCTCACCTCCACTCACAATCAAAGGGAAAAGAGCTTATGTCAGGAGACTCCCAGGAGTGGTCACCAAAGACATCAAGGACTGGCTATAATCAGATCAATCCAAGATGGGAAAAATAAATAACCAGAGTCCAACCCCAAAGCTCATTATGTACCATTATTTAAAATGACACCACAAGAAGAAGGGGAGTGGTGAGAGTGGGTTAAACACCATGACACTTCCAGAATGGATCATATTAGGAATAAGACCCTTCTAATCAGAAGGCAGAGTCAGGATTAGGGGCCACAAAGTTCAGAAACAACCTACCTTTAGAAAAACATAAAACCAAAAAAACTGACTAACCCAGTATGCAACTTACTCACAATTTTGCCTGGGTCCACTCGGACATGTACTTTCCCTTCTTTCAAAGTGGCACATCCTATCCTCTTTTTCTCTTACCTTAATAAAATTTGCTTTGGTCTCACTTCAACTTGTTCTTGAATTCTTTCCTATGCAATCAAAAGCCTGGAGGACCTGGACCATGCAGGGTCAGGGCCAGGCCTTCGCTCGGAACCAATCCAGTGACAATACTGTATGAAAAATTTTCATATTGTATCACTCCAAAAATTTAATTTCTATCTTTATAACTGAGATACCTTGTTGCATATACCAACTGGGAAATTAATAGAAAAGATTGTTAATTGTAGTGACTTTTATTTTGAAAAAATGTAAAAACCGAATTGTTCTACCACAGAAAAATTAATAAACTATACCATGCAGAATTAAAACTAATGAAATGGTTCTGTATAAATCATTATAGATGAAACACATATAGCAAAGAAAAGGAAATTCCAAAGAGGTACATAAATTAATAACAGTTACATAAAATTTTAAAACATGCAAAACAATAATGCATATTTTTTGTTACAAAATAAACTCATGTGACTGACACAAACTAAGGATGCCAGTGAGGTTAACTAGAAAAGGTAGAGTTGATGATAGAACTTGAATTGGACTTCATAGTTTTTGCTCACATGCATGGCAAATGTGTAATATTTGTTTCAAGTAAACAATAATTATGACTATAACATTATTTCAAAATGTTTGTATGTTATATACTTGCTTATTCATTTAAGATAAAAAAATAAAAGAATGAACCTATGTGATGTATATCTCCTGAATCTTTGAATTTTTGAAATTGGTTATCTACCCTTCAAAAAAAATAAATAACAGTTTGAATTAGTATAGAATACGTGACAAAATTGTTTTGTTCTCAAAACTTTATGTATTGCTCACTTAGATTAGTAGTTTGTTAAACTATGAAGAAGTGTGTGGCTAGTGATATGTTTTGTGCATAGACTGTCAATTTTTGTATTGTCCCAATGTGTGCAAAATATACTTTTTAAACATAAAATAAAAAAAGTTTGTTTTAATAAAAATGAAGATGAATCTCTGTAAGTTTTACCTGGTACTTGATGGACCCTATTTAGAGGTCAATTTACATTTTTTTAAAAATTATTATTCAGGAGAAATGTAGTCTACATTCTTTATTCCTCTTCCTGTTTTTTTATCTCATTTTTTTTCTTTTTAAAAAGTGAGTTGATAATTTTGCATATTATATCATGAAGTACTGGTTTCTAAAATTAACTTTTATGCCTTATAGATTTTCTTTATTTAAAGTATATTTTTTCTTTGCATCCTTAGTATTATGCCTTTTATAGTTTGTGTTATAAGATGCCTTCAGAGCTTCTGTATGGCAATGTTTTTCCTGTTTCTCTTTAATTGAGAATATGACTAAATGATGCACATTTTTGTAAGTGAGGAGATATATAGAGAGAGGAGACGATATGTGTGTGTTTGTGTGTGTGTATATATATATATATATATATTTATATATATCTTCTGTTTATCCATTTGATATTTTAGATCCTAAATTATAACATCTTAGTCACTTAAGAGGAAATATCCTGGTTTCTCCTGAGGGACAGATTATTAACAAGTAATGTTAACTTATGTTAATTCACATTATCTGTTATTATATTTAGGAGGACATATTTCAAACATGTAAAAAAATAGTTTGCAAGGAACACTGATTAAAAATTTTAGCCAGTAAGTCCTTTTCATTGATCTTTTAGGCCAAACATATTCTCTTTTAGACTTTATTTCTTCAGAAATGAAACACTTTTCTTAAATAACTTTTGCTATAATATTCATTGAATAGGTTGAATAATAACTTAAAAATTGACTTAAGAAAAAATATCAATACACCAAATAAAAGTGAGATAGTCCTAACTGACTTGAAATGCAGAAGTGTGTTTCTTTTCTTTAGTTTCATACTTTCACAAGAAGATATTAATGAATTGAAAGAACTTGTATGTGATTTTTTTCCCCATTGACCCCACATATAATTCTGTGCTTCATATAAAAATTCCTCATGTTAAGAAGCAAGTATTTAAATAAAATTTCCTACTTTCAGGGATATTGGAACTTTGCATACCAAATATTGTTTTTATGACTCTCCAAAGGAAAGATTTTGTGAAATAAACTATGCATCATTAGCTCAGACTCATTTCAAATTAAAATTGTTATAAATACCATTAAATTTAACCTTCATGTATCAACTATCTCATATTTTAAACTGCTTAAAAGCAGTTTGCTCTCTAATTTCTGAGGGGTTTTTTCCTTGTGGTTTTAATGTTAGTGCAGTACTTGCACATAGGGAACTCTCAATCATTTCTGTTCATCGAAATATATGTTCATTTAATTTTATCATAGAATTGAACTTCTAGGTAATTAACATATGGAAACCAAATGACCTTTCACTTTCATCTCTAGAGAGTTCTCAGATTCTCAGGCATTGTAACTGATCTCTGATTGGTAATTGTCATGTAAAGCAACAGTAGTAGAATTTCAAGAAACATACTGGTTGTCTCTCAAAAATAATAAATTAAAACAGGATATAAAACAAACTGCATTAATAAAAGGCAAAATGTTGTAATGTTTTAATCATTGCTATTTTAAAACATATACAGTTTCAATGGCATGTTATTTCCTTTGGACTCCAAATTGTTACTTTATTTCTACACTATTGAAACCCAATTCATGAAACTTAAAAGTAAAGATGAGTAAAATAACTGATATACTCTTCATGGTTGAAATAATATTATTGTATTACCCTAGAAAAATCTAACAAGAAGTGGTTAAAATTATCAGTCGACTGTAATAACAGACCGACACAATATATATAAACTTGATCGCATGTATTGCAAAAGTCCATGAAAGAAGCTGAGGTGAAATTTCAGGAAGACAGAATTGAAGCAGAATTGTAAATCAAGCAATTTTACTGTGCAGTTCTTAAAGACAACATTAATAAGAAAATGAAAATTAGTAAGAGAAAACATGGAGAAGATTTAGCAATGTTTTATCAGCACTGGCCAGGAAGATAGTCCCTTAAAAAAAAGATTTTGATATCTTTAGCAGCTTCTGTAATTAGAGATGGTTACATGAAACCATCATAATATTATACCACCAGACATTAGTATCATCCAACTAGTTTATCAAAAAATTTCCTAAATATAAAATTTACATTGTTTTCAATTATTTATAGGGAGGCAATATGTGGAAAAGTAAAAACTGTAATATGCTTTAAAGATGTGTCTTTCACTGGGCATTAATATATATTAATTTAACATAGATATAACTTTAATAGGAATGGATAAGGATATATGTCTAATTTTACTCATAATATAAATTATTTAGATCTGGAAAACAAAAGACCAGACACTGGGTAGGTGTCCATACAAAGCTAATTTAGATCAGATCTTGCCTGTCTCATTTATAAATAGTGTCTCCAGGTAATACTGATAATGATTATTACCCAGTGTAACATTGGAAGACCTGGTATTCATTAGTGCATTGGAGAGAAATTATATCATTACATGCATAGTTCAGAAAACATGGTGTTTTAGGTCTATGAATTTAAATGTTTTTCTCTTTTAGATCTCTTAGTAATCTTAAGTATATCTCCTTACTTTTCTGATTGATATGCAAATAATAATAATAGCTGATTTTAGCTACATTAGGTAGTATCAAGGTATGCCAGTTAAGAAAATAAATGTTAAAAAAATTGGAAAGTCCTATATAAAATTAAGTCAATGCATAAGATACTCTTTAATGGATTTCATTCATCTGGATAAAAATCATCTCCCCACTATTTAAAATGGTCTTTAATAATTTATTCAACTTCTTCAGTGTAGACTTCTTAAATGAATAGAACATACAATTTTATTCAGGTTATTTAATTTTTGTGGGTTTTTTTTTCTTTTTAGTAAATCATGAAAAAAAGTTGCTAGATTACTATTAGGACTGAATGTCTTTCACTGATGACTGGACCAGAAAGGGGAGATGATATTTGACTATCTATTAATAATTAATCTTATCCCAATGAAGATGAAAAACTTATAACCCTTAGCTGAATGATTGCTGCTGGTTATGAGGCAATTCTGGTATGCAGGGGGAAATAAATCTAGTTTTTAAGATCGATACTCAGGAACAGCTGGTTTACATTCATAATCAGATTTCAGCAATCATCTAAATGTAAATATACTAAATAATTGAGCCTTATAAGACCTATAATAGTTCTATATACAGGCATAGCACATTGATACTCCTCTCTCCGATTTAGTCAGTATCATGAAAAGAAATTAGAAAAGCAATGGAACAAAAAAGAATTTGAAAATTCTCAGCTATTCTGTGAATGCACTTGATTGTTTAGAGGAGAGTTTAAAATAAAACAAAATAATTTTATCCTAACAAAGGAACAAGGACATAGAACTAGATAAGATGGTACAACTCTAGTTATAGGTAAGTCATGAAGTATAAAGGTTGGTCTACTTTCATGGAAGAACAAGATTCACTATGCCACATACTTAATTGAAGGGAACAATCTAATGACATTTCAATTTCACTGTGAAAATCATAACATTATATCATTGCTGTTATTGAAATTATAAATAATTACCATGAAATACTTTGTTTATTAAAATTATAAGGCAAATATTTTATATTATTTAATATTATTATATTACTGAAACTATAATTGTTTCTTCCTCTCTCCCTCTCTTTCCCTCTTTCTATATATATGTGAGCATATATACACATACATATACTTATATATACTTATATAAAGTCTGTTCACAAGACATCCAGCCATGTAATATGAAAAATAGAGACATTTATTAAATAAGATACAAGAAACATTGTACATAAGACAATGACACCTTAGTCCCCTTCAAAGTAGGCACGTTGGGAACTCACACAGTTCTCCCAATTGCCATCAGTTGCCCTGTCATATTTTCCTGAATCTCATTGATGGTCTGAAATCTCTTCCCTTTCAAAGGTGATTTTAGTTTTGGGAAAAACCAAAAGTCACAGGGCCCCAAATCTGGGTTGTAAGGGGGCTGAGTCACCTGGGTGATTTGATGTTTCACCACAAAAATCTGCATGAGATGTGATGTGACCAAGTGTATTGTCATGATGAAGATGCCAATCACTAGTTGCCCACAGCTGCTGCCTTCTGAATCAATTTCTGTGGGAGAATGTTCAAGCTCAATGCAAAATTTGATTTATTGTTCTACTCACTCAGTCATTTTGAATGACAGTCACACAGTACACATGTTCACTGAACAGTGTCTACTACCTGCACTTATTAGTACAATGAAGTCGTCATCGTTCAAGCATGGGCATTCCAGTCCACTCACCTTGGCTTCCTGGTTACACTGATGTTGTGCAAACTGTTCTCTTTATGTTAACAATGACCTGACATTTTCTGGACAGACCTCTCTCTTCACACACACACACACACACACACACACACACACACACACACACGCACACTTTAGGCAACAATTTCTTAATCAGATTCATTCATATTTAAGCAAACTGCTGTTGTCATTGAAATTAAAAATAAAAGCAACAGGGATGTTTTCTTGACATTTTTCTTTCCTTATATATTCATTAATTCAGTTAAGATTTCTCAAATGCTTAAGTCCTAACTAAATTAAATTCAACTTTACTATTAAAATCATATTTTAATCAATGATGCTTATCAAGACTGAAACTTATACATTTTCATTAAGAAGGGTAGAATATCTCAGAGAACATTTTATTGGGGATAAGCACATCAAGCAGAAAATCTGATGGAATATTCTAATTTTGTTTAACACACTCTCACACCCTTACCCCAAAGTGAGAATTTCTCATTTAGTTCAGATTCATAAGAATATAAACTTTAAAGCTATTTAAGAATAAATATGACTCTAACATTTAAGCGACATACTACACTTCCAAACCTGTCTTCAGATTCAGTAATCAGCCCACTCCTTTTTCAATTAGTTGAGGTTACACAGTATTATTTAATATTTAAATTATTCAATTTAATTAAAGTAACAAATTCAGACTTAAATATGTTCAGAGGGGTAGAAAAATTAATTGCAATTTAGAATGTAGCATTTAAAAAATATGTCCTCTAGCAATCTGGAGCTAAAAAATATTTGGGATAAAATTTGAAAAGGTACTCATTTGAAGCTCAAGAAGTAAGCCAACTTTACAAATATTAAATGAACAATGAATGACTAAGCCACATTTAGGGTAAAATTTACAGTTGCTTATTAGTAAGGATAATTGTAAACAATGAAAAATATAACTTCTAGCCTGCTAAAAAGAAGTGTTTATTATTATTAATTTATCTTTAATAGTATTTTATTTTCAGTGATATATTTATACAAATATCTATATCAATTCTTTTTAAAATTATGGATGGGTTTTTAAGTTACTATTATGCTGAGTCTTTACATTGTATTTAGAATAACACTTTGCCTATTACATAAGTTTTTAAAATATTATTTATTATCGTCTCAAGAATTGAAAGCCAGTATATAATCAATGTATTTATTTAATGGTTTGCTGTGTTTGTATTATCATCTTCACATCTCACATTAATAGAACTAACAAAAACCATTATCAAGTTGATGGTATTCCTGATAAGGCATAACTTCTGAAAATTATGAAAACACAGTAAATCTCATGAATAGCATTTTTGCCTATTTGTTAGTTTTTTCAATGGCTAGATTCATATGCTATCCAAAATTATTTTAATAGTCTGTCAATTTATGGCATATCTGCTTCAGGTCTTCTGAAAATAAAAATATCATATTAATTACACTGTTTATACTGAGGTAACCATGACTATTTCATGTCAATGAACAGTGAAAACAAAATATATGCAACTTAAAACTGACCTTTTATATATCTTTATGAAATTATTCTCAGAATACC
Source organism: Mormoops blainvillei (assembly GCA_004026545.1). Lineage (NCBI taxonomy): Eukaryota > Metazoa > Chordata > Mammalia > Chiroptera > Mormoopidae > Mormoops > Mormoops blainvillei. Next base: position 13,453 of record PVJD01001524.1, read on the forward strand.
TTTTGCATGTGTAAATGTCTCTAGAATTTGCCTTGATTCAAATGCATATCTCTACTGAAATTTTATTTGGGATATTTGGCAATTTTTACTTAAGTGGAATTTAAGGAAAATAGGTAGCAATGTGGAGAGGGTGATTCCTGACATCGCCAACCACTTTATAAACTATTGAGAACTATTATCAATGCTCCTTATGAAAAGTGGAAGGGGAGCTGCTAAAATCAGAAAGTTAATAAAATGCCTTTCCATCACAAATCAATTGTTGGAATAATACTGCGCCAGATTATGGTTTATCTGGAAATCTGTATTCCTATGTTACGTTTACCATATAATCAAAAACAATGAATCTACTTCTAACAAATCTAAAATTTAATAGCAATGTTGATAATCTAGTACAGAAGAAGTCCTAAGAATCTAGGATGAAGTTACCTGCAGTGCTACTACAACAATCATCTACAAGTTTCAGGTAAAATATAGAGAAAATTTATTCTTTTGAAACTCTCCTTTGGTTCACATGTGAAAATGGACAAAAATTAACTAAGAATTATCTTTCCTCTTTTCATCAAACATGTGTTTTCAGTGCTTCATAGAAGTAAATGAGAACATATTTGAAAGTAAATTTGACATAACTATAAGCTTATTAAAATTTCATGTTCAAAGAAATACCAGTTATCTAGAGCAGTGATTTTCAATGTTTTTCCATCTCATGGCACACATAACTAATTACTGAGATTCTGTGGCACATCAAAAATATATTTTTGACAGGCAAGACAAAAAATGTATCATTTTGATTAATTCACACTGTGTGGCTATTCTTGTTAGCTGTTTTCAATTTTTAATTTGACAATCTAAGGCAAAAGTAGTCAGTGCCCTTGATTAAATATTCAGATATTTCACTTTTTGTTTTATATTTCAATTATAGTTTATATGTAGTATATTTTTAAAATTTTTAAATATTCTATTTTATTTAAATTTTCATTGTTATTCTATTACAGTTGTCCCAATTTTCCCTCCTTTGCCCTCCTTGACCCAGCCTACCACCTGCTCCCACAGGCAATCCTTACACTATTGCCCATGTCCATGGATCATTCATACATGTTCTTTGACTAATCCCTTACACTTTGAAGCGTTATCCCACTGCCCCATCCCTTTTGGCCGCTGTCAGCCTGTTCCATGTTTCCATGCCTCTGATTCTATTTTGCTCATTAGTTTATTCTGTTCATTAGATAACTCTTATAGGTGAGATCATATTGTAATTGTCTTTCACCGCCTGGCTTATTTCACTTAGCATAATACTCTCCGATTCCATCCAGGCTGTCATAAAGGGTAGGAGTCCCTTCTTCCTTTCTACTGCATGGTATTCCATTGTGTAAATGTACCACAGTTTCTTGGATCCACTCATTTACTATTGCACACCTAGGCTCTTTCTAGCACTTGGCTACTGTAAATAGCACTGCTATCGACACAGGAGTGCATGAGATCTTTTCAATTGGTGTTTCAGGATTTTAGGGTAAATTCCCAGCAGTGGAATTGCTGGGTCAAAATGCAGTTCAATTTGAAAATGTTTGAGGAAATTTCATACTGATTTCTACAGTGGCTGTACCACTGTGTATTCTCACCAACAGTGAACTAGGGTTCCCTTTTCACCGCATCCTCACCAGCACTTGTTGTTTGTTGATTTGTTTATGATGGCCATTCTGACAGTGGTGAGGTGATATCTCATTATGGTTTTAATTTGCATTTCTCTGATGGCTAGTGATGTTGAGCATTTTTTTCAAATGTCTACAGGCCATCTTCATGTCCTCCTTGGACAGGTGTCGATTCAGGTCTTTTTCCCATTTTTTAATTCAATTGTTTGCCTTCCTTGTGTTGATTTGGATGAGCTTTTTATATATTTTGGAGGTTAAACCCTTGCCTGATGTATCATTGGCAAATATGTTCTCCAGTATAGTTAGTTTCCTTTTAATTTTGATGATGGTTCATTTAGATATGCAGAAAGTTCTATATTTGATATAGTCACATTTGTTTATTTTTTCCTTTATTACCCTTGCCCTAGGAGATAAATCAGCAAAAACATTGCTATGTGGGTATCTGAAATTTTACTACCAATGTTTTTCTCTAGGACTTTTATGGTATCAGGACTTATATTTAAGTCTTTTATCCATTTTGAGTTTATTCTGGTATGTGGTATAAGTTGGCGGTCTGGTTTGTTTTTTTGCATATAGCAGTTCACCTCTCCCAAAACCATTTATTGAAGAGCCTATTTTTACTCCACTGTATGGTTCAGGCCCCTTTTGTTAAATATTAATTGATGGTAGTGACATGAGTTTATTTCTGGGTTCTCTCTTCTGTTCCATTGTTCCATGTACCTGTTCTCATGCCAGTACCAGACTGCTTTGATTAGAGTGGCCTTGTAGTATAGTTTGATATCAGGTATTGTGATCCATCCTACTTCATTCTTTATTATCAAGATTGCTAAGGCTATTTGGGGTCTTCATTCTTAAATATACATTTTGAAATATTTAGTCTCGGTTTGTGAAATATGCCATTGGTATTTTAATAGCAATTGCATTGAATCCATAGATTGCTTTGAATAGTATGGCTATATTAATGATGTCAGTTCTTCCAATACATGAACATGGTGTATACTTCCATTATTTGTATCTTTCTCAATTTCTTTCTTCAGTGTTCTATAGTTTTCTGAGTATGGGTCTTTTACCTCCTTGGTTAAATTTATTCCTAGGTACTTTATCTTTCTTGTTACTATAGTAAATGGGATTTTTCCTCCTAGTTTCTCTTTCTGACAGTTTATTGTTGGTGTACAGGAATGCCATCATTTTCTAGATATTGACTTTGTATACTGCTTTTTTACCAAATTCACTTATTAATTCAAATAGCTTTTTTAGTGAAGACTTTAGGGTTTTCTATGTATGCTATCATGTCATCTGCAAATAATGACAGTTTTACTTCCTGCTTTCCAATGTGGATACCTTTCAGTTTTTTTGCTTATCTCATCACTGTGGCTAGAACTTCAAGTATTATGTTGAATAAGAGTGGCGAAAGCAGACACTCTTGTGCTGTTCCTGATCTTAGGGGGAAATCTTTTTTTTTTTCCCCCGTTGTATATAATGTTGGCAGTATGTTTCTGGTATTTGGCCTTTATTATGTTGAAATATGCTCCCTTTTCTCCCTCTTTGCTGAGTGTTTTTTTATAAGTGGGTGCTGGATTTTATCATATGGTTTTTCAGCATCTATTGATATGATCATGTGATTTCTGTCCTTCATTTTACTTATGTGGTGTATTACATTTATTGATTTGCAAATATTGTATCACCCTTGCAACACTGGGATAAATTCCACTAGGTCATGATGTATGATCTTTTAAATGTGTCGCTGGATCCAAATTGCCAACATTTGTTGAGAATTTTAGCATCCATGTTCATCAGAAATATTGGTCTATAGTTTTCCATCTTTGTTTTGTCTTTAGCTGGTTTTTGAATTAGGATAATATGGGCCTCATAAAAAGAGTTTGGGAGTCTTCCCTCTTCTGGAATTTTTTGGAATAGTTTGAGAAGGATGGGAGTTAGTTCAACACTTAATGTTTGGTAAAATTCAACTGTGAAGCCATCTGGTCCAGAGTTTTTATGTGCCGGGAGTTTTTTGATTACTGCTTCAACTTCACTAGTTTTTATGAGTCTATTCAGGCTTTCTGCTGCTTCTTGATTCAGTTTTGGGAGATTGCATGTTTCTAGAGATTTATAAATTTTGCCCAGGCTTTCAAATTTCTTGGTATATAGTTTTTCATAGTAATTTCTTATAATCCTTTGTATTTCTGTGATATTGGTTGTAACTTTTCTTCTTTCATTCTGATTTTATTTGAGTCCTATCTCTTTTTTTATTGATAAGTCTGGTTAAAGGTTTGTCCATTTTCTTTTTCTTTTCAAAGAACAAGATCATGAATTCATTAAATGTTTGAATTTTTTTTTAAGTCTCTATGCTATTTAATCCTGCTCTACTCTTGAGTATTTCCTTCCTTCCACTCACTCTAGGCTTTGTTGTTTTTCCTCTAGTTCTTCTAGATGTTGAGTTAGGTTGTTTATGAGATTTTTCTGCCTTCCATAGGTAGGTCTCTGTTGTTATGAACTTCTCTCTCAGGACTGCCTTCAGTGTTTCCCATAGGTTTTGGGTTTTTGTATGTTCCTTTTCATTTGTTTCCAGATACTTTCTGATTTCTTCCTTGACTTCATTGTTAACTCATTCATTATTTAGTAATATGTTTTTCAGTCTCCATGTATTTGAATTTTTTCCTTGAGATTGATTTGTAATTTTAAGCCATTGTGATCTGAGAAGATGCTTGATATGATTTCAATTTTCTTGAATTTGTTGAGTCTTGTTTTGTGTACCAGCATATGGCCTATCTTTGAAATGTTCCAAGTGTGTTTGAAGAGAATGTATATTTTGCATCTTTGGGATGATATTGGGTATTCTAAATGTTCAGAGAAACTCTCTAGCAACAAATCATAGAAATTATCCTTGAATGTATAGTCTTAAGTGTTGCATGTTTTAAAAATTCTTGTGGCACACCAGTGTGCTGCAGCACAACAGTTGAAATTCAATTAACCTTATAGTTTAAATGAAAAAGGAAAAAAAAATAAAAGATAACTATAAAGCAATCAAAGTAGAAAGGCTTATGCAAATAAGAAAGAATAATATAAAGAATTTAACTTTTCTTATTGCAAAGACTGAGTTTAACAGACAAAATTATTTCATTTATCTTCTGAGAGACAGTTGATGAATTAAATATAAAGGGCCACATTTTTAATATTAGCAGGCTTTTTTTTTTCCTATGGTATATTCTTAGATACAGTTAAAATATCCAGTTCCCTATTTTTGTTGCTAATAAATTGAAAAACTTGATGTTCCATTTATCCTTATATTTTTAAATAAGATATGAGATATGCAATAACATGAGTTATTGAATCTGATATGTGATCCACTTATCATCAGAGTCCCCCTACCATGTGCAGAATCATGATCCCTGCTGTGAACAAGGACAGATGGGGGTCTTGATTTTTTTTCTTCTAACAATAATCTTCCCAAGTCTTTTCTACTATTTAGAACATAAAGCAGAATTAAAAAGGAAATTAAATGTGTTTGGTTGTTTTCATTCATTTAAATGAAACATTTTTCCTTATTACCGTCGCTTTCTCAAGGTAAATTTCTAACATGTCTAAATTACAGATCATGAAAGATTAGGCACTATGGCATTAATCTTCATTCTTGATTCAATTTTATCACTGCATAAATATATAAAAGAAAATAAATTTATGTACAGTATTTTAAAATGAAAGCCTTCAAAAATATTGCACAATAATTCTCAATTTTGGTGACAATGCCCCTGATTTAAAGAATACTCCAAAACAAAAGTTTAATGCTAAATTACCGTTTAGAGCAATAGTGGTCAATTGTAGTTTCCATTACTGGTATTCAACCGAACAGTAATTAAACAATAGAATTCTACAATTAGTGAATACATTAGTTAGGAATTTGTTTAGAAAACAGAATTTGAGCTGATCAAATTATATAATGTGGTATAGGGAGAAAGAGGCTTAAAGTGCTAAACTAATTTATCAAGCTTATCAACAAGTGGCAGTTTTTCATATTTCACCAAAACATATGTTTGTGGTCAAAATTATAAAAGTACCTTTCTTAAAAATTATAAACCCTGGTTGGGAGGTTCAGTTGGTTGAGCATAATCCCATACACCAAGAGACTGTAGGTTCAATTACCAGTCAGGGCACATGCCTAGGTTTTGGGTTTGATCACTGTTCTGGGTGTGTTCCAGGGGCAATCAATTGATGTCTCTCTTTCAATCTTTCACATCGATGTTTCTCTTTCTCTCTCTCTCTCTCTCAAATTGATAAACATATCCTTGGGGGAGGATGAAAAGAATTTTTTTAAGTTATAAAATGCTGATTTTGATAAAGAAAAAAATGGAAACCCAGAAATATTTGTTACTGCATAGCTGTGTTTCAATTATTAACTTCAGTATTATTTTAAATCGTTTAGTTACATTATAAATGATTAAATAATTCTAATATTTTAAATTATACTATGAACACAAAAAACAGGTACCAAGCTAGATTTAAAATCTATTATTTTCAGCTTGATTTCAATTTATATTTTATAGGAATGTAATCCAGTCATATGCTCTTATACAGAATTGCATAAATGAGGATTTATGTTGGAAGAGACAGAAACCCAGCTTTAACTGACTTAATAAGTAAAATTTATATAAAACTATACCTGTAAGCTTAGAATCTAGCCATGCCATTAGGACTTACTTTCTCTGCCTCTTAGACCTCTGTTCCTTATCTTTATATTCATACTAACTCTTGCAACAGTCACTAAGATTTACTCACATGCTCATACCTCATTTTTTTGTGTAGATTGTAACAAACAAGTCTTTATCTTTATTGGCTCAGATTGAGCTACATGCCTGACCTAAAATTACACTGTTGGAAGAGATTTTGGTAGTTCTGTTCCCTTTTTTTTCCACTAGTTACTTCGAGAATTTTCACACTTTTGTGTATTTCGACTTTTCTATTATTTATCGTTACTCAGTTACAATTTTCCTACCTTTTCTCAATTGCTCACGCCTACTCCACTGCCCCCCCAGCACAGTCAATCCCCCTCCTTGTCCGTGCCCATGAGTCCTCTATTCTTGTTCTTTTTCTTGTCCCTTCCCCTCCTTTCCCCCATTATCTCCTTCCTACCTCCCCTCTGGTCACTGTCAGTTTGTTCTTTATTTCCACGTTCCTGGCTCTATTTCATTCATTTGTTTGTTTTGCTAATTAGGTTCCACTCATAAGTTAGATCATATGGTATTTGTTTTTTACCACCTGGCTTATTTCATTTAGCATAATGCTATCTAGTTCCATCCATACTGTCCTGAAGGGTAAGAGCTCCTTCTTTCTTTCTGCTATGTAGTATTCCATTGTGTAAATGTACCACAATTTTTTGACCCACTGATTTACTGATGGGTGTTTAGGCTGTTTCCAGCACCTGGCTATGCTAAATAATGCAGCTTTGAACACTGGGCTCCATAGGTTCTTTTGAATTGGTGTTTCGGGTCTTAAGGTATAGTCCCAGCAGTGGAATCACTGGATCGAAAGGCTGTTCCATCTCTAGTTTTTTGAAGGAACTCCATACTGTTTCTGCAGTGTCTGCACCTGTCCTCATTCCCACCAACAGTGTACTAGGGTTTCCTTTTCTCTACAACCTCACCAACACTTGTTTTTTGTTGATTTATTAATGATGGCCATTCTGACAAGTGTGAAGTTGTATCTCATTGTGGTTTTAATTTTCACCCCTCTATTGGCTAGATGTTGAGCATTTTTTCATGTGAATTTGGGCCTTCTGTATGTCCTCCTCAGAGAAGTATCTGTTCAGGTACTTTGTCTATTTTTAATTGGGTTGCTTGTCTTCCTGGTGTGCAGTTGTGTGAGTACTTCACACATTTTGGAGATCAAACCCTTATCTGAGTTGTCATTGGCAGATGTTTTCTCATATGGTTGATTCCCTTTCCATTTTGTTGCTGTTTTTTTTAGCCATGCAGAGCTTTTTAGTTTGAGGTAATCCTATTTGTTTATTCTTGCCTTTATATCCCTTGCCTTAGGTGATGTATTGGTAAAAATACCACTGCATGGGATATTTGAAATTTTCCTGTGCGTTTTCAACAGCATGAAAAAGAAAATAGAAACTATAAACAAGAACCAAGAAGAAATGTAGAATACAATATCTAAGATAAAAAAATACACTAGAAGGAATTACAAACAGACTAGATGAAGCAGAGGACTGAATCAGTGAGCTAGAAGATAAGGTACAAAGAAACACCCACTTTTTTCAGGTATGAAAAAAGGCATGAAAAAAGACTCAAAAAGTATGAGGATAACTTAAGAGAACTTCAGGACAACATGAAATGCAACAAAATTTGAATCATAGGAATACCAGGAGGAAAAGAAGAGGAGCAATGGATAGAAAACCTGTTTGAAAAAATAATAATAGTAAACTTCCCTAACCTGGAGAAGGGAAAAGCTGTGCAAGTTCCCGAAGTACAGAGGGTCCCAATCAAGATGAACCCAAAGAGGCCTACTCCAAGACACCTCATAATTAAAATGCTAAGTTTTAAAGACAAAGAGAAAATCTTAAAAGCAGCAAGGGAGAAACAGATAGTAACATACAAGGGATCCCCGATAAGGCTAGCAACCAATTTCTCAGCAGAAACACCTCAAGCCAGAAGGGAGTGGCAGGAAATATTCCAAGTAATGAAAAGCAAATGCCTGCAACCAAGACTACTCTACCCAGCAAGGCTGTCATTTAAAATGGGAGGCAAAATAAGGAATTTCCCAGATAAAAGAATGTTAAAAGAATCTACCTCCACCAAAGCAGCATTGGAAGACATGTTTAAGGGAGTGCTTTAAGAAGATGAAGGTATAGAGTGAAAGAGAGAGAGAAATATAGGTACACAAGAAAATAAAATGGCAATGTATTTTGACTTTTCAAAAAAAGAAATTCATTGTTTTCACATTTAGAAAATTATCTTAGCAGATCTGAGGTCTGTGCATTTAGAAACATTAATGTTATTTTCAACAGTACTTTTTATTTCAAGGTAAGTAGGACCATTTTTCTTTTAGTATTTTGGAAATATGCATGTGAGAAACTGAAATTAAGCAAGAAATGAAAAAACTTCAAAGAAATAAAGAAAAGAAGTTTGTGAGCAATGGTTCTGGACTAGGTTGGCAGGGCATCCCACCCCAGATTTATTTTACACATAAAAGTTTTTTTTTTCTCTAAGCCAATAGAAGAGGCATCATCTTACCTAAATCTATAATATTTTATTCTCTAGATATTCTATTTTTTTAAATAATAAAATTGAAGTTCTTGTGTTTTGTTTCCCCCTGTGCAAAATAAGAATTTTTGAATATATGTAGATTATTTATAACCATCATAAAATCATTTGATAAATATTAATAATTGAACAATTTGATTCAAATAACGAGGTCGATTAATTGATTTCAACTTGCTCAGTTGTTTTACAGTTTGCAGTGTTAATCATTGCATTCATCTATTTTTTTAAATCACATTAATCAAATTATACTTGTTTCTATAACTTGTTACATTTCATTTTATTATTTGAATTTTATCATATTTATTGATAAAAGAAAGTTTCACTATATTGTTTTAAATATTAATATTTTAAGTATTTTGCTATTGATATTTTTCTTAGAAGTTTCACCCATCCTAAATTATGCATATTTAACTTTTATTTGCTATTTTAGAGACTTTTAAAAAAATTATGTATTGAATGCATTGGGGACATATTTTAATATTTAGTTAAGGAATTTTATTCTTTCAATACTCTGTCGAATTTATATAACACATACATTCATAAGAAAAATTAAATTAAACTTATTTTGACTTAACTTTTTATATATATTCTGAGTTGAATATTTATACTTTTAAAAATGATCAGCAAAATTTCATATAAAATTAAAATATACTCTTTATCGAATGTTAAAAAAACCTCCACATCAATAGATTGAGTATGTATGTTTTTATCTTTTCTTCAAATCAGCTTTTCCAAAGGTTTAATTCTATTTTGGTGGATCAGTTGTATAACATATTATTTTATAAGTTATCTATTTCACTCACTTTACAAATGCATTAATGTGAAATCTGCCAAGTACATGAGATTTTAAGTTAGAGGCACTCTCTGTTACCCACAGGTTTATCTTTGCTGTTTCTCCATTGTCTCTCCCAATGCCCATTCTGCCACCGATAATGAGGATGATCACTGAGACAAAAATGACTTTTCTTAACTGGGTTCATTTCTCTTACATGGCCAAATATGGTCCAACTCTTGACACTTCAAATTAAGGGGGTTTGTGATGATTTTTCTAGTATATTCTCTAACTTTCCTGGAAGACACTTGTGCCTGGGATATTTCCTTTGTTGATGTAAGAAATGTCTAAATCTGTAGAGCATTTGTATGAGTTTTTTGAGCCAAACTGATGACAATTACCAGTAAGCAAAACCTTAGTGGACTGAGAAAATGTTTTGGAAAAACAACAGTTTACACCTTATTTTATATGTCAGAATCAAAGGGAAAGACATTAGGGGGTTATGTGAAATCCACTGGTGGTAAATTAGGGAAGCAGAAGAAAGCAAAGTGAGGAAATCTCAGTGATTGAATAAAAAGTAAAATGAAGAGGTAAATACTTCTTTTATATTGATGGGTACAGGATAGTTGATAATGAACATTTACAGCACATAGAGATGGTATGTTGTGGAACAAGATAACAATGAGGGGCTCTGTGGTCTCATGTTCTGTCAGGAGATTTTGCCCTGAGGCATGTGGAAAAATTACTCTTACATTCAAAGTTATGCTATTATAAGCACAGAAAGACAATAGCCAGGTTCAGTTAGGGCAAACATTGACCTTTGTCAAGGACAGTTCTGGTCTGGGACATGACTACCTACCATGACTTGATTTTAGTTAGGAAGTTTTAATTTCAGACAATCTTTTGTGGTTACTCTAGGTCTGCGTTTGTAAGACCCACCACCCAAGCCTCCCTGGAGCTTGTAATGTTTGGTATACAGGCGCATTTTTGTCCACATCTCCAAACTCATATCATTGCTTCTTTGCTGGTGAAAGTTTTTCAAAGTTAATATAACTTCTATCATTTCAAGGCTGATGTATGAATGATATTTTATTCTCATATACGTTTATCTTAATCCAATTTGTTAAATGTTTAAAAGATATTTTGGAAGTTTGTATGCAAGTCATCATAATTTTGTAACAAATTTTAATGATTATTGATTAAAATGATATTTACTTCCTATGTTTTATAAGCATTCAATAAATTATAAACGGTTTACTTATGAATAAAATTGAAGTTCAAGAGGCAAACTGGCTCCTTTTTCATGTCTTACATAGTTTAACATTTTTTATTATTTTTATATAGGTCTTCTCTTGATAGTCATTTTCCTTTAATTTAGTTGTAGATATGCAATCCTCTAAAACATTATAAGGTAAAATAATCTTGGATATAAAATAAGGATTGAACAATCATTTTATTTATAAACTACTTTTTAATAAAAAAATTAAAATTTAGATGTCTGTTCATTTTATGGACTGTGTGATTTTTTTCTTAATATGCTATTTATGCCATTTTTAGTTAAGAAATATTAGAGTATTATTATACTATGTTACTTTTATACTATCCTAGTGTCATACATGAAGTTTCGTTCATCACTTAAAGTGTTATTTCCATTCAACGCTATTTGCAGAAAACAACTATCAAGTGTTATTAACTACTAACTAGATAATTACTATTTAACACTGACCTGCCTCCTTTTAATTAAAACCTACTCATTTTCTTAATGTAAATAGCATCATGAAAATAGAGGATATTAAGTATTTTTTTAAAGAAGTAATGTACTAATTTAATGAATGAGAAAGTAAAATAGCATCGGTAACATGTATTGTTGACTCCTTGATTGATTATTTTTTCTAAATTATAAACTTTAGGTTTATATAAATTAAATAAAATTCCACCCTCCTTTTAATTCATACATTTTTTTAGTTTTTCTTACAGCTTAGTAAAGCAACAATTAAATAATAACTCAAGTTATTGGTGTTAAGAATTAGTTAAGAATTATATATGACATATATATAATTCTTAATTTTTTACAACTCAGCATGGTGCATGGGATTAAAAAAAGTTTAACTACCAATCCCTCATACTTAATTTGGTGAGTTTTTAACACATTTGTTTATTAAGTGCTAGTCCTTTCTTTTTCCCTGAACCAAAATAATTTTGACCAAATAATTTCTCTTTATCATTTCTTTTAGTGTATACATGCTTTGAGTGCATTTTGATTCAAAGGAGTGTCATATATAATGGCAAAGTAAGCTTTTGTAAAAATCTAAGAATCTATCACAAGCAAACAATCCCTTCATGTTAAAAAGCCAACTAATTTATAATCCTTGTGTTATGCCTAATAAATTAAAATGAATAGACATTTACAGTTTATGCATAATTTTCAACATGGTAATGTAATATTCTGTTCACTCGTTCTTTTGAATTATTTTAAATATTTTTTTAAATTTATTTTTGGAGAGAGAGGAAGGGACAGAGAGGAAGAGAAACATCGATGTATGGTTGCCTCTCATGCACCCCCGCTGCTAGGGACCAACCTGCAAGCCAGGCATGTGCCCTTACTAGGAATCGAACCAGCGACCCTTTGGTTCACAGGCTGGCCATCGATCCACTAAGCCACACCCATCAGGGCTGAATTTTTCATATAAATGTTTGGATGTACAGATATGTACATATGTATATACAGTTACATACATATACACATACATACACACAAAAGTCAGAACAGCTCCGGGCTCTATACTTCCTTGTTCTTTCTCATCCAAACAAGATTGACTATATGGACACAGTCATTCACACATTTACTATTTTTCTCTTCCTTGTTCTTTGTTATTTATCCTATAAAAGCTTCCTGCCTTCCACTCCACGTTACAGTTCTCTGAAAGGAAACTGTTGGCCTCTTGAAATCAGTTTGTCTAACTTGCTTTCTTTAATAATTGATTTAACAAATGCTATGGCATTGGTTGAGAAAAGAAAAAGCTTTATCATGAAGTCAACCGACACAGAGTCAGAGGTAAGAATCAAATCTGTCTCCTTGATCAACAGTTTGGTGTAGAATTTAATAGCCTTCACCACTGGGTCTTTCACTTCTAAAAGGGTTTTAACTTTCAGGTTGCAGTCATGTCCTGGTTTTTGGTTCCAGTGGTAAGGAGCCAGGGTTGAGGGGAGGCAGATTCTGGTTCTGGGTGAAATTTGCAACATGTTTTCCCCTGTGCATGCTTCCGCTACATGACTTGTAGGTTTGTTCTATTGCCTCTGAAAAACAGTATCTTCTAAAAAACAGGACAGAACCAATTTATGAATAAAGCTCCTCCCATACTTAAACATAATGTTATATATGTTTAATCAATAACATGTTTCTGAATGCCAAGTGTTAAAATATTCATATATTTGATAAAACTGTTTAAAATGGTCAAAATTTTGTTAGGTATAATTTTAGAAAACTATTATCTCTAAATATGTTTTCTCAATAAATCAGCAAAAGGTTTTATGCAACTTATATTTTACATGTTGGATTATTATTTTTTTCTCCCTTATTATTTTAAATCGTTTTAAAGTGACTATTGCCATAATGACAGCGATAGTGGCAATATCAGCCAAAACAGTTTTTAAGTTAGAAATGTGTCCAGTACTATCTGTAAAATCATTAAATACAGACAGTTTTACTAGTTACTTATTCATACTCCACAGATTTTCTTCTGATGTTGAAACATAAGGGGTAATATCATTGAAATATGGTGCTTCCAATATTCTCTTGCATGATAAACATGACATACTATAAATCTGATTGTGTAGAGTTGGAAAACTTATGCATTTTATATCATTTTTTCTTGTAGCTACTGAGATAAACCTGTTCTTTTGATATGCACTATATATGTATTCTATAAGTCAAAAAATTTTTAAGTATAATTTTTTTATCTTTGTATATTTAATGAAAATTCACTAGCAGCTTACAGCCAATGAGGCTTCAGTTGAACACTTTAAAGCACTTAATTATTAAAGAGTATACACACATAAATGTACATCTCTAAAATTTAATTTAAATTTTATCTTAGAATATTATATAAAATGACTTATAAAAAGATAAATTTATCAAAAGTTATTTATACACTAAAGTAATCATATAATTACAATTAGGTGTGACTTTCCTAGAAAAATGCTTTGGATTTTAAAATAATATTTTTGAAAACTGAAGTTTTAAAATATCTCCTCAGAGTAATACAACATGTATTATACACCCTTTGTTTACAGTTAATAAGCATTCATATTATAGAATCTCATGATTAATATTCACAAAGAACAACATTTTCTTAAACGGGAAGAATAAACATTTGGTAAAGGAGAAGCAGTAGTGACAGGATGTCGCCAATATTCCCACCACCTTTAATTACAGGCTTGTGGAGAGGTTTAAATGTTCTTTTTCCCTCAATTTCTGAGCTTCAGGATATAGCAACAGAAACCTCCAATGCTAAAACACAGAGCACAAAGGCTAACCAAAAAAGAAATATAGGAAAGAATGTTTATGAACTGTGGTATACAACTGCAATTTATATAACACAGTTGCCATAAGAACACCAGTCACAGAAGAAAGGAAAAGAGGAACAGAAGAAATATTTGAAATAATAATGACTAAGAATTTCTCCAAATTAATACCAGATATAAAATACCACAAATCCAGGAAACTCAGAAATGCCATGAATACCTAAACCTAAGCATATAAATTTCAGGCCACAGAAACTCAAATTAAAAATTCTAAAAGAATTAGGTGGGGAAGCACCTACAGAGTAATAAAGATGGGATTTTCGGAAGACTTCCACTTAGAAACCATGCAAATAAACAAACAAACAAACAAAGGGGATTGAAATATTTTAAGTGATGAAAGAGGAAACCAGCAACCTAAAATTCTGTACCTTGCAAAATATTCTTCAAAAGTGAAGAAGAAATAATGACTTTCTTAGATAAAAAAAGAATTAAGGGAACTTTTGCCAGAAGATCTTCTTTGAAAGAACTATTAAAAGAAGTCCTTTAGATTGAAGGGAAATAATAGGTCAGAAACTTAGATACATAAAGAATGGAGAAGCATCTAAAAAGGATAAGTGAAAATAAAATAAAAACATTGTTTTTATTTTTAATTCACTTGAGAGATAAGTTAGTTTAAAATTATAATAACAAAGAGGTACTCAATTATATATGTATATACAATAAATATATATTTATGTTTATACATGTGGTTATATATAAGTAAAATGAATAACAAAATGATATAAAGATTGGAAGGTAAGAATTAGAGTTATTTCGTTATCATAAGGTACTCACACTACTTGTGAAGCATTATAGTGTTATTTTAAAGTGGGCTTGGAACATTTGCAAATGCATTTGCAAGATCTAGGGAAACTACTAAATAGAAAAAAGAAATATAATTGGTAACTAAGAAAGAAGATGAAATTGAAACATTTGAAATTCTTCATGAAATATACAAAAGGAAGAAGGAATGACCAAGAATAGTCATAAAGACGAAAGGTGACAAACATAAAACAGTAACAAATATAATAAATATTAATCCAAGCATATCAATAAACTGACTTATCAAGCAATGTTCAATGCAGTAGTTAAAAAATAGAGAATGTCAGAGTAGATCAAGAAATGACATTCAAGTTCATGTTGTTTCCAAGAAACCTGCTTTAAATATAAAGACATCTATATTAAAAGTAATAGGATAAATAAAGTTATTTTTTAAAGATTTTATTTATTTAATTTTCGAGAGGGGAAGTGACAGAGAAAAGGAGAGAAATATTAATGTGTGGTTACTTCTTGATCGCCCCTTACTGGGAACCTGGAATGTAACCCAGGCATATGTCCTGACTGGGAATTGAACCAGCGACCCTTAAGGTTTCCAGGTTGGGGCTCAATCCACTGAGCCACACCAACCAGGGCTAAGTAAGGTTAACTACGCTAACACTAATCAGGGTCAGCTATGAAAATTTGAGGCTGGTTATTTAAAATAAGCAAAGGTGTCAGATATACAGAAGGGTATTTTGTAATGATAAAGGAGTTAATTACCCAAGAAGACATAACAGTTCTTAAAATGTATATGCCTAACAACAGAACATCAAACTACATGAGACAAAAGCTGAAAGGGGATGTAGATGAAATCACTATTATAGTTGGAGACTTCAATGTCCCTTTTTCATAAATGGAAAGATCCAGCAGGCAAAACATCGATAAGTAGAATAACTCCACAACACCATCAATAAATTAAATACAATTAACATTAATAGTCTATTTCATACAATAGCAGAATACACATTGTTTTCAAGGTCACATGGGAAATTCACCAGGATAGACCACATTCTGTGCCATATATACATTATAAAAATTTAAAATAATAGAATTATGCAATGTCTGCTCTCAGATAATAATAAAATTAAAATAAGATGTAACTGGAAAATCCCAAACTACATAGATTTTAAACAACTTGCTTCTAAATAACATATGGGTCAAAGAAGAAACATTAAGAAACTTTTAAATATATTTTGAACTAATGAAGGTACAAGTTACAGAAATTTGTAAAGTACAACCAAAGTAGTGCTTGGGGTAAATTTGTAGCATTGAAAGCACACTTGCATTGAATTATAAAAGAAAAAAGATCTGAAATCAGTAACCTAAATTTCCACCTTAGGAAACTAGAAAAAATGAGAATGAGTTAAGTCCAAAGTAAGCAGAATGAAGGGAATAATAAAGGAACATGTATCAGTGATATTGGAAACAGAAAATCAGCAGAGAAAAATCAGTGAAACCAAAAGTGTATTTTTTGAAAACTTCAATAAAATTTCTAAGCCTCTATCCACAGTAACCAAAAAAATAAATATTAAGTAAATAAAGGGCATAAATTACTACAATAAGAAATGAAAAAGGAGACAACACTGAGGAACTCTTTAAAATATAATAAGAGATTACTTAGAACAATTCTATGCCCTCATAGTTAATAAGTTAAATGTAATGGCCTCATTCCTTGATAAACAAATCTCCTAAACCTCACAAAAAAAGAAATAGGTAATCTAAATAGGTTTATATTTCCTGTAGAAATTAAATGGATAATTAACAACCTTCTAAAAACAAAATACATCAGGCTCAGATGGTATTACTGGTGAATTATATCATTCATTCAAGACTAAAATTATACGAATTCACTACCACAATTTTCAGAGTATAAAAGCAAAGGGAGCACTCTCTAGTTTATTCTATTAGTCTAGCCTCACTCAAATACTAAAACCAGACAGGGACATTTAAAAAAAATGAAAGAAAAATAAAAGCTACAAACTAATATCTTTCATTAGTTTCAAGGTAAATTTAACAATGTATAAAAATAATTATACACATAACCAAATGGGATTTATCCCAGGTATGCAAGTCTGGTCAGCACTGAAAAAATCAATTAATGTAATCCACTACACCAACAGGCTAAAGAAGAAGAATTACATGATCACATGGATAGAAACCAAAAAATCATTTGACAAAATCCAACAACCATTCGTAACAAAGATTCTCACTAAACAATGAATAGTGGGAGCTATCTTAACTGGTAAAAGATGTCTACAAAATCTGATAACAAATATCATACTTTATGATGAGACATTATACGAATTTACCCTAAGATAGGGAACACAGCAAGGATGCCCCCTTTCACCACTCTTATTCAACAACGTACTTAAGGCCTTAGCTAATTAAGTAAGACAAAACAAGACAAACCAAGAAGAGAAAAGAGGGGAGGAGAAAGGAGGAGAGGGGACAGGAAAGAAGAGGAGAGAAAAGGTGTACTAACTGGGAAAAACAAAATGAAACAGTCTTTGTTTTCAAGTGACATGATTGACTGTATAAAATCAGAAAGAATTAACAAACTACTGGATCTTTCAAGAAATTATAGTAATTTTGCAGGATACAAGATTAATATATAAAGGTCAATCATTTTCTTGTGTACTGGTCATTAGGAACTAGAATCTGAAATTAAAACTATAGCAAAATTTACATTAGCACATCTCAAAATAAAATACTTATATATAAATTGAACAAAATAACTGTGATAGCAATATGAGAAAAAATATAAGAGATGTTTAAAGTTATTGAAGAACTAAATACATGGGAAGATATTTTATGTCCATGGATAGGAAAGCTTAATATTGTCAAGATGTCAGTTCTTCCCAACTTGAGCTAGAGTCAATAAAATTCTAATCAAAATTCCAGAAGTAAATTTATAGATTACGATAAACTCATTTTCAAGTTTATATGAAGAGGCAAAAGACTCAGGTTAACCAGGACAATGTTGAAAAGCAAAGGTGGAGGACTGATCCTACCAAAATCTGAGATTACTGTAAAACTACAGTAATCAAGATAGTGTGGTGATAGTGAAAGGTTAGACAAATAGATCAATAGAACAGAACTGAGAGACCAGAAATGGACCCACATCTATACAATCAATTGATCTTGGACAAAGGAGCAAATGCAATACAATGAAGCAAAGAGTCTTTTTGAGAATTCCAGTCAAGATGGCAGACATGGCTCACATCTTCGCATAACCGCATCACAATTACATCTAAAATATAGAGCAACTATCACTCTGGAATGACAGAAATTGAAATGAATGTAAGTCTGACAACCACAGAATTAAAGAAACCACATCCATCCAGAGTAGTAAGAGGGGCACAGAAACAGAACAAGCAGGTGCCACACCTATGTGGATAAAAATTCAGGAGGAATATCTTGGGAGCAAGGAGTCCCAAACCCATACTAGGTCCCTCAGACCACGTTTCCAGTACCAGGAAGATAAGTCCCCAAAACCTCTGGCTGCAAAACTCAGCAGGAGTTGAGTCAGTGGAAGAAACTTCTGGAGCCCCAAGCAGTTCCTCTTAAAGAAGCAGCACACAGACTCACCTACTCAGACACACTCCCTCTGAGATCCAGCACCAATAGCTTGAAAGGTACAGATGGTACTCAGGGAGAAACTGAAATGTGTGGTATCAAGGCGAGCAGAGGTCATTGTCCTTTTGCTAAACCCTCCACAACACAACCAGGAAGCTGGTGCCATATATGTAACTCTATCAATATGGCTAACACTGTTTGATCTGTCTTGGACATCCCCAGAGGTTCTGCCCCACAGCTTACGGGCCCACCCAAAAGCTGTTTTTCCATGAGAATGGTTGGTCTTGGTTCCTAAACCCTATCAAACAAGCAACTGTTGGCTCCAGTGAGCCCTAGCAACAGCCATATTAAATCCACAGCCTGGCTCAGCCTGGGGATCTCCAAGCTCAGCACAAGTAGCAGCCATCTCAGGTTGCTTTACAGCTCAGGCAGGGTCCCCTGGGCAAAACACAGAAGAGGGCTTACCTTGACCTGCACCACCTGGGAAACCCCAGGGCCAGTGCACCCAGTGGACAGCTACAGACCATGTGGGAGCACCACCACCATGTCCCTGCACGGTCGATCTTCCATAGAAGGCAGAGATGGTGGTCAGTAGTCACAGCCAGTCCTTGCAGCTGACTGGCTTGAGGAAACACTTCTCATTGATCTGCCAACAGCAACCAAGGTTCAACTACAAGAGGAGAGTGTGCTCAGCCCACATTAAGGGTAAACCTCGAGTACCCAGCTTGGGTGATAGGGGAGGCTGTGCCGCTGCACCCTATAGGACACCTACTACATTAGGCCACACTACCAAGACATGGAGTCATAACTGCTCTACCTAATACATAGAAACAAACACAGGGAGCCTGCCAAAATAAGGAAACAAAGAAACATGGACCAAATGAAAGAACATGTCAAAACTCCAGAAAAGAGCTAAATGAAATGGAGATAAGCAAACTATCAGATACAGAGTTCTGAACATTGGTTATAGGGATGCACAATGAACTTAGTGAGGATCTCTGCAGCATAAAAAAGATCCAGTCAGATACAAAAAATAGACTGATCGAAATAAAGAACGATTTACAGGGAAACAACAGTAGAGTGGATGAAGCTTAGAATCAAATCAAAGATTTGGAACATAAGGAAGCAAAAACAACCACACAGAACAAGAAGAAAAAAGAATCCAAATAATGAGGATAGTATAAATAGCCTCTGGGGCAACTTCAGGAAGTCCAACATTTGCCTCATAAGGGTGTCAGAGGGAGAAGAGAAAGAGCAAGAAATTGGAAATCTATCTGAAAAAAATAGTGAAAATAAACTTCCCTAATTTGGTGACAGAAATAGACATGCAAGTCCAGGAAGCACAGAGCATCTCAATTGTGATGCATGCAAAGAGGCCCACTCCAAGACACATCATAATTGGAAGGCCAAAGCTTAAAGATAAAGAGAGACTCTTAAAAGCAGCAAGAGAAAAGAAGTTAGCTACCAGATGGTTGACAGATTGGAGAGTGGGGGGAGACAATGGAAGAAGAGCTAAGGGGATTAAGAAATATATATTGGTAGTAACAGAATAGCCATGGGGATATAAAGTACAGTATAGCCAAAGCCCTGGCTGGTGTGGCTCAGTGGATTGAATGCCAGCCTGTAAACCAAAGTGTCGCTGATTTGATTCCCAGTCAGGACACATGCCTGGGTTGCGGACCAGTTCCCCAGTAAGGGGTGCTCGTCGGCAACCACACACTGATGTTTCTCTCCCTCTCTTTCTCCCTCCCATTCCTCTCTAAAAATAAATAAATAAAATATTTTTAAAAAGGACTTATACACATGAACATGAACAATGAACATGAACATAAACAATGGTTAGGGGGTTGCCTGAGAGAGTAACAGATGCTGGATGGAAGGGGACAAAGAGGGACAAATGAAGACAAAGGTAATAGCATAATTAAAAATATGCAATTTAAGAAAAAGAGAGTCTTTTTCAATAAATGATACTGGAAAAACTAGATATCTGCATTAAAAAAAATAAATCTACATATAGATCTTACATTCTGCACAAAGAATAACTCAAAATGAACCATAGATATAAATGTAAAGCTCAAAACTATAAACCTCCTAGAACATAACATGTAAGAAAATTCAGATGACCTTGAATTTGGTGATTACTTTTAAGATATGACATTAATGGCATGATTCATGAGAAAAAAATTGATAAACTGGACTTCATTTAAATTACAAATTTATGCTCTGTGAAAGACACTGTCAAGAGTGTGAAAAATATTGGGTTGGCAAAAAGGCCATTTAGTTTTTTCTGTTAAAATAAAAGGCATACTTTTCATTTTCACCAATAACTTTATTGATTTGGATATTTTGAGTATGTTGGCTATCTCTCACTGTTCACTTCTAGTGGGCAGAGGCCAGGGGTGCTGTTAAATATCTTCCAATGCATAAAACAGCCCCACAGAAAAGAATTATTTGACCAAAATGTCAATAATATCAAGAAACTTTCCAAACCACTTTTGACATGTTCAATTAGTCACAGCACCTTCTCCATACACTGCACAGATAATTGTTTGCATTTCAGTTGTGTTTTTACCTCTCTTGAAATAATAAAGCATATATGCCAAAAATGTTGCATATTTTCCATCTTTAATATTAAAATGGCTACACAAAAATTCACCAATTTTGATACTTTTTTAATGCATGCTGATATGACAGCTGTCATAGTACAATCTAATAAAGTGGTTTCAAACAATGTTAAAGACAGTTAAACATCATATGGAAAAACTACATGAACTTTTTGGCCAATCCAATACAACCAACAGACTGGGAGAAAATATATGCAAAAGACATATCTGATAAAAACTATTATCCATAATATTTAAAAATAACAACACTTAAATTTAACTCAATAATAAGAAGACAACTTGTTTAAAAATGGACCAAAACCTTAATAAACACCTCACCAAAGAAGGTATACTAATGGCAAATAACATATGAAAAGATGTTCTATATCATGTGTCATTGAGGGAAGTACAAATCAAAACAATGATATAGCACTACACCCTTTTTAGAATGGACAAAATCCAGAACAAAAACACTAACAAATGCTGGAGAGAAAGAATATCAACCAACAAGAACTCCCATTCATTACTGATGGGAATGTAAAATGGTACAGCTGCACTGGAAATCAGTTTGATGGTTTCTTACAAAATTAAACATACTCTTTCCATACAATCCAGCAATCATGCCCCTTCGTATTTAGATAAGGGAGTGTAAAAATTACTTCCATACAGAAACTTGCATGTGAATGTTTATAGCAACTTTATTCATAATTGTCAAAAAGTAGAAACATCCAAGATGTCCTTCTGTAGGTAAATAAATAAATAAAATGTAGTATATCCAGAAAATAGATTATTATTCAGGGCTAATAAGAAATGAATTCAATCAAGCTATGAAAAGCCATGGAGAACAAATGTGCATACTACTAAGTGAAAGAAGCCAGTCTGAAAAGGCTACTTACTATATGATTCCAACTATATATCATTCTGGAAAAGGAAAAAATATGTAGACACTGAAAAGGTCAGTAGTTACCAAGGACAGAGTAGGGAGAGAATGAATTGATTGAGCACTGAGGATTTTAAGGTAGTGAAAATACTTTGCATGATACACTAATGATGGATACATGTCATTATAAATTTGTACAAACACATAGAATGTACAACACCAAGAGTGAAACCTGATTTAATCTATAGATTAGGAATTAATATGATGTAACAAAGGAGCTTCAATTATAACAAATACTGGCCTGGTAGGGAATGTTAAAAATGAAAGAGGCTATACATGTATGAGCTTGGATTATAAGGAATATCTCTGTACCTTCCACACCTAAAACTGCTCTTAAAATAAAATATAGCCTTTTTTTTCCCTGAGACAATTCAAGTTCAAACATCAGTTCTGAGGAAGCTTAATGCTATCCACTTTTCCAAGTGAGATTCCAGCCACTGTGGGTGGTAGAGTAGATAAAATCCATGAACATCAAAGTGAGGAATTTCCCTAGGCAGAAAACACATTTTGAAATGGAGATTTGCATTCTGGAACTTAAAGCGGGGATGCTGTCTGGGTAAAAGGTGTAATGGATTGATGGACTCAGGATCAGGCAGAAGGATAAGTTTAAAATGGTACAAGAGCAACTGAGGCTTGAGAAAATCCTACAGAGATCACAGCAGAGTTGCTCCAATTGGGAAAAGAGAGCTTTATCTTTGAATCCCTACATCAACCACACTTTGTATGCACACTGTTCCTGGTAGGAGAGTAAGATTGAGTGAAGCAGTTATTTTCAACCATGTGCAATTCAACATTTTATTGGTCTTTGATAATTCTGCATATTTTTGTGAGACACCACTCCTCTTTGTTCCTGACTATCTTTTCAAGTATGTTATTATAATGAAGATCTTTGGAAGGCAGAGATACCATCTCCCTCTGAAGCAAGCAAAAGGGATGTTTACTGTTCAGTATAATAAAGATAATGCCTCCAGCTAGAGCAGAGGACAGGCATGCTACTGCTTATTATTAAAAAAAATCAAATTCTATTAGTTAAGTGTTTCTCTTGTGTAATGCGACCCAACACAGGTATGCATGTTTTCTTTCATTCTTTAAGTCACACTTTGAGAAATAATGCTAGTATATTGACTATAGTGACTGCAGTAATCCAGTGTCCTTTATAACTGAGTCAGGAATCTTGTGTCTCCTAGTAGCATCCAAGAATCTGTGGTGGGATAACTTTGTAGTTTGCAAGTAGAATAAAATCTCAGACCTTTTATATTCCCTGACAGTCATTAGCAGCAAACACACTTTTCAGGAGGTGGGGGAAATGTTTTGATCTTGAAAAGAGGGCCTGGACAGTGCATCTTTGTAAGAGGGAATTAATACATCATACTTATATAAAGCTACCCATATTAATCTTAGTAAATATTAAACAGAACTTCTTTAAAAATCTAACCTGATTTTCCCCTCAAAGCTAGGGTTTGAATGTTAAAAGTTTCTTTTCTAAGTATACTTTACTAGAATTAACAGGTTCAGCTCCTGTGTGATCCTAAGAAACAGTCTGACCTTGGACTCCCACTGACTCAAGGACACTGCCCATAAAGATCTATATGGAGACCAGCAAAGATACTACCTGCATGTTCACAGCCCCTCCCCTTTGGTGGTTTTGTTTGGCTTTCCCTCTCCTCCCTCCTTGTAAAACCTCTGCTTGAACTAAGATGTTAAGTTGCACCCATAATTTTGTATCTCCCATCTAGTAATCAAAGTTATGTCAACCCTGTACTTCCATTCTTGTTGCAGTTGTGAGATACACTGGCACTGGTCTTAAACCACAGGTGTCCATGAAAAGGGAGAAAAGCTAATGCAATTAGAAAGATAACACTGGAATGAAGGGATTGAGCTTGAAAGAAGCTGTGTGACTCCATTGTCAGTCCCCTCTCTTCTAACTCCTGAAAGAAATGGCAAATCTGCACCCCATCTAGTAGTTCGCCCTGTCCCAAATTCCCACCAACTCCCTATTGGAATCATTCACCTGACCAGAAATGTTAAAATAAAATTTTGAGACAAGAGTTCTTTATCTTATCAATTGGCCTGCACCTGAAAATAAACCACTTACCTTTACACCAGCACCTGTCTCACAGGTATTGGCTTTCAAAGAAGCAGGCAGGTGGACCTACGTTTGGTTACATCTTGGCACCTATTCAAATAACCACAGGAAATCTGAAAAGAAATATTTAGGATAGAATCAAGATTTGGGATTCAGACAGATGTTATGAAAAAGTGCCAATTTAGTTAAAGATAGATGGAGATGGAGATACATAGATTGAGAAACAGGTAGAGACAGGGATGAGAGAGAGAGGGGTAGAAATTATGTAAAATGCATCAATACACAGCATTAAAAGAAAATTCTTAAAAAAAGAATTAGAATCTCAAATGATTTAATACAGTGTTATAATGTCGTGGTAAAGCTACTGTAGGGTATGGTTTTGTTTAGGAAATTGGAGTTCCTCAAGCATATAAAAAAATACAGTAAAGCCAGAGTGTTCTCTAAGAATTTTGCAAACTTTTAGAATATTTTGAAGTCATAATATATAATTAATTCCAACATATAAATAAGTACTTCTTTAGTAGAAAATTGTGACCATTTTTCTGCTATATACAGTTTTTAGTACTGTGTTATAATAAACAGAAACAGAGAGAGCAAGCAAAACACTAAAGAGATTCTATAGTTTAGCTGACTTTTTTCCTATACACATGTTACAGGCCTTAATTATTTAATTTCAGCAGTGATACACAGTTTATGAATTTACAAAGAGGAGTGTTATTTTGAAAAGAATTTTATAACTCCTGAATTATCTTAAAATAATTACTGTTTTCAGATTTAAATACTCATTTTTTTTTGTTTTTCCTCAATATCAATGAAGAACTTTCTAGTTTCTAGTGTACTTGATATAAGACAAAACTGGAAAATTTATGACATAAAGTTCTCCCAGGAGCTATGGCTTCAGATGAGGAAATAATCAATAATTATTCCATGTGAAAAATTTGCTAAGACTTATAGGAATATATTGGAAACAAAGATTAACTCTACTGAGCTAACCTAATAGCCAGACAGATATAATGACTTACACTTAATCAAAAATTACAATATATTAAAACAATAAAAAACAATTATGAAGATTAAAAAGGGATGCCAAAAAATGGGTTAACTATAGTACAATACATTACCGATTTTATGGCACTAGTAAAATATCACTGTATATTTGTAATAAATGATTTTAGTTTACTGAATTTTTTCAATGAACCTTTAAAGAAGTTGAGATATTGGTCAGAAGATGGCGATGAAGTGAGTAGGAGCTAAACCTTCTTGCCCCTGCACCCAACTGGGCCACCTAGCCGATCTTCGGAGGAACTGAGTGATCAGTCAATGAAATTCCAGATTATTTGAAGTTTGGAAGCTAAAGATTGCAGAGGATGATAGAACATGAAGGTTTTGTCGGCCATACGGAAGGCCCCAGGGTCCAGGGCAGTTACTGCAGGAGCTTTGGAGGAGAGCTGCCTCCGCGATTGTAACTTGCCAGCTCCCTCCCCTCCCAGAGCAGGGAAGTCACAGAACTGTAACAGTAGAGACCTGATCACTGGGCAGTGGGAGACACAAAACAGGTGGCACATTGCACCTGAGGCAGTTGGGACAATATTAGAGAAATTAGGGAACTGGGCTAAACTGGGAGATAGGAGAAGAGAAGAGCAACTGATTGTGACCCAGATAGTCCCAGTACTGGTCAGAGTTGGGCCGAGTGAAAATCCCAGTGATAGGAAAGGTCCCCCACAAACAAGGGGAATTCACTTTAAAAAGGCTCTCAGCCTCTGTGCAAGGACCTCTGGTGCACTGAGGCACCAGCCCAGCCAAGAAAGAGAAAAAGGGGGAGGAGGGGCATGAATTGCTCCAAATAAAGGTGCACCAAAGACTAATCAAAGCAGGGAAACTGGGGACAAAGAGGTAGCATTTCCCAGAGAGACTTAATTTAATAGGGGAACTAAACTACCCAAAAAGGACTTTGTGTGCATCCAGAGTACAAATCTGCAAAGAGTGAGGAGGAGGGGTGCAAGATGCTCCCACTCCATGCACCGCAAGGACTAATCAAACGGCTGCACACAGATGGGATTAAAGGTACCAACCTGACACATAGGACAGTGTGGGCCTTGCAGCACTCTGAAGTCTCAGCTAGAGCCTGTGAACCAGGGAAAATGGCACCCCAGACACAACCCCCATTCTTGCAGAACCACAGAAGAGGAAAAAAAAAAATAGAGAACAAGAAACAGAGTCCAACCCCTCTTTGACTGAGGCGACAGGGAAGAAAGCAGAATCTGTTTAGTGGGTTTAAAGTCAGCAAGAGGCTTTTTTTTCTTTCTTTTTTTTCCTTGCAAGTGTAAAACATAAGACCTGGAGTTGTGAAAGGACCAAAGACACATCCAGAGAGAGATCAGAAGGCTAATGCAAACAATTGAGAAAAAATGTCACTTTGATATCCTTAAGGACTTGAATTTTATTATTTATTTTATTGTTTTATTTTTTGCATTTTTTCGTAGTTTTTAATTTTTCATCCTTATGTTTAGTTTCCCTTGTTCTGTTTGTTTGTTTGATTTCCTTGATTGACTAATTATCCTGTTCTCTCTTTCTTATTACATTTTAATTTCTCTTCTGACACTGAACCCATATTCCAATAACACACTACTCTTGGTCTTTTCATTTTTATTATTTTTATTCAAATTAAATATTGCTTGTCTTATTATTGTTGTTCCAAATCCCACACAGTGCCCAACTCAGGCTTTGGGACATTTCACTATCTTCCTGAGCTTTATTACTGTTGGGGTTAACATTATTTTCTCCCACACTACCCCAAGTCTATATCACTTGCTCTCACTGTATCTCATCATCTAACCTCACATAGGTGTTCTGCTTTCTGGAGTTAGTTCACATTCTCCCACCCCCAATAAGAGTCTTACCTCTTTTTCACCTTTTATAAAAACTGACTACATGAGTGATTTATCACACTCATTGTGGTACTTCTCCAAGGATCTCCTATCTATTCCCTACTTATTAGTACTTTAATTCCCATAGAACACTCCCCAACTATTTTGCTCCATTTTGTCTTCAACCAGCTCCTGATTACACACAAGATAAGAAGTTGTGAATACCAATAAATCTGCAGGACGAGAGAACACACCAACAAAGGAGCCACCAGCTGCAAGGAAAAGCACAACTGCAAGAAGAGACATCACACAAACAGAAGAAAGGGCAAACCAAGAGCATCCAGACAAGGAGATCAAAGAGGCCACATCACTGAGTCCCACAGAAGATCATACTACAAAGATAGCTGCAAAGCAGAGCATCAGGAATCACAGAACCAAACAAAAAGAGTCCCTGAAAATGGGGAAACAAAGAAGGAGCCAGCAAACAAAAGGAATAGAAGACTCCCCACTAAAAGAGCTGAATGAAACAGAGGCAAAAGAACTATCAGATATAGAATTTGAAAGAATAGTGATGAGGAAGCTCAAGGAATTCACAGACAACTACAAGGAACTGAATGAGAGCTACAAAAGTATGAAAAACAAATAGAAACCTTAAACAAGAAGAAGGAAGAAATGAAAAATACAATTCCTGAAAGAAAAAATACAGTAGAAAGAATTACAATCAGGCTCAATGAAACAGAGGACTAAATTAGTGAGCTGGAAGATAAGGTAGAAAGAAATACCCAGGTAGAGCATCTGCATGAAAAGAGACTCAAAAAATATGAAGATACCTTAATGAAATGCAAGACAACATGAAACACAACAACTTTCGCATCATAGGAATACTGAAAGGAGAAGAAAAGGAGCAAGGGATAGAAAACCTGTTTCAAAAAATAATGACAGAAAACTTCCTGAACCTGGAGAGGGAAAATACCATGTAAGTTCAGGAAGCACAGAGAGTACCAATCAATGTATACCCAAACAGGCCTACTCCAAGACACATCATATTTAAATTCCAAGTGTTAAAAACAAAGAGAGATTCTTAAAAGCAGCAAGGGAGAAATAAGAAGTAACATACAAGGGTGCAAAGATAAGGTTAGTAGCTGATTTCTCCACAGAAACCCTACAAACCAGAAGAGAATAGAAAGAAATATTCCAAGTAATAAAAAGCAAAGCCCTAACCAAGACACCTCTGCCCAGCAAAGCTCTCAATTAAAAAAGAAGGTGAAATAGAGTTTCCCAGACAAAAGAAGGCTACAAGAATACATCTCTACCAAACCAGTATTGCAAGATATGGAAAAAGAACTGCTTTAAGGAGATGAAGAAAAAGAGAGAGGAACACAAAGGGAAAAAAATGAATAATTACCTGTCAATAATAACTTTAAATGTAAATAGTTAAATGTTGTAATTAAAAGACATAGAGTAGATGAATGGATAAGAAAACATGACCCACACATATGCTGCCTAAAAGAGACCCACCTCAGAACAAAAGACCTACACAGACTGAGAGTGAAGGGTTAGAAAAAAATATTCCAAGTAAATGGACAGGAAGAAAAGCTGGGGTAGCAATAGTTATATCAGATAAAAGAGATCAAAACAAAAGCCATAAAAAGAGATACAGAAGGACACTACATAACGTTCAAGGGAAGAATCCATCAAGAAGACATAAACATTGTAAATTTACATGCACCCAATATTGGAGCACCCAATATATAAGGAAAATTTTAGAGGACTTCAAGAAAGATATAGACAGCAATACACATATAGTAGGAGATTTTAACACCCCAGTGTCAAAAATGGATAGATCTCCTAAACAAAATATCAACAGGTATATTGTGGCATTGAACAATGTCCTAGATTAAATGGACTTAACTGATACATACAGAAATTTTCATCCCAAAGAAGCAAAGTACACATTGTTTTCAAATGCACACGGGACATGATCAAAGGTAGACTATATGATAACATCCAAAATAAACCTCAAGAAATTCAAGAAAACTGAAACCATATTAAGCTTTTTCTCAGACTACAAGGTCCTAAAACTAGACACCAACCTCAAGGAAAAGACTGAAAAACACTCAAAATCATGGAGACTGAAAACCATGCTATTAAACAATGAATGGGTTAATAATGAGATCAAGCAAGAAATCAAAAACTTTCTGGAAATAAATGAAAATGAACACACAACTGCCCAAAACCTCTGTGACACAGCAAAGGCAGTTTTGAGAGGGAAGTTCGTAGCTAGACAGGCCTCTCTGAAAAACATAGAAACATTTCAAATAAACAGCCTAACACAACATCTATAAGAACTGGAGGAACAACAGCAAACAAAGCTCAGAGCCATTAGAATGAAGGAAATAACCAAGATCAGAGCAGAATTAAATGACATAGAGACTAAGAGAATAATTCAAAGGATCAATAAATTCAGGAGTGTTGTATAGTTTTTGAAAAGACAAACAAAATCAACAATCCTTTAAGCAGGCTCATCAAGAAAACAAGGGAGAGGACCCAAATAAATAAAATCAGAAACGAAAGAGGAGAGATCACAACTGATATTACAGAAATACAAAGGACTATAAGAAATTACTACAAAGAACTGTAAGCCAAGAAATTTGAAAACCTGGATGAAATGGACAAATTCCTGGAAAAATATAATCTTCTAAAATGGAATGAAGAAGAAGCAGAAAGCCCGAACAGACTGAAACAGCTGGGGTAATCAAAGCAGTGATCAAAAACCTCCCGGCACACAAAGGCCCCGGACTGGATGGTTTCCTGGATAATTTTACAAAACATTTAAGGAAGAGTTAACCCCCATCTTTCTCAGACAATTCCAAAAAATCCAAAAGGAAGGAAGACTACCAAATTCTTTTTATGAAACCAGCATCATCCTAATCCCCAAACCAGATAAAGACACCACAAGGAAAGAAAACTACTGGCCAATATTGATGATGAACATAGATACTAAAATCCTCAATAAAATATTGTCAAACTGCATCCAGCAACACATTAAAAAGATCATCCTCCATGATCAAGTGGGATTCATCCCAGGGATGCAAGGATGGTACAATTGCAAAACAATAAATATAATACATCACATAAAAAAAAAGGAAAGACAAAAATCATATGATCATATCAATAGATGCAGAAAAAGCATTTGACAAAGTGTAGCATCAATTTATGATCAAGACACTCAGCAAAGTGGGAGTAGAGGGAGCATACCTCAACATCCTAAAGGGCATATATGAAAAACCTACAGCCAACATCATACTCAATAGGCAAAAAATAAAATCTTTCCCACTAAGATCAGGAACAAGACAGGGGTGTCCGCTTTCACAACTTCTATTCAATGTAGTCTTGGAGGTCCTAGCCACAGTGATCAGACAAGAAAAAGAAATAAAACCCATCCAGATCAAAAAGGAGGAAGTAAAACTGTCATTGTTTGCAGATGATATGATTGTGTACATAGAAAATCTTATAGACTCCACCAAAACACTACTTGACCTAATAAGGGAATTTTGCAAAACAGCAGGATGCAAATCAGTATTCAGAAATTGAAGGCATTTTTATACACCAACAACAAAATATTAGAAAATCAGGAAAAAATTCAATTCACTATAGCAACTAAAAAGATAAAATACCTAGGAATAAACCTTACCAAGGAGGTAAAAGACCTGTACTCAGAAAACTACACAACTCTGAAGAAAGACATTAAGGAAGATACAAATAAATGGAAGCATATACCATGCTCATGGATCGGAAGAATTAACGTCATCAAAATATCCATAATAACCAAAGCAATTTACAATTTTAATGTAATACCTATTAAAATACCAGTGACACACTTCACAGATATAGAACAAATCAAAAATTTATATTGAGCCATAAATGGCCCCTAATAGCTGCAACAATTTTGAGAAAGAAGAACAAAGTCAGAGAGGTCACAATACTTGATATCAAACTATACTACAAAGCTACTGTAATCAAAACAGTCTGGTAATGGCATTAGAACAGATGCATAGATCAGTGGAACAGAAGGGAGAACCCAGAAATAAACCCATGTCTCTATGGGCAATTAATATTCAGCAAAGGAAACAGAAGTATAAAATGTAGTAAAAGTAGTCTCTTCAACAAATGGTGTTGGGATATCTGGACAGATACATGCAATAAAATGAAACTCAATGACCAACTTACGTCATACACAAAAATAAACTCAAGGTGGATAAAAGATTTAAATATAAGTCACAAAACTATGAAAGTCCTAGAGGAGAGCATAGGCATGAAAATCTCAGATATTCCATGCAGCAATATTTTCATGGGTATATTCCCTAGAGCAAAGGACATAAAGGAAAGAATAAACAAATGGGACTTCATCAAATTAAAAAGCTTCTGCACAGCTAAAGAAAATATCAGCAAAATGAAAAGGGAACCAACTATATGGGAAAATATATTTTCCAATGATACCTCAGACAAGGGTTTGCTCTCCAAAATATATAAAGAACTCATAGGACTCCACTCCAGGAAGACAAACAATCCAATTAAGAAATGGGCAAAGGACCTGAACTTCTTCAAGGAGGTCATGAAAAGGGTCCAGAGACTACTGAGTATCACTAGCCTTCAGAGACATGCAAATTAAAACCACAGTGAGATACTACTTTGCAACAGACAGAATGGCCATCATAAACAAATCAGCAAACAACAAGGTCTGGTGAGGATGTGGAGAAAAGGGAACCCTAGTGCACTGCTGGTGGGAATGCAGACTGGTGCAGCCACTGTGGAAAACAGTATGGAATTACCTCAAAAAAGTAAAAATCAAACTGCCTTTTGACCCAGCAATTCTGCTACTGGGATTATACCCTGAACATCTGGAAACACCAATTCAAAAGAACCTTTGTACCCCAATGTTCATAGCAACACAATTTACAATAACTAAATGTTGGAAGCTACCTAGATACCCATCAGTAAATGAGTGGATCAAAAAACAAATAAACAAACAAACAAGCAAACAAACAAACGGTGGTACATTTACACAATGGGATACTATGCTGCAGAAAGAAAGAAGCTACTCCTTCCACTCATGATAGCATGGTTGGATCCGGAGAGCACAATGCTAAGTGAAATATGCTAGGTGGTAAAAGGTAAATGCCATATCATTTCCCCTATAAGTGGAGAATAATCAACAGAACAAATAAGCACGTGAAATGTAACCGGAGACATTGAAGTGAACAACAAACTGGCAGTGAACAGAGGAGGGGGGGAGGAGAAGATGGGGGGAAACAGGGGAAGGGTGGTCAAGGGACATATATGGGGCACTCATGGACAAAGTCTAGGTGGGGTGGGGTCAATGGTGGGTTAAGGAGGCAGCGATGGGGTAAAATGAACATAACTGTATTTGAACAACAATTAAAAAAATTTTTTAAAAAGAAGTTGAGATATTAATACTTATTAAATATCTGAGTGACATACTTGAAATTTATTCAAAATAGTCATTTTCTTTTAAAATTAAATAGAGGAGGTGGTTCTAATTAAAGATCTCTTATTTCAATGGATGCTGATGAAATTCAAAAGGGCTCAGAGATGAAGACTTTTGAAAAGCAGAACTGATAATAACTAAGGATATAAGCAATCCTAATTTGACTTCCAAAGCCATCCGCTCTGGAGAGTCATGGTGTTTCCAGCAAATTTAGCCTTGAGTTTTCTTTTCATTTTAGTTTTTTTGTGGTTACAGATAGTTTGCTTCAATTCCAAAACCCTCTGCACAGATAATATAAGTAACTCCATAAATCTCTTTCAACTTACGTTGGAAGTTTGAATCTAAGCCATGTTCTCTGAGGTAAAGGGTCAGGGGTTTTATCCACTAAGCTATCTATCCAACCCTTCTTTTCAAGTACTTTTGAGTCTTGGTATTTCTTGGTGACAGAAGACACTCTTGAGGAATTATGTGCTGTGCCTAGGGTGAAGAAGTGAAAAAAAAAAAGAATAGCCTTATTAAGCGTATATGTGCTTCAGTGGCACAGGTTTCCACCTTCACAATGACACAAAAGCAAAAATGAACGCAAAAGAGCTTCACTGCTGTTAAACACTGTACCAAGCCAATCACCCAGACCTTTAAAAAAGGGGAGCAGGGGCGCTTTATCAATACAGGTAGAATGAAAACAACTTTAATATTGGTCTGAGAGAAATAGAGAAAAATGCAGAAAATTTGAAAACCGAAGGTCAAAGAGGATACTAAAGATATGCAATATGAAGTGATTGGTAACCCTGTTTCATATTGTCTGATATTGTTTGTCTCTCATAAAGGGTTAAATTTTCAATTAAACTGTTTCTCATTTTGAAAATAGGAATTATTATTCCCAAAATATACCCATGGAAAGGATACTTTTCAAATTACATTTTAAAAGTATATTCTGATTGGAAAACAGATATACCAAGGTTTAACCACCAAGAACAAAAAAAGACCAAATACAAAGAACATTACCTTAATTATTTTGATCCTAACTGAAGGTGGAAGACAGAGGAGGTTTAGGGAAAAAAAAAGCTAAGAAAAAAGTACCTGGTGCAATAAGTTTCTTGCTGAGCAAAAGATATTTGTGCTGTAAATTACAACATGAGTATCTCACATATTTAGCTTTAAGTAAAAAATATTGTCATATCTCTGCCTTAATTACTACACCCGTATCCTCCTTAGCTGAAAATTGTCTCCTTTTCCCTGTTTTCTCACAGCCTTGCACAAAACATCATGGTTTGTGCCTTGTGTACATTTTGATGTAAAGTAGTATAATTCTCCTTTCAAAAGGCAGGAAGGAGACAGCTATAAAAGACCACTCCAACTATCACATTTTAAGATGTCAGAGTCCTCATCACAAACATCCATTACAATTGTTTGTGGTTAGTATCTCAAAGATCTATTTTCATCTCAAATATAAAAATGAATAGATCAAAAGAATCAATATGTTAAATTTTTCCAGAGAAAATTAACATGTAACCAGACTTAGTTTAAAGTTTATATGTGTGTACATATATGTGTGTATATATATATATATATATATATATACACACACACACACACATATGTATATATTTGTATATGTTTTTATTATGAAATTTCTTAGGAACACAAATGATTCTTAATGGTCTATATTTTATATTAAAAACTACAAGTATATTTAAATTTAAAATTTCACTGTATCACAATTTGTTAATGACATTTTTCATTACTAAAATTATACTCATTAGTAGGCGGAATTAATCTGTATAGTGTTCATAGGTCAGGCATTATGATCATTTTTATTGGTTTAAGATATATTAATTTGTTGTCATAAATACAGTAGCATTATATCTGTAAATTAAAAGGTATATGTTAATGCCAAAACTCAAATACAAAATTTTCAAAACTTCTTTTTAAACTTGTCCATCTCTACTCCTTTTCTGTTCATTCTTTAGATGGCATATGAAATGGCTGGATACTTCTTCACACTTACCATGTAATATCTCAAAATGTAGTTTCAAAAAAAGAAAAAAAAAGAACTAGTTGTTGACACAAAAGTAGTAACCTAGAATGAACACCAGGCGATAAGCACTACATGTAGATATATTCTTTCATTCTTTGAGCCTTTTTTTCTCCTACTTTGTATCAAAGTTAAACTTATTGCAATCTATGAGTTGAGTAGAATGATGGAGCCACATATCCTTCCATAACATTTGTATCTTTATGTGGTCAGTATTTTCCACACCCCTCATAAATGCCCCATAAAAACAGTGCTACATAAGATAACTGTGTCAGACATTTTTGGAAGTGATTCTCACATTTTAGCATGAAATTACAATTGCTTGAATAGTTTTTGGAAATCAAAGATTTCTCTCTGAGTTCCATCTCCAGAGTTTTCATTTCAGTCATATCTAGGATGGGGCTCAAGAACTTGCATTTTTCAAAAATTCCTACCACTGCTAATATTGCTAGCAATGGGACCTCACTTTAAGAAACACTGCTCCTGGGAATTATGTTTTTAACAAATTCTCAGGTAATTCTAGTGATTAGCCAAGATTAAGAAGTGCTTTTATAACATATATTTGCTTACCAAGCTTTTATAATGCTATCATCTCAGTCTATCCTGCCCTACTCTCACATTTCTTCCTACTACACTCCCATTCATACCTGAGAATATTTCTGTGGGGCATCATTCAACACAATTAAAAAAACTGGAATTTGAAAACAATTAGTTGCTCCATCTTCACATGATATAAATCATTTTCATGGTTTTTATTACAGTATATACCAATTGTAGTTTAACATACTGTCTCGCTATCCAGATTGAGTTACAAATGTAAATGTCTGAAAGGACAGAGAAGACGAAATAAATGAGATAGGTGGGTTAGATAGAAACTCTGGGGAACAGCAGTCCATGCCCTATCTAAAGGGAAAAACACAGTCTTCTCCAAATAGCTATTAGTATCAAAGAATATGTTACCAACATTAGCAAACAATGAGTTGTTTTTTTTAACGAGATCTAGACATGTGTGTTGTAGTGTTTAAATGCAGACATTTAATGTTTGTTGAATGAATGAATAAGTAAAATAATGATGTTTTATCTAATAATCTATGATTTTCATAAATATTATTCTAGGCTAGTTTCAGATCTACAGAAAAGTTGAGAAGACAGGGCAGAGATCCCATATAACCTTCATTTTTATTTTTAACATTTTATATATTCATGGTATATTTGTCACAACTCAAGAACCAAACTTGGTATATTACTATTAACTAAACCCCACAATTTATTCACATATCACTAGTTTTTTTCTAATGTTACTGTTCTGTTCCAGAATCCCATCTAGACGGATTATATTTAATTGTTGAATCTCTTTAGACTTTGTGTTGTTTCTCAGACTTTCCCTGTTTTTGACAACCATAATGGTTTTAAGGACTACTGGTAAAGTAGTCTGTACAATGACACTAAGTTGGAGGTTATCTGATATTTTTCTCCTGGGGTTTAAATTAGGTTATATGATCTGGAGGGAATTCCACGGAGGTTAAGTACCAAGCTCATCACATTACCTGAAGTATGTGCTATGAATGGGGATCATAAATGATGTCAGTATTTACCTGCCTGAAGCACAGTGTACCAGATTTCTCCCCTGTAAAAGTTACCCTGCCCCTTTTTATAATTTACTTGTTCAAAGTAAGTTACTATGCAGAATCCATACTCAAGGGGAGGTGAAGCAACTCCACCTTCCTAAGGAGGAATATCTTCATAAATTACCTGGATTCTTGTAAAAGAGCATTTATGTATTCTTCCTCATAACAATAATCTCTTTTAAGAAAATAATAATAAAACATTCTTCAATTTGACATAATGTGACACTTTAAGAGAAAGCATACTATTCTTCATTTTATTGTAATAAATCAATGTTGATAAATAGCACTTTCTAAACTCAGCATCACTTTAACACCTCTTACAAACTTGACTTCTAAAATTGGCTGCATATTGATGAAATATAATAATCAAAGATAACATAGATATTGAAGAAGAAGGAGCACAGACCTGAATGATTCCGGAAAGCAAATCTTACCGGGATAAAGCAGGATGACAGAAGGCATTGAAGAACATGTAATATACAAGAGCAAGAATAAACAATGCACTTTGTGTTTAATTGACTCACACATCCTTCTTAATATATAAACGACTCCAATGGCTAACCACATTTATAGATTTCTTTTGCTATAGCCAATAAAAAAACAGTGACCAATAATAAAGAGAATAATAGAATTTTAGACTAGGAAAGAATTTCAGCCATGATTAACTTAATAACCTCACTTCATATAAGGAAATGTTTATTCTGAAAATGTTGAAAGACTCTCATTGTGGTACATAGCTATTTGAGGAATAAATAACATCATTCCCCATTTTTCTGACCCCCATTTCACTGTCTTTTTATCACACTATATTTTACTGGGTAGAGTCAGGAAGAAAATTAACCTTTACCTGAAGAGAATGCTGAACTGCAGAGTTCTCTGTTGGTTCTTGCACTGGTTCATGTTACGTTGACTTAGCTAAGACTGAGAGTGTTGCTTCCATAAATCCTCCTCTCTGGACTTTGGATTATAGATGTGCAAGACTAAAGACTTCCATAAAATTTGGGAAGATTTAAAAAAATTATTATTATTTTTTATTGTTCAAGTATAGTTGTCTCCATTTCCTCCCCACCCTCAATCTTAACCCCCTTTGGCTTTCTCCATAGTCCTTTATGCATGCCCCTTGAAGACCCTGTAAAAGCTACTCAAGAGTTGGAAATTCCTGTTTGCATAAACCTTGCTGGGAGATCATCCTTCCCCATGGTTTTTCAGCTTCCAGATGTGCTTGACTTCTTGGATTTTCCTGCAGCCTTGATTTGTGCACCAGTATATAATTTTTTTCTTTGATTTACTGACTTCCTCAATTCAGAACTTATTTCTTCAAACTATCCCCAAACCCTGCTCATTTGAAAGAGGTCTAATTCATGTAACAAACCGGATTCCCATAGTGTTTAATAACTATTTTTCTTCCAGTTTTCTTGAGATATAATGAACATACAACACTATAAGTTTAAAGTGTACACAGCTGAATGATTTGACCTTAAATTGCAAAGTGATTACCACAATAAGTTCATTAACATGCATCATCTCATATAGTCAAATTTTTCCCTTGCTGTGAGAACTTTTAGGATATACTCTATTAGTAACTTTAAATATACAGTAGAGCCTTATACCTTTTGACCATCTTGGTCTTAGTAACTTTATTTTTCTAGGCTGACATCTGACTGATACGTTTTCCCCCTTTTGTTTTTGTTTAAACCCTGAAACTACTAAGGAAAAAAAATGAAAGCATTCCTTTTGGAAATAAGGAACTTTACTATAAATACAACACTTTAAAAATTAAGAATGAAAGAAATCGCTGTCTAATGTGTTATTAGTTTGCTCAAGCTGCCAAAATAAAATATCATAGTTTTTTTTTAATCTGAAATTAATTTTCTCACAGTTCTGGAAGCTAAAAGTCCAAGATTAAGGTGTCAGCATAATTGATTTCTGGTGAGAGCTCCCTTTCTGGCTTGCAGATGGTCTTCTTATTATGTGGTTACATGGCATCCCTAGGTGAGTGCACGCTAAGAGAGAGTGAGATTTCTGGTTCTCTTCTTATAAGAAAAATGATCCTATTAGATTAGAGCCCAACCTTAATTACTTTCTTAGAATCTCTGTTTCTAAATGCAGCCACACTGGGGTTTAAGCTCCAACAGAAAAACAATTGTAGGTAAACACTTAGTCCATAGCATTACTTAAGCAAAGAAGCAAATAAAAACAAATAATAAACCAAATAAATGTGTGTGTGTGTGTGTGTGTGTGTGTGTGTACATATAAAAAGATCACTGATTTGAATATTTAGGACCATATATTCTGAAATGTTGACCATAAATGTGTCTCATTCTAATTAAGACTTAATTGGGGATTTATAACAAATGCAGATTCCCAGATATATTGAATCAAAATCTACAGGGAGCAGACCTAGAGGTATATATTATGACAAAGCTTGCTAATGGTTCTTAAGAAAACTGATTATAAACAGCTGGTTTAAAACACAAAATCCAATTCATTGGTAGTCTGTTGTAGTGCCATTATAGGAAAGATTTCAAAGACAAGCTTCATCCTAATTTGAAAATGCTATGTGTGATCAGCAGCCCCTGCTAGTGACATAAAAAATTATAGTGCTGGCAGATACAGTATATGTGTGTCATCCTTAGTAAAAGTTACAAAAGGCAGATGTATAAGATTCATATTTGCAATATGCTCCTCTAACTGAAAATGATTTGTCCTTTAAATTTTTAAAGTTTACTTAAAAGTAAATTTAAAATTTGAAACCTATTGTGAATATTTATAGCAAAAGCTAAACCAAATATTCTATAAATGTCAAATGTATCTCAAGTTTCATTATACATAGAGGAAAGATCAAGATACAGTAAAGGTTAAATAATGGGAGATATTTTCTTGAATAATACAAGAAACCATGAAAATTAAATTCCTTCTATATTTATGTATTCTTTTTTTAATAGAAAAAAAAGGAATGTAACTTTTAGCAAAGAGTTAACTTCTAGAATTAACTGTTGGCAAAATACTACACCTATCTTTAAATGACTTTTAAAAACAGAATTGGGGCAAAATTATTTGTCTTAGAAAAAAATAACCCTGTAGAGTAAGTTAATGGTTTAAAATGCATGAAATATTATTACAGAGGGAATATGAATAGTTGTTTCTGTCTCAAGTTATGACATGACCAGATGGTCCATTAAAGGAGAAATCTGAATAATCAGTGCAAACATACCACTAAACGAGCTCCTTGTAGGGATGATACAATGGAAGAGACAACCTGGCTTCTGACTGCAAAAATGGAGGCGTTCACAGTAGGATAAATCAGTGGAAATAACTAGACATAGAGGACTGTGAGAAAATGATTTAAAGAAATAGGTTAAAGTGAATAATACTAGAAGCAATTAAAAAAAAGTGGAACTGTATTAAATCAAATAGTTCTTCAGCCAAATTAATCTTTATTTTATTCCAAAGCAATGTAATCCTCTTCCATATTACTAGTGTTAATATTTGAGGGCAGACAATGTAAATAAATGTGATAAAGACACTTCAGGATTATCTGAATGGGGATCAGGTGCGAAAGTTAATACTTTGCTGTTAAGACAGCAGCTTGGTCCAGTGGTTTAGAATTTTTTAATTCATCACTTTGTTCATTATTTACAGAGGTTCATTGGCAGTTTGCCAATCATAATATATGCACAAAGACAAAAGCCATATAATTAGCTGTGGATGACCTGTTTTGGCTGGAAACCTCTCTGAAATACATCAGAAATGTTATTTTGTAGCAAATACTTTGATAAAATTTTGTTAGGATAGATAAAACTGTCACTAATAAACTTATGTCAATATCAAAATGTGCTCATATATTCTTTTCAAAATTGTTTGTTTGTTATAATGACATTGGCTGACTAGAGGAATGTAAATTGCTTTCTATGTAATGTTTGCCAATACTAAGGAGGAGATATTTGCTGCACACATCAAGATGGAGAATAATGGTGCTGACTTTCAGTAACGTAACAGTTGACTCTATATTCCTATTTTATTTTATGTGCATTTTGAATTGCACATGTACTATATTTCATAGTTGATTTTAGCACAGGATCCAGATGTTCCTGATACATCTGTTTTTCTACCTTTGTATAAATGAATTTCAAAATGGTACTAGCAACTCCAGGGACTGCATTAGTCACAATAAAAAGTACATATTTTTTCTCTTGTCTACATGGCATCATCTATGTATAAAGTAGATGTTGAGTAGTTAGTCATTTTTTATGTGTCCTTGACATGCTGTTATTTACATACTACTGATTTTCAATGCTTGGCTATCTGGTTATAAAAAAAATGCTATGGTTACTTTTTTTTTTTGCCTTTGTTTAAAAGGACTTCCTAAATTTTATCAATACCAAATGTTCTATGATCATTTATGCTAATAATCTACAAAAATATTTTACATTTTTTCCAAATTGTTTCATGATGTACAAGGTCTGTCCAGAAGATATTCAGTCATACAGCCCAGCAACTCTTCCACTGTTCAAAACATTCTGCAAAATCTTTTGTTGAAATCACCATCAGCTGTTCCATCATATTTTCCTGAATCTCATCCACCGTCTGAAAGCTCTTCCCTTTCAAAGGTGATTTTAGTTTTGAGAAAAACCATAAATTGCAGGGCACCATATCTGGTCTGTAGCGGGGCTGAATCACCTGGGTGATTTGATGTTTCACCAAAAACTCTGCATGAGACATGATGCATAAGCACGTATATTGTGATGGAGCTGCCAGTCATCAGTTGCCCATAGCTGCAGGCTTCTGAATCATCCAAATAGTTTCCATGGAGAAATGTTCAAGCTTAATGCAAAATTTGATGCAGATCCCTTCCTCTGTTCTCTTAGTCATTTTGAATGTGATGGCCACACAGTACACATGCTCACTCAATGGTGTCTACAGTACCACTGACTAGTACGGTGAAGTTGTCATTGTTCACGCAACGCACATTCCAGTCCACTCTCCTTGGATGCCAGGTTACATCGATGTCACACAAATCATTCTCGTTATATTAACAATGGCTGGACTTTTTCTGGAAACACCTCATGTTTTTAAATTACATGTCATTTGATTTTTAGCTGACTTTGTAAAATGATAGAATTAAGATAATTGTTTTTATAGATGTTATATGGCACATTATTTCTTAATAACTATGTAAAACAGTAGATCTACGTGACCTGTTCTCTCCCTAGTAAAGACGCAGCACAGGCATCACAAGCTCAGGCACAGCAGTCAGAGTGACTTGTGGCGAAGATAGCTGTTGTTTTTGTTGCCTTGTGAACTAGAGCAAGGTATAAATTCTGATTTATTTAATATACAGTGAGGTTGTAGTAATTTATATAATTGTGTGGATGGAATTACATAAGAGGAGTTGGCACAGCATCAAGCATATAATATGACTTTTTAAAGGATAACCATTATAATATTATGATTAAGTAGGGAGAACTTAAAATATTTTATGTGAATTGGAAGTTTATTTTATTACTGTTCCTGTAACTATACATTTTGCTTATTTTAATATTGAAGAAAAACTATTAAATAATTGCATTTATACTTGAATCCAAAATGTCACATTTTGTGATGCCATATTCTAAATATTTAATGTCATTAAATGTCATTAAAATTCTTCTAATGTAAAGTCTAAAATCTTATAGTGTGTTTTTTCTCTCTTTATTTTTTAAACAACTTTACTGAGGTATAATTAATATACAAAACCGGTATATATTTATACAGTTTGGTCAATTTGAATATATTATTACAGCTGTGAAACCATTATCACAATCAAGTCAATAGACATGAATTCATTATCTCCAAAAGTTCTCTCATTTCCTAGTGTGTTTAATTCTATGTATATGTGTGTGTGTGTGTGTGTGTGTGTGTGTGTAAGAATACTTGACATGATAGCTACCTTTTAACAGATTTTAAGTTCATAACACAGTATTGTTGATTAGAGGCACAGGGTTTCATAGATTTTAACAACAAATTTATCTAATGCTGGCCATGTGGCTCAGTTAGTTGGAGCGTTATTCCCTTTACCATATCACCACTGGTTTGATTCCCTACCAGAGCACATGCCTGGGTGTGCTGGGTTGCAGGTTCAATCACCAGGCTGAGGCATGTGCAACAGGTGATTGTTTGATGTCTCTCTCTCTCTCTCTCTCTCTTTCTCTAAAATTAATGGAAACATGTCTTAAGGTAAGGATTATTAAAAAATAATTTATCTTGTTGAACTAATGAATGATTTATGCATTCGAACTCCAAAATAAGGTCCCAATGTGCAGACAGCCTAAGCAAAGGAAACAAAGGGGAAGAGAAACAAAAACAATGGGACTACATCAAACTAAAAAGCTTCTGCACAGCTAAAGACACCATCAACAATAACAATGACATCAAAAAACTC
Organism: Mormoops blainvillei; assembly: GCA_004026545.1. Lineage (NCBI taxonomy): Eukaryota > Metazoa > Chordata > Mammalia > Chiroptera > Mormoopidae > Mormoops > Mormoops blainvillei. The sequence continues at coordinate 56,180 of PVJD01001524.1, forward strand.
TATGGGAGAACATATATGCCAATGATACATCTGAAAAGGGATTAATTTCCAAAATATATGAAGAATTTATACCACTCAGTATCAGGAAGACAAACAATCTATTTAAAAATGGGATTGAGGGTAGGGCATGGGGAGGGGTGAGGCTGGGGAAAGTGGGGTGGGGAAATGTTGACGTGGGGATGATGGGATGGGGTTCAGGGTGGAGGGGGTAAAAGGGAGAAAAAATGAGACTATAAAAGCACAATCAATAAAATATACAAAAACTTAAAAAAAATAAAATCAGTGTAAAAAATATAAAAAAGTAATAAAAATGGGCTAAGAATCTGATTAGACACCTCCCCATGGAAGAAGTACTGATGGCCAATAGACATATGAAAAGAAGCTCAATGTCACCAATTATCAGAGAGATGTAATTTAAAACCAAAATAACATATCATCTCATACCTACCAGAATGGCTATCAATACAAAAACAACAACAGGTGCCAGAGAGAATGTAGAGAAAAGGGAACTCTTGAGCACCATTGATGGGAATGCAGACTAGTGAAAGCAGTACGGTGTTTCCTTAACAAATTAAAATTGGAATTGCCTTTTGACCTACCAATCCTACTTCTGGGAAAATATCCGAACGATCCTACAGCACCAATCAGAAAAAGTATTTGCACCCTTGTGTACATAGTACAGTTATTTACAACAGACAACGTCCAGAAGCAGTCCAGTTGTCCATCTTTACAAGACTGAATAAAAAAAGTTGTGATACATTTACACAATGGGATACTACTTCACCATAAAGAAGGAAATCTTATCTTTTGTGACAGTATGGATGAAACTAGAGATTATTAAGCTAAGTGAAATATGCCAATTAGAGAAAGACAAATACCATATGATCTCACTTCACTGTGGAATCTAATGAACAAAGTAAACTGATTTTTAAATTTAAACAAAATTGGAATAGAGGCATGGATACATGGACAGGCTGACAGATGTCAGAAGGGAGGTGGTGGGAGGAATGGATGAATGAAGGTGAAGAGCTTAGCCACAGAGCATGTGTGCATAGTTCATGGGCAAGACAACAGTGTGATGAAGGCCAGGAGAGGGGAGGGAGGAGGTTTGGTGGAGGTGGGCAAAAGGAGAAAAATGGGAGACAAATGTAATAGTCTCAACAATAAAAAAATATATATACTAATGATAGACTACTGTCTATACCACGTTTTCACTGTTGTTTACACAGAAAAAAAAAATATATGTGGTAATTAGCTCTGGTTGGTATGGCTCAGGGGATCGAGTGCTGGTCTTCGAGCCAAGGGATCACCAGTTCAATTCCTGGTCAGGGTACAAGCCCGGGTTGCAAGCCAGGACCCCAGTAAGGGGCACTTAAGAGGCAACCACACATTGATGTTTCTCTCCCTCTCTTTCTTCCTTTCTTCCCCTCTCTAAAATAAATAAATAAAATCTTTAAAAATTTTTTAAAAAAGTATGCAGTATTTACACTCAACAAAAATATAATGCATCATTCTAAACAAAATGTGCATGAGAAGAGTTTTCAATTATACTTTAAACATAAATAGTAAAGATTAGACATTTTGAAAATTTTACTAATTATTGACAAAGGGATGTATCTTTCAGATTTTATTATGCCAATAGAATCTTGTTAAAAAATTTGTGTATGTTACTAAACAGTAATTTTACAGTTCTAAAGATAATAGGTTTAAAGAACCATATGATACTGTTAATTAATTAAATATAAAATTTTCTAATTTTTAGTGATATTTTAGGAAACTCTTTCAATATTTGGGGTTAATATACAATGAAATATTATCCTTTTTCATTAGAATTTTTACAAATGATATCTGATTTTCAAGAAAACAAATTATTGAGGTTAAATGGACAATTACAAACATTAAAACAATAAGATGTTGACATCTTACAGGGCGAAGTGAAACTCTAAAGCACATTTTCCAACAACTTCTGTAACATTATATTTGACAGAGGATCTTTCAGGGTAAAGAGGAAATATAGTCTCTTTCTACATTTAGTGAAAGAGAGGAAGGTGTTCTGTACCAGAGGCAATCGATTCCATAAAGCAAAATACCTCACTCAAAATTTATGAGAACTTAAGCATAGTGCTATATATCCTCAAGTTTTCCATATTGAAAAGATGCCAGTTTAAACAAATGCAAGAGTAGTTGGTATTGTTTTGAACTATAGATGATATTTTTTATATTCCTCATATTTTCTGTATTTACTAAAATATCTCAAATGATTAGAGAGAATGTTTACTCATTACATTATCATAATTATTTTTATGATTATTACTAATAATCATCAACCTAATCATGCTAGGTATCCCACATTTTCATATCATGAATAAGAAGTTATTTCAGTGAACATTTGGTATATATTATATATTTACCTAAGATTATTATTGCTAAAACTCCAAATTCATTTTTCAACCACAGTTTATTTAATTAATGTACTTACACAAATTTCTTAACGTAAAACAAATTACTTGGTGTTTCCAAATGTTTTAATATTTGGCTAATCTGATTTATATAAAATATAAATCTCATTGTTTTAGCACAATTTTTTCTACAAATGAATAGAGTTGATAAGCTTTCATACCCTACTTATATTGTATTTTTAGAACTGTGTTTTCATTGTTTAAGAGTGGAAGCTTTACAAAGAATAAACCCTGGTGTTTGCTAGTTTTGTAGGCCACCGGATATGACTTACATTCTTGGTTGCTAAGTTTACTTCTGTAAAATGGAAATAAAAACAATCATAGGACTCGTGAGGAAAACAGAATCTGCCGCAAATTAAGCACTGAAAATATTAGCCATGATTATACTCCTACCCATTTTCGGGAGTTTTCTATAACAGTGCACAAGACTTATTATACAAAACAGATATACGTCAGTAAAACACTTTTATAGAAATTGCAACTATTTGTCTTTTTTCATGGTTTATATATTCACATGTAATATGGTTTTAATTCTATAAACAATTTTTCTAATTTGATTAAATATCGACCTTTTCCCATTAATTTTAGAGATGCTTTTCAATACCTAGAACAGCCCTGGCTGGCATGGCTCACTGGGTTGAGCACTGTTTTGCAAACCGAAAGGTCGCAGATTCTATTCCTAGTCAGGGCACATGTCTGGGTCGCAGGCCAGGTTCCTGGTTGGAGACATGTGATAGGCAACCAGTTGATGATGTTTCTGTCACACACTGATGTTTCTCTCCCTCTCTTTCTCCCTCCCTTTCCCTCTCTCTAAAAATAAATTTTAAAAGATTTATTTTTAAAATCTAGGACACAGTGAGAGTATCATATGCCTTTCCTGCTAAAGATAATAAAATAACTTATTGTCTATTATTACTGTCTTTAAAAATATTTTTAAAATTACAGTTTGCATTCAACATTATTTTGCACTAGTTTTAGGTGTGCAGCATAGTGGTTGGACAATCATACACTTTACAAAGTGTTCCTCTGATATTTCAAGTACCCACCTGGCACCATACATAGTTATTACAATGTTGTTGACTATATTCTCTAAACTGTGCTTTATATCCCCATTTTGTAACTGCCAATAAGTACTTCTTAATCTCTTCACCTTTCATATCCAGCCCCCCAACCCCTACACTCCTTTTGGGAGCCTCAGTCTGTTCTTTGTATCTATAAGTCTGTTTCTATAACTATCTTTATGTCTAGATTGTATAGAAGAAATCAGGTATTGGGTTGGCCAAAAAGTTTGTTTGTGTTTTTTTTCCATAAGATGACTCTAGTAGTGCTTAGTTGTCTTCAACTTCATTTGAAACAATTTTGTTAGATTGCATTGTGACAGTTGTCATATCAGCATGCATTTAAAAAAATCAAAATTGGTGAAATTTTGTGCAGCAATTTTTATATTGAAGAAGGAAGAAAATACACAACAGTTTTGGCATATTGTGCTTTATTATTTCAAGAAAGGTCAAAACACAACTGAAATGCAATAAAAAGATTTGAGCAGTATATGGATAGGTTGTTGTGACTGATTGAAGGTGTCAAGAGTGGTCTGCGAAGTGTCTTGGTACTTTTGACATTTTGGCCAAATAATTCTTTGCTATGGGTTGTCTTATGCATTGGAAGATGTTTAGCACCACCCATGGCCTCTACATACTAGAAGCCACTCGTGGGAGATAGCCGACATACTCAAAATATCCAAATCAATAAAATTATTGGTAAAAATGAAAATTATGTCTTTTATGGAAAAACTAAATGGGCTTTTTGGTCAACCCGATATTTGCAAATGGATAACAAGCAAATTTAGATGTTTTTTACAAATAATTAAAATCTTATCAACAGTTTTCAGTGCCTTTTCTGAAATATAGCTAATTTATATGTATGAGCATAAGTATCTGTTCTATTTCATCCTCAAGTCATTGTTAGATTTTATAGATCTAATAAAAAATAAAACTATTATGTCATTAGGTTTTCTCTTCTACCACCAAGGAATGTGTCTTAATACATTAAGCTTAACTTTCCCCCCCAGGAATATTAGTAAATTAATAATATCTGTAATCTCTAATATTGCTTTTGTTAAACTTCCTCTTAATTTGGTTCTAATTATGTTACTAAGGTAAATGAGATTTTCACTTACACTTTAATTGATAAATGTTGTTTCATATAATATTTTAAATGTTATATTTTGTACTTGAACTGAATATTTTTATTCATATTTTCAGATAGCCTTCAGGCAATTATCTTAATTATGTATAAAAATCATGACCTCTTCTCTGCTTTTTCTTGACCTCAAGCAATGCTCTATAAATCCAGTATAATGTCAGGGACAGATGGTGATAGTAGGCATCATATTTAGTCAGAAAAACATAATACTCCACATAGCATTTTAATATATTTGTTTGTTTAAAAAACACTAGAAGTATTCAAATATCAAAAAGAGAAGTTTGCCTACGAGGTGAAAAAAGTTTTGGTAACACTCAGATATCAAACCTGCCAATAGTCCAGGCCTGAAATCCAAGAGAATGCACCTGCACTTGCTCTGTTGGAGACAGTTTCAGTCTGTGCAGAATCCATCAAAAATCACGACCTCAGCTAGTACCTGAAGTGCACAAATTATATATCTTCCACTGAAAATGCTGGGGTCTGGCATCATTCTGCCACTTGCTGCCATAACAATAGCCAAAAACAATTGTTCTTTTCCTCCTGCCTTTCGATACCCAATTACTGTTTCTTACTGGCAGAATTTGGGGAAGTTTATTGGGCAGGTGTTCCGGGATATGTAATTCGTAGGTTCTAAACCATGGCAATACAGAGAAGAGTATCTGTGTAAGGATGTTGTACTTGGTGAGAAAAAGTGAATAATTCATTCATGACTTCTTTCAGGATGAGGACATATTCTCCTATTCTTAGTTCATTCTGAGTATTTTGTTTTTAAACCATGCGTGCATGTTGAATGGTAAATGATTTTATTTTCATAACTTTTCAGATGTTTAATTCTCAGTTAACGTGTCTATATGATGCATCATTTGAGCACATATTCTGATGTTGAAGCATCCTTTTACTCCTTAAATATCCAATTAATAGTTATGTATAATTTATTACAGTACTGTATTTTATTTTTCAATATTTTAATTAGTAATTTTGCATAATTGTTCTTATGTGAGGCTGCTTTATAAATTATTTTCCTCTTGCAAATCTTCTACCATATTAGGATTAACAATTTACTAGGCTAGTGGACTGTGTTGGATATCTTCTACTTTGTTGTTCTCTAAAGCAGTTTTATGATATAAGAATCATGTATATTAATTAAATGTTTTTGAATCGTGCTTAAATTCTATTGATCTTGCTTTCCTGGAGTAGAGGGAAAGAACAGATAGTGAAATATTTGACTAGCTATTTTATTTCTTTACATTTTAATCCTTATTTTGTTTTACATATGTCTCTGTGCATATATGCACACACATATAATTATATACATGCAGATGTATGTCACCAACTTTTAAAAATTGTCTTGTTAATGACTTGTCTATTGTATTTCATTTTTCAAACACTAATTTTGTTATTGGGTCCAATCTGCTCCTTTTTTGGTGCATTCTAATTCATTTATTTATGTTATATCTTTATTATTTCCCACTTCTACATTTAGTTTTCTTCTGTTCCTCTTATTACCATTATCAGTAGAATGCTTGACAAAATTATTATTGATACCTCTTGTGTGTATACATGTGCTTTTCAAAGCAATTATGGATCCAAATTTTTTGCTTAGTATTGATTTAGCTACATCCCATTTTTGACAGATATAATAGCAACAGTCTTTCAGTTGAAAAGTTATTTTATAGCCAGGTATAACATAACATTGTACTTACAATTCTCAAGTGTAGAGGTTTTCTCCCATACTATGTTTGTCATTAATTAAATGTAATTAATACTCTAGCCAGAAAATGTGATTGATATTATTTATACTCTTTAATAATTTAACTTTTCATCATTTGAAAATGTATTTCTTTGAGAGTATTTAAACTATTTTATGTATGCGTCTGGCGTACATTCATGTGCCAACAGTATAGTCTTTGCTGACAATTTTAATGTGCATTCAACAGTTATTGAGTAAATTCCTTTGTATTTTCAAAATTTTTAAGTTCATTTTGAAAGGAACTTTTTGTGCCTTATGTTATTCTGTTTAGTTTCTATTTTCCTCTCCCTTTTCCCTCACTTCTGCCTCTGTATGATTTCCAGGCTACCCTGTAAGCCTGCCTTCCGTCTCCTCTATGTCCTTTGTCCACGACATCGTCTTCTAGTTGGAGTTCCCATCTCTTCAGGAATGTTGAGATATTGCACTAGGGCACTATAACACACACAGCAAGTGTGGCTCAGCTTCCAGCCAGGAGTCTGAGTTTCTGCTTCCACTCATTTGGGTGAGCAATTGATTATAGGCTGTAGCCCTGCCTCTTCTCATAAGACGGAGAGTGTTACCCCTTAATTGGACTTTGAGACTCAAGCTTGGCTTCAGGTCACCCATCTTGCATGAAACATATTTTGTCTTCTTGGTCCAAAAACAGCTAAAGTCCCAGGCCCCAGGGCTTGCTTACAGAACTATAGTTAAGTAGGGGCTTCAACATCACTGTCACAGTGTTCAGTATATACAACAGTATGGCATTTCTGTTGGCTTGTTTGTTTTGTTCTGTATCTTCTGTTTTTCTTATTTTTTGGTGTTGTTTGTTTCCTCTAGTCCACACTGATGTTTGAATCATGTTTTACCCTAACTACACACTTTTATTTATGTAGAATTAGAGCAAAGATTATATGGTAGGGTTTGAAGTTACTATACGTTTTGTACCCGAAATTTTTATGTGATTTTTATAACATCATTCTTCAGCCAAATTATGACTGTAAGTCATGATTATGTCCTATTGCAGAGCTTCTACTATATATAAAGAAGTTTGGGGTTTTGCTAACATTAATATGGGTAACCTGAAATTTAAATAATGTCATGACCAAATCTATATTCTATTCGCTTTCTTTCACAGACTGCCTAAAATGCTGTTCTTAGATGATTCTCAACTAACATCTTAGAGAAATCCTTAAATACATATGTAAACTACAATTTTAAATGTTTGTTTATCTCTATTATTTTATTTTTATTTACCATTTTCAATTTTTGGGATTTATGATAGGAATATAGAAAAATATCGAAAATACGGAGAATTCACTTGAATCTAAAGAATTAAAAGAATTCATTGACTTCAGTATCTAATCTTCAAAATGTGGGAATACTGCACTCCCTTGCTTATGATTACTTTCTTCCTAAATATTATGGTAGTAATCATAATACTTAGAGTAAACAGAATAGTGGAAAAACCAGTATCATATGGTTTACAGTGACTTGAGGTCTGTTCCAATATCCTCAGATAAGGAATGATGTGAAATGTGAACTTGGCTCTTTGATTAAAAGGGATATGAAAGATGTAAATCTGGACACATGGTTTTAAAGGCAAATATGGATGTTTGAACTTGTTTTATTATAGTACTACCTAGAATTATTGATTGATCAACATTACTTTATTGCATGGAAATTAATATATTTACTTTTGAAGTTCCACTTTGCTTGCCTGGGAAACTAGCCTTAAGTTTAATATTAGTACATCTCTTGTTACACATTAAAAATACACGGCATTTTACAAGCTTCATTACATAGCTGAAAATTTTTTAAAAATGAAATTTAAAGGAAAATATTGATAACATGGTTCTAACTATATTTTTGGCTCCATAACTAACCATTTTCTTTACTGAACAAGAATAAATCCCTGTTTCACAAAGCTTAGTGGATATTCATTTTTAATATATTATAAAAACCTGACCAGCATATTAAAGAATGTTATGATTACATAAATGTGTATGATACTACATAAGTAAAATTTACAATGCAAATTTAGCATCAGAAATTTTGCCTTTCATTTTACTTGTCTATGAATGTATTACAAATTGCAGGATATGTTAGACTGAAGGGAAAGACTTTTAAGTCCTTGTTTTTACCCTGAATTAACAAAGAAGGCTGGAGATACTTTCCATTTTCTCATCTATAAAATGAACTACCACATAAAATGTTATTGTTACTTTCTGTTTTTTGTGTTCTATCTATCCCTAAGCCAATCTAGAGTTTCTGGGAAAAGAAAAAAAATATTCAAAAAAATGACATGTTGGTAAAACCAAACATTCTTTAAGGAAGCCCAATGTAAAAAGTATGAAATGATGAAATGAGGAGGAGACTGAAATTTTAAAATATTTTTTTAATTAAAAAATAAACTCTAGGTGAAACAATGGTTTTAGAAATCAAAATTTAAAAAATGCAAAATGTAGTTCTGACCAAAATCCACGTTGCAATACATAAATTCCTACATAACTTACTACATTTCAAAAACTAATGAAAACTATTGTTACCAACATCTGTCTGCTTCAGTGAGAATTATAACCTAATGTAAATGAGTCCAGTAAAATCTATACAGGAAAATAAACTGATTTCATCAAAATAGATTCAGCCTGTGGCATGCTGTGTCTGGTTGTGGCCCAAGTCACAGCCCACTGGGAGTGGCAGCCCCTGCCATCAGTGTCTGTCAGGGAGCAGACACTTCTCTCTTTGTATTATCAAGGAGCTCCAGGCTCCTGTGAGGGTCAGACCGCAGTGAAATGCTGACAGTGAGTTGCTGCACAGAGACCAGGGAGAGGCTCTTCCTCTTTATTTAAAGGGCCCAAGAGCTGTGGGAGACAGTGTTCCTGCCTCTTCTAAGTGGCATGTATGAAGAGATATCTGATTTAGCAGCTCTGACAGCCCACAGGAAACTTGATCCAAACAGGAACAGAATGTGAAATAACAGGAGCTCTCATCCTTGAGTTTAAGAAAAAGGAAAGAAGACTAAGAATTCTGAGTGCCTCTGATAAGTCTAGCATCATGTGGTTTCACGTACTTTAATTTCCCAAAACATCACATGTGCTTTCAGAGTTTAAATAATGAAACTTTAGTCATCTAGTAAACAAGCAGTTGTAGGAGAAAAAATCTGACAATCTGAACTGAAGTGGATTAAAACACTGTAATGAAAAGTGTTACTAGTGTCACCCCAATAAATTCAATGAAAAGAAAAAAAAAAAAAACAAGAGAAAGAGAGAGGTAAGGGCTCTGGAAACCTGCAACGTGGTTTCGAAATTTGTTTAGATTCCTTTCTCTCAGTGAGAATTTAGGCAAGTTTTCTAAGTGTTCTATGCTTTAGTTGCTTCATCTGCAAAATGTAGGTAATATCCACAGGACAAGTTGTTGTAAGATTCAAATAAGATTATATCTATTAATTGCTTAGACCAATATGTAATGTTTAGTAATGTTCCAGAAATGTTTGATATTATTTCTCTTTGATTATCCAAATCCATGGTTATTCCAAAGTGCTATTCAGCTTTCTGTATTTGAGTGTGATAGTCATAATGCCTCTTGAAGTAAACTTTTTGATGATCTATATATGACATTAAATCACATCATCCTTCTTAATATAATTTATCTTGATTATGGTGATGATATTAATCTATTTGTGTTATTTGTTTAAAGAATTTATTTTACTCTTATTGCTCAAAAGATACTTTGATGAGTTATAAATAATGCATTATTGAAAGCGGAAAACTTAATCTATAACTTTCTAGCTTGAAGAATAGTGATTAGAAAGCAATGAACATATGGGAAAATTTTTTAATAGGTAAAAAGGTAAGTGCATTAAGAGGAACACAGATAAAAATATATCGAATATGATGTTACTTGTGTACTGTCATCTAAATGCTTCACAGTTGTCTTGAAATTAACATATTGAAATGAAAACTCTTTCCCCATTCTTATTGCAAATTGACTCTTCATTCTGTTTTGCATGTCTTGTTAAATGACATAGATTCATAATCTATTAATTTATTTGCTCTTAATCATACCAAATATTTGTGGCTTATATAATATTAGACAAATATATCTTAACATGTACTTACCTATATATAGCAACATATACTCAACAAATATTTACCTAATACCTATCATAGGCATCCACTTTTTATAATTCTATAAACCATGGTAAACAAACTGAAATTATTCTTCCAATAACGAGTTTATAGTATTTACAAAAAAAAGACAAATCTATGCATATTACAATTTAAAATACTGTAAGTAAGCACATTTACAAAATAAAATACAACAAAAAGGAACAATGGAGATAGTTGCAAATTCAGGGGAAATGACCAAATGTTTTTCAGTCTGAAATGCACTTTTCCAGATAATTACATTGTCCTCTCTCTCAATTCTTTAGGCCTCTGTTCCAATCTTGTTTCTCTGGCATTCTATATAAAATATCATCCCTCCTCCATTGTGAAGAGGGTTGGATTTACCTTATTTTGATTTTTAAAATTATAATACACACCAACAGATGACTTATGACATGTTTATTTGAATATTTATTTATTTTCTCTATCACCTACCAGAATGAAGGTCTGAAAGGCAGGCATTATCTCTGGTTCAGTGTCACATGCAAGAGTTGAGAAGGACCAGAGACATACTAGATTCTCAGCAAATACTGATAAATAAATGAATGCAACACATTTACCTGAATGCCTCAATAATAAGGAGAGGCTAAAATGTTAGAGATGGCAGAAGGCAAAAAGTTATGAGCACAGGGAACACAGTATTGACTGACAGTTTTATGATAAACAGCCTGACAGTTTGAAAAAACAAAAAGTAGCTACTGTACCTGGAATACAATGAAAAGAGGAAACATGGCTCAAGAGAGATGAAAAATGTACAATGTCAATTCTTTCAGGGCTTTCTTAAGAATATTTAGAATATATTTTAGGTGCATCATAAATTCATTAAAGTGACTAATGTCTTAAAAGTATAGTAATATAATCCTATTTACTTAGTGTCAGTGTGTGGTTTATTCTTAAGTATATTTTGTAAATTTTACATATAAAAATCTTTACTGAGGTAGAATTTTCATAAAATAACATCCGCTCATTGTAATTATTCAAACACATTAGTTTTCAATACTAATTAGTATTAAATTGTATAGCTGATACCAGAAAAGTCAGCGTTTGTGCTACCTGTCACTGCCAGAACAAATAAGTAGAGACAAGGATTGAATCTTTATGAGTGCTTTATTCAGATGGCAGTGCTCTGAAAAGATAGTGGGTTATATACCCTAAAAACCATCTTAATATCCTATCTCAAGCTGACATTTTTATAAGAAGAAAAGGGTAAGTAAGGGGTTTGGAAAAAGGTTAATCAGATAAGAGTTGCAGTTCTGTGGCAATTTTCCTATTATTTCTTTCTCTGTTGATCAACAATTATTTATGTGCATCATGGATATTCCCTCCCTGGAACACAATGGCTCAGATACCATCTTGATAACTTGCAGGCTCCCTGGGGCACCAAGGTTGAAGTGCTTGTCCACCTCTTGGAGTCACATAGGTCACGTGTTCCAGTTCCTGGAATAATCATTTTCCACATGCATTAATCACTTAAGCCTATCATCTATAACTACAGCTAAAATCTTTAACTTTTAGGTTCCACTATCATTCCCTGCTGTTAGTTTTTAATTATCTCATTTCTATGAGATTAGTTTCATATGGGAGTAATCATTTTGCTGTCGATTAAATATTTCTTCCACACACTAGACCATCCGGCTGGCAATTTGACATGACTAAAGGCATAAGGTATTATATGGTGCCAGCGTCATTCATGTCCACATCTGATGAAAGCATAAAACAGATTTTGGTACAGTTGACAAAAGCTGCATACTCTCCAGCTAGGAGCATATTAGTGATTTTTAAAGAAAACATTTCCCTGTCCTTTAGAGTCTCCATAGGACCCCAATTATAAATATTCCAAGTTCCTAAGTTCCCAAGTTCCAGTCCACTTTTCCTCTAGCTGGCTTTCAGGGGAGCCTGTGTTCCAAATCTTGAGTAGCACCTTATCTCCAAGCTCAAAGGAATGCAGCAAACTGGGAGAGAGGACTCTAATACAAACAAGGTCATTAATCACAGCTAAAGTGCCTCAGATCATTACTCGATCCTCATATGTGTCCCCCACCTGAGTCCTAGCCTGAAATGGTCACCCATACACAATTTCACTAGGACTCAATTGAATCTCATTTCCAGGAGTCACCCTTATACTGAACAAGGCGATAGGTAAAACTTGATACCAATGGAGATGAGTTTCTTGACAGAGTCTGGTTACATTTTTCTTCAAGGTGTGATTCATTTTCTCTGCCTTCCCAGAAACCTGAGGTCAACATGCCATATGGAGTTTCCACTTGATCTTAAAAATTTACTAACCTTCCATGTAATTTCTGAAAGAGAAGCAGGTCCATTGTCACTCTGCATGCTGCCAGGGAGTCCAAAGTGAGGAATTATTTCCTTTGGAAGGGTTTTCATTACCTCTGAAGACTTCTCAGATCTAGAAGCATAGGCCTCGATCTATCCTGAAGAGAATCAAAGACAAACAAATGTGTTCATCCTTGGACCCTCGGCGTTTGGGTGAAGTCTATTTGCCCGTCCTCACACAAGCACTGCCCCAGGTATTGTTTCCCTACCGTTTTCCTGATGGGAATCTGTCTTAGGGTTGTTCTTCTGGCATATGGGGCTTCACAAATTCAGGACCTATGAGCCATGGTTTAATATAGATTGTTCAAAATTCTGCGTCGGTATTGGTAAATTGTGTTCTTTCTTTTTTACATAAAGTTTATCTTTTTCATCTAAGTTTATTCGGTAAACTTGTTCATAATACACTCATTGTTTGTTTAATATTTGACACATTTTTGGTACTTAAAAATGTTGACTTTTACTCAGAAAAGTATTGATGTAAATAAACCCAATGTTTTTTAAAAAAATAATTATTTGTTCCAGATATAAAAATAGGTTTCTAAGAAATGGATGAAATCTAAAAATATAGGTTAAAATGTGTTTGCCACTCTGAGAGGGACTCATATCTGTAACTTCAACTTGAAAGTTTTTTTCCTATGAAACTGCAAAAATATTAATTTGTAAGATACCAGTAATTGAGGTATTACTGCTACTGACATCTTAAATCAAGGTTTATGTGAATGAAAAATTATACATTATTATTTATATTTATTACATAGTTTCAATAAAATAACATTTTTATTATATTGTCTTATGTGATTCAATGTCAAGTTTCCACTTTGGTATTTTATTGGTATTCAATAAAGATATTTAATTAAATAAAGTCTATATTCCTTTTGCTTAGAATTAATGTTTATGAATAGTTTATAAATAATTGAAAATATATTTTGCACTTGCACGTACTGATAAATTATTACTATAACAATGCTTCAAAATCAGTATTATTATAGGGGTTTTTACTGCAAGTAGAAATTGTGAGTTATTTGTTCACACGTATTATCTTTTTCCACCTCACATTGTTACAGAATCCTGCCAATGCTGTTCTGGAACAGCTGTGGGGTTCAGCTGCCTGCTGCCAAGTAGTGTGACTCCTGATGTAAGAGTTTGGTGGAAAAGGAAAGGGGCTGTTTATTTAAAGGTTATACGGATTTAGAACAATGGCAGATTTCTACCATTAAGTCCTGCTTTCTTTAAAAACACCTGAGAATACATAGGCCTGCCTCCTTTTGCCATACCAGGCCAGTTTCAGAATATGCCAATCAGAAGTACTCCCTTTCAGAGAAGCAGAAGTCCCAGAAGCTCAGCATTCCCATTCACAGTGCAGCTCCAACCATCCCTCATAAATCTGGGTGGCTCGGCGGGTCCTCACGTCTCCGTCAGCTCTGCCTCTATCTTCTCCAGGCAGACTTGAATCTGGGTGGCTGGGCAGGTGCTCTGCCACACGGCCAGCTCTGGCGACTCACTAGACTTCTGGCTTTTAGACATCCTCACTCTTACTCCAGACCGTACAGCTTTTCCTCGTCTCTTACTCCAGATTGCGTGGCTTCTCTCTCTTACTTTCAGCCCACCCTCATTTAAATGCTTGGCCCGGAACTTCCTGCATGGCCTCATATCTGGCCCTTCCTATGGTGTGTTAGCGCGTACCATTTTTACTAGTTCCCCAGTACCTTTTACCTTCTTTTGGCTTCCATCTGTAGTCGGGGCAAAAGTTCCCAGAGATTTCTGGGTACCTTTTATGCCGTGCACTATGATCTCTCTCCTGGCTATGTCACAAGCCCCCGAGCATTTTCAGTCACCTACACAATTCGGCCCCGGGGCTGTAGCCTTCTACTCTTCAAGAAGACACAGCTATTAGCTTGCCTTTTGTTATTCAATATACCTTAAACACCTTATCATCCACTCTTCTCATTCCACCAGTCAAGGATTGTGGAGGTTGTTCTATTTTCAGAGGGCCCTCACTCTGTGCCCTGTTACAATATGTCTTCTGAAAGCACATCTTATTAATATTCAGAATGTTTTAAAAAAGGAATCTGAGTCTCAGGCAGATTCTTATAAAATCAAGGAAATATAACCAAGGTATGTTCCTAAAATCTTTGGGACTATCTGAACTCGTTTTTCTTCATGTAATGTATACTTCATAATTAATAGAGACTAAAAGAGGGGTTTAAAATGGTGATATATCCTACAGAATATGTTCATTCACTTTTAATATGGTTTTCTCCTGTACATGAGATTTGAAATACAAGCAATTAAAAATTTTACCTCAGCTCAGCAAAATCATAAACTATGATAAGTCAGAAACTTTTTAGGTTACCCATAGATAGCTGAAACTAAAATTGTGCTAACTTTGAGTGATGATCTTACATTCCAAATTCTATCTTCTTCACAGTATAATAAGTAAATATAATTGATTTTATATTAGTTTTATTAATCAATTGCATGGCATCTTAATGTATTAGTGCATAAGGAGACTTTTCAATATCAAAACTAATACTAAAAATTGTATTATATTTTATATAAAAATTAAAAGCACATCTAAATATTCACTGATTTCTTCTATTATAATTTTTCCTAAGTTTTACCTATTTCAGGGTATTTAAATATATTTTTAAATTTTTATATATGAGAGTGTGTGTATCTTTCTATTATTTTTTCCTTAATGTCTCTCTGGAAAGAAGCATGAGGTAACTTCTTATCCTGAACATAACTCTTCTTCTCTCTCATTAGAAGGATGATATACTAATTTATATCAATAAGATAAAAAAGAAGTATGTGCATATGTGTCTTTAAGATCTTGACATCACAGCTTACAATGGACATGAGTACCTGCTGTGTACTAAGAGGAATAATTGCTTTTATACACTGAACATATATTTCCAACCCCAAAATTCAATCAAAACCTTCACATTTACCAGGCACTTCTGATCCCGATATCAGTTTTTATGTTAATATTTATGAAATAGTTAGCATTTAGCAGTAAACTAAAGACGTATAAAAGCCTACTATGGTTTATATTGCCATTTTCTTAGAATATTTTGGCATTGTTATGATATATATTTTACACTTTAATGGTATTTTATGTTGTATTATACATTATCATTTTAATTGCATTTTCATGGAATTATTATATAGTTGTTTCTGACTTATTAAAACATAACTTACAAATGCCTTCACTCATAAATAATTGCTGCTGCTCCTTTTCTTTCTTCCTACTTGTCATGACAATAGCACCTTTTATCACGATTTTGAAAGTCATGTAAAAACAAACCAAACAAACAAGGAAAAAAAAATACCCACACAAAAGAAAAAAATGCTTTTAAAGAATCAGTGGTAAGAAATGAAAGAAAAATATATCAATGACTATGAGAAACAATATTGACAATATTTCTCAAAGGGTGATTATTAACTTCAATTTTATCAAAACTCCCTGTCTTGATTGTTAAAATGCAGCTTTACAGCCTCTTACTCGGATATATTAAATCAGATTCTCTAAGAGCACAGCACTAGGATATATTAAAATTTCATCTAAAACCCTATTGATATTGACACTCTGAAAATTTAATAACCCAGTTTGGTAGACTTGGACTTGAGACCCATGAGCCTGCCTTACAAACAAACATTTGCTTATTTTAATGAAATTATTCGTTCAGCAAACAATTTCTTGATATTTTCCACTGGGCTCAGGAAGATTTACAGAATCCAAATCCTAATTTTGAACATTAAAGACTAATTTTGGAAAATGCCTTTCATAGAGTGGTAAGGCTGGCATTAATGGAATGTTATATGCAATGTTAGGTGATTTTAATATGTCATAAAAAGATGGATATTCAAACCTGGAAGACTTGCATTAACAGAGGGTGGATTCATAAATAGTATTAATCTTCTTAATTTTGCCTGGTAAAAAAATTAAACATTTTAAAATAATATTTTGATAAAACATGACTTTCCTAGTATGCCAGACCGTTTTTATTTTGTGCAAAAATGAAAAATTATTGTATGACAGAAATAAAAAAGGTCCTGATACTAGTGAAACAAACAAGCTGCTAAAAGATCTAGATCATAGGGACTAGAATTTTACAAACTGTATGAAGACAGGTGTTGATAACACAGGTTTAATATAAGGAAGGAAACTATAGACTATTGTTTGCATAAAGCAAATGGGTGATATGCATTGTTCCATAATCCATAAATGGGAACTCATCTTTGGCTGGACAACCTATAAAGAGCTATGGATAAGGTTAGAACCTATATTTTTTCTATATCTATGTAATAACATGAAAATGTAGTGCCTTAAAACAAACAATTATAAGCATCTCACAGTTTCTGAGGATCAAGAACTTAGAAGTGGTGTAGGTAGGCATTTCTGATCTTGTGTTTCTTATGTGGTACATCAGTTAGCAATCTTTGAAAAAAACAAAAACAAAAACAAAATATAATTTTTTTATAGGAACTGGTACACATGGTTAGGAAGTCCCCTGAGCTGTCTTCTACAAACCAGGAAAGCTAGTGCGATAATTTGGTTCAAGTCCAAAGGCTTGAGAATAAGGAAGAAAGTGAGGGAACTGATAGAATAAATTCCTGACGTGAGCCCAAAAACCCAAGAACCAGGAACACCAACACCCAAGGGCAGGATAATATAATGTCTCAGCTCATGCAGAGTGAAAGTGAATTCACTCCTCCTTCACCTCTGTTTTATTTGGACTTCAATGTATTAGGTGATAGTCACCTGCACTGGAATGGGCCATGTACATTAATTTGAATGCTAATCTCTTCCTGTAATGCCCTCAGAAGCACACCCAGAATTAATGTTTTACTAGTTCTCTGGGCATCCCTAAGCCCAGTCAAGCTGGCTTATAAAACTAACTGCTACATGTGATAAAAAGTCAGATGTACAGAGTAAAATCATCTGAAGACTTGACTGGGAAAATTAATCCATCCCAATGTGGTTAACATGAATACCTGGCAAGTTGGCCTGGTTATTGGCACAACATCTTGATTTCTCACCATGTGGAGATATCCTTGGGCCTTTAGACACAGTGGCTGGCTTCCGCCAGAGAAGTGATACAAGAGACCATGAAGTAGAGGCACCATGTATTTCATAACCTATCATTGGAGGTCATACCCAGGTATTCCTACCTTATTCTTTGGTTACTATTCAATGTGAACCATATTTAGGGTGGGAGGAGGCTTGCTTGAGGTGTAATGTGGATAAAAAGGGGCCAGAGAGAGAGAGAGAGAGAGAGAGAGAGAGAGAGAAATATAGCCAGTGAAACTTTCAAATTAGAATGACCTAGATTTCAAAAACTATCTCTATTTGAGTACAAGCCTGTGATATCTGATTGCTGAATTTACTTTACTTCTAGTTATTTCTCTTCTTTTTTCTGTTTTTTTCCCCTAAATATTCCCTCCCTAATATAATGAGTGATTCAAAATGTACCTGTTTTATCACGAAATATATGTCAAAGGGGATGAATTCAATCAGAACAGATACTACAGTTGATCTTAGCCAAAAGCCCGAGAAGTGATCAAAGGGGGTAAATTCAAAAAGATGGAAGAGAGCCATTGTAGAGGAATCTCAAAAACTAGAATTATCTTCTGGAGGGTGGGCCTTTTTTAGTATAAGCTTTCCGGCAAGGTAAGTGTTCTAGGAACCCATCTGTATCAGTGTACCACCTGGTGGTGTTGTGAGAGGTTGTGTTCAGCTGCAGTGAAATTTTGTTGAAGACTCTTTCAATGCCTTTACCTATTTCCTGATGGGTAATTTGCAAGCACACCTGCCCACACCTAGCTGACTGTTCGTCAGCTTTACACAAGAAACAGCATGAGCCCCATGCCCCACCGTCCCTGTTCACCTGGTCTCACCCCAGAATGACTTTTTGCTGCTGTTGTTTCCCCAGATGAAAAAGTCCTCAAAGGGAAATGTTTTGGCAATGTGGAAGAAGTGAAATAAAAATAAAATGATTAAAAAAAAAAACTGTGGAAGCACTAAAAAGCATCAAAATTGATGACTTCAAAACCTGTTTTGAACATTGGCAAAAAAAAAAAACTCAATAGTTATATTGCATCGAATGGAGAGTACTTTGAAGGCGAATGAAGTTTAAACATGTAAGAATAAATACACATTTTTTTATAAATAAATTTTGGGGGTTTTTGGTATCAACAGTAAGGATTTAGAAGCAGCTGTATAATAGGATTAGGATTATCTTTCTCCATATCTGTGCTTGGCTAATTCCATCACTTTCTTCAAGTTTTTGCTTAAATCTAACCTTTAATACTGCAAAGTTTCTCATACCTTCTTCCATTTTGTACTGCAAAATTTTTATACATGGTTCTATATTTTTTGTGCAACAACCTTCTTGTATGCTATTCAGTTTACTTCTTTATTTTGTTTTTTATAATCTATATTGAGAGGCTAAATACACAAATGGAAAATGACAAGACCGTATATAAAAATAGAAATCTAACTGTAGCAACATTTTTCAGAAAACCAGCCCCTGTTTTTATAATAAACAACCCGGAAAACCAAACTGCTGTAAGTCTGACTTGCAGAAAGCCAGACTGCTCCGTCTAGTAATTGCTACCTCCAGGATGTAACAATTGGCCACAAACGGTCAGGACTTATTTTGTAATTGGCAGGTTCCCTAATTTTTGTCCCTGTTTCAAATGTAGGACCAACATGAGAAAGACTAATATGCAGCCCTGACCAATTATGTCAGATGTTCAACTTCTAGACAGCCTGTCCACACCTTCCCATGCCAAGTTTCAAACAAGGTCATACATAAAGCCTTCCTTTTTTTTTCCCCCCTAAACCTTCCTCACTCTGTTTGACTTTGAGACTCTCTCAAAACACAGCTGACAATGGCTGACTTCCTAGCTGTGTGCAAACTCTAAATAAATAGAATTTGATGTTCTCATGTTCTTGATTTTCACTTATTTCCACAGTACCCTCACCCAAAATTTTCCCACTTCCTGAATGTGATGGTTAATTTTATGTGTCAACTTGGCTGGACCATATTGCCCAGATATTTAGTCACATTATATTGGGTTTTTCTGTGAGGGTGTTTTTTGGATGATATTAAATTTTAAATTGGGGTCCTGAATAAAGCAGATTGCTCTCTATAATGTGGGTGGGCCTCACCTTATCAGTTGAAGACATTAATAGGATGAAGACTGGTCTTTCCCCCATGCAAAAACAGGTTCTGCCAATAGACTACCATCAGACTTAAACTGTAACATTTACCCTTCTCAGTGTCTTTAGCTTGCAAAACTACTGTGCTTATTTTGGACTTGCTGGCCTACACAAGCATATGAGCAGTTCCTTAAAATAAATGTCTCCTTTCTATTTATACACATTCTGTTGTTTCTGTTTCTTTGGAGAACCTTGATTAGTACACTGAACTAACCACCCCACCACTTACCATTATGGAATGTAGCCTCAGTGAAGAAAGGCTTTGGGTCAGTTTTTTTTAATGACTTATCTCAAGTGCTAAAAATTATGCCTGATGAACATTAGACGATATAGAATTGTTAAATAAATGAGTAACAATCTCCTAGAGTATATGCTTCAGCATGTTGGGTTTGCAACTGTCAGGGATGTTACATGACAACACAGGACAGGAAAGAGAGAGAGAATAAAGATAGAGCGAGAGGGAGAGAAAGAAAGAAAAAGAGATTATAACAGATAATTTCTAAACTCTGAAAGCCAAGGTCTTATGGGTCTAAGGAAAATTGAATAGAAGCTACTGAATATTGACTAGACTTACCACTACTCCCTGGTAAACAGGAACAAAATAAAAAGGAAAGCAACATTATACTCCTTATTAATGGAATTTCATGAAAACATTTTATTTCAATATATACTTCATGGTATCCAAGTGATAAGTGCAGTTTCAAGCACACTGTACCCTACCATAAATCACACAGTAAATCATCAGTTGGTAATGGGCACTTTATTTTCCACACTGATTTCCCTAAGTGCTCTATTCTGAAGTCTCTTAGTAATGGCCAGCCATATGCTTTTCTTTCATTTCACATATTTGAATATAGAGCCATACTGAGAGTTCCAAGATATTTTTCACCATTTTTATGAACTCCGTGTTATTCAAAATTGTTCTTTCAACTCAAGAATAGAATGGTAATCCTTCAGAAAACCAACATGTAGCACACTTTCTTTTTCTTTTATCACCTCTGCTAAGATTCATTTGAAAAAGATTTCCTGGAAAAGATGAAAGTATGACAACCTTTGAATCAAAAATACCTTTGAAAGTTGAAACATAACTCAAGAAAGTGTTTCAATTTTAAAAAGTTTGACATTAAAATATGTTTGTTGTTGTTGTTTGCTTTGCTGTTTTTACTCTGACTTTTTTCCATTTGGATGTAGATGTACTTGGGGTCAGATATAATAAAAATATAACATGTTTCACAAAAAGTTTCTGTTACAGTTGCATTGCTATCAACTGATAAACTAGTTTTTTTTTTCTTTCTTTCATCTTCCTCAGAAAAAAATCATCACAATTAGTTCATTTGCATTGTGACAAGGAGACCCTTAGGCAATCTTGGACTGCTGTCTGTGCAAATGTTTCCCCATGTTGCTAATTCCAAGTACTGTTCTCTGGCCTATTTCCAGCTGCTCAAATTCCCTTGCCTCAGTTTTAGTTTTCACTTCCCAAAGGTTCCTAGCATTCTTTCAAACAGGTTTTCAAGACTAAAATGTTTCCCATTTTATAATTTTGTTTTTTCTCAAATATCATATCTGGCCATAATTTCAAGTTACTGTAGGTTGTTATGATGTGAACTGTGAAAAATAGTATGGAGAGCTTGTTATACCTAATTCTTTCTGATTTAAAATAAAATGTGAGTTTTTCCCTGTATTTTCTTTTAAATCATTTCTAACGTTAAGTGGAAAATTAAAATAATTGTGGTAAGTAACTCATAAGAATGTATAATAATTATTCTGTTAGGTAGCAGCTAGGAAGGAGAGGCCAGAGGAGAAATAAAGGCAGGGCCCTTGTCATTACAATCTAACAAAGAACTTCCTACAGGAGACCAGAAGCAAAAGAAAGACATGTCTCACCAATTAACTCAGTAGCCTTGAGCTCTGTTTGATAAGATTTCTGGGTGTTTCAGCCATTACAAACAAAATAGCACAGGAGGAGGGGAAAGTCCTTGAGATTGTGTTAAAGAAAGGGTCTTCTGTAAGTTTCTATAGCAATCATACAGGGGGCGGGGTCGTCTTTGAGGTGCAGTGCTGGGAAAGGTTGCTTCTCTAACAATGTTACTAAGACAAAGAGCCTTTACTAACTGAGAAAGGCTTTGTAGCTGTACATTATTCCCAATGGAGGGAAGGAAGAGGGACCTAGACGCCCGCTGAGGTATTATAATCCCCTCACTGAATCCCAGTAGTCAGTGTACTTAGATTAGCTAAGTGCTCACTTGTAGCCTTGGCTCGAGTATGTAGAACAAACTAAATAATTTACTAACAACTTTATTTCCTCTATATGTGGGTCATTTAGGCTAGCCAGGTGCCTGCCTGCAACTTTGTGCTGGTCGTGTGTGTTTCATAAATAAACTTGCTATCTCATTTTCACTCTGTGTTGTCCCTCGCTTGAATTATTGTCTTGTAGGTTAGACAAGAGCTGAGGCAGAGAGAGAACCTCTTAACTCAGGTCTCTCTGCGCACCATAACAGTTCCTCTTTGGTTATGGAGATCAGGAGTATAAGAATGGTTCTTAGGCAACCAGAGGAGAATAGAGAAAAAGCAACTTTTTAAAAAAAGTTCATACTTCCACAAGGAATTTATTTATTTGCCCAGAGTCTGGAGCAAATATCTGTAACAGTTGCTAGTCAGCATGTTTTAGCTTTATAGCAAAACATTTTAAAGTCAAATGAAAATGTGTTTTCAATAAATTTTAATGCATGTTATTGTCAAAAATAAAATTTAATAATAAAGTCAACAGTTTTAAGCATATAAGTAGATATTCAATGTTTTACAAAAAATGATTATTGGACAAATTACTTAAAGAGTAGCATAATTTGTTTGAAATTTCCAGAACAAAGAGGTTTTTCATTGAAGTATACATTTTGAGTGAGTCTTCAAACTTTAAACAATTCTTCCCTTGTCTTTATGGAAATATTTCTAAAATGTAAAATGTAATATTTTGCTTCTTAACAAAAATATTGGTGTGTCATATTACTGAGTATCTGAATTATTATATCATTTTGAGTATTTTTTTGACAAAACATGAAAAACTGATGTCACCAATAAATAACAAAATGTTTTGAACTTTGGTCACACTTTGCTAGAAATAATTAGGCTTTTTTTTTTTTCTTATTTAATGTTACACTACTAGCAAATCTCTATAACATCTCACATCTTCTGATCCCATAGTACCTTTAAAGGTCCAGATTTTCTTGACCATCAAATCACCCAAGAAGGTTTTAAAACCCCATAATCATGTACCCCATAATCAAAATGTATCATTAATAAGATTGTATGGACTGGTTAATATTTAATATGTTTTCTAAAGATCTGCAGCAAGCTTTTTTCTTTAGCCTTTTTCAGAAACAGTTATTCTAATTACTACCCTCTCCTTGGATGTGGGCTGGGGGTTAGGATGAATTCATGTCATACGTACTTAATATTTCTCACCACTAGCCTAAAAAGAGACCATCAGTGGGATTTCAGAACAAATGTCTTCTTTCTGGAATATACACGGGGATTTTCTCTTCCCTGAACTTTCCATTACCCAGAAGTGTTATTGTATGAAGAAAGGGAAAACAAATGTTCCTTTTGTATGTCTCTTTAATTATGTTAGGCAATAGACTCAGTATCTTCTTATCTTACAGCTGTGAGATATGTGACTTGTCACATATATCTTGTGATGATTCTCTGTATTGTTGTTCTATTTTTGTTGAGGGTATTTCTTTCCTTCCTTTCTGTTTTTGGATGCTACCACTGCTTCTTTGTTAATTGTTGTCAACCCTCATGGCTGTCGTCAACGGGACCTCCACCAGGGAGGCTACAGGCACGAGATCAGGGCATGTACTATTACCCTCAGGTTCAAGATGTCACCAGATGGCTACTTGTTCTTTTCAAGAGCTGGAGCATCATGGTCTGAGTATCCCCTTAGCCCTGTACTTTTCCATGAATGAGCTTTTGTGTTCTAAGAACTAGAAGCTAAACAATTCAGTAGTCTTTATGTTAGTCTAAAACATAGGCAGGTTAGAGGTTGGGCATTATAGGAGCTATTCATGTTTCTTAAAGTTCTTACCGTTTTAAAAGTGATATTGTTAAAAACTAGATGGTTAGAAGTCTGACCTTAAAATATATTAAATTACTATAGTTTATTAGTGTAAAGTCAATTTATTTGACTACCATAGCCACTGTATAATTGTGTATACTTTTAAACATATATGCTGTGATGCCATTTCTTATTCATATGTTTATATTTAGGAGATTGTTCATTCTCTGATGAAGTCTATATTGTATAGTTTCATAATTTGTACCTTACCACAGAGTACATTATTAACATAAGGTTATTAGATAAATTGATCAATTTTACTTTATATATTTAAGATATGAGATATTGGTGTTAAGAGGACCAAATTGATAAGTTACTTTAAGTATCTAAGTAAGTATTAAAACAGGTACTATGATCCCTGGGCAATTGCTCAGTTAGGCAGAGTGTCGTCCTGATATGCCAAGGTTGTGGGTTCAATCCCCGATCAGGGCACATACAAGAATCAACAAGTGAATTTATCAGTAAGTTGGACAACGAATTAATGTTCTTTCTTTCTCTCTTTCTTTCTTTCTTTCTTTCTTTCTTTCTTTCTTTCTTTCTCTCTTTCAGAATCAATAAACACGTATTATGAATTATTGTGGCACATGTGTTACTGTTGGTTTTATGTTGTTGAATGAAACTTATTCTCTCATAGAGCTTGCATTCAAGGAAAGTCAAGTAATACATCAAATAAAGAATATATAATTTCAGGTAGAGATTCAGTTTTTGAATAAAAATAAAACAGGTAAAAAGGATCAAGAATGCTCTGAGGGCTGGGAATGGCAAGGTCATTTTTCCCTTGAGGAAATGAAAAAGTAAATAATGTATGAATGTCTGGGGGGAAAATATTCCAAGGAAGAAAGCAAGAAAGGAAAACTCTTTACAAAAAGAAAAGAAAAGAATAACAACCAAGGTCAATATGACTGGAGCAGAAATAAGCAGTAGGTAAGGGGGTACTTGGGATTAGAGAGAGAACAGGAAAAATGTTCACATACAACTTTGCAGATTATGTAAAGATTTTGTATTTTATTATAAGGAAAATGGTTGTGACTGGGATAGAAAATGTAGATAAATAAGGCTTTAAAATTTTTTGAAACTATTAAATATATTTGAAAAGAACTGGTACAAAAGGAGAGTTTAAAGAAACTCGAAAGTGCAAAGTTGATGAAAAGAAAGTTATCTTAGGAAAGGAGATCTCTTCCATGAAATAGGAGGAGAGAAAAGAGTGATGTGCGCATAAGTGTGACAGTTTGCTTGTTAATAAGCTCATGAAGATTCATTGTTCAGATCTTCCTCCAAAGAAGCATTGATTGTCACAGTTGTCTACTGGTTCAGCATTGGTCTCAGCTACAGAGAGCCACCTCGTTCAAGGGAACTGCCTTCAGTACAGTGCACAGCAATGACTGACTGAAGCAAGGATATATATTTCCTCAAAATAGGACAACTCTGAGGGGGTCCGTATGTCCCAGAGTTCTCAATGGGATCATCTGAGATCACAGTTCTACTTCTTTTTATACTTAATCTTCAACAGATGTTTATCTCTAATAAATACTCAGCAAGACAAACTATTAACATTGAGTTTAATCAGTGACAGAAAACTGAAAAAAAGTTTCTCTCTGATAGACTTGTTTTTCTGTGATTAAGAGGAGAGAGCTTTCTCTGAGAATGAGTTATGAGATGTATATAACTGTGGGTGTTGTAAATTCTAAGTCAGTGACTTTTACCATTATTTATGGCCTCCAATATGCCTGACCTACATTATTTCAATAACCTAAAAACTGGACTCCCAAACTTCAGTCTTTTTTTCTTTCATCTGTTTAATTTTTCAGTTAAAACCTAGCATTTTATTAACACTTACATAATTGAACTTTCAGAATTGAAAACCCAGATTTAAGTTAAGAAAAAAATAACTTTCAGAAATAGATCCTGAAAGGCACTTCCTTCTACAGACGAGCGGTCACAGAGTAAGCACGTAAATACCCTGCATTACCTGCACCACACTGGCCCAGCTGGCTCGCCCCACAGCCAGCCACGAAAGCTCTCCCATTCTTGCAGTGAATACCTAGGCCCTCAGTAGATCTAACTCAAGGTACATGACGAAGGGTGCCTTGGCCTACCCAGGAATGTTGGAAACATGTTTTTCCTTACAGTGTTGAGAGAGGAAGAAAAAAAAATTCTTAAATGTTGCCATTTGAGGTGATAGCTTTCTTGTACTTAAGTCATACCCCAGTATACAATTAGTAAGTAATTAGAAAATAATCTAGTTCAAAGGTTTTCCTTCTCCCCACCAAAAGCACTGCACTGAAGGAAATTGGTTTCTCAGTTGAAATGCCAGCTGCTCAGAAAGCTCACTGGACCAGGTTAATAACAAACAAACAAAAATGAAACAGAACAAACTAAAACTCTGGGACAAGTTGTGCAATGTGGAGTTCTCAATCTTTCTTATGCAGACAAAAACTATCTGGTACCAAAACCTGCAACTCCAGACCCTCGGGTCCTACCATGTGCCTTCTCTGCTTGACCTCATAAGGATAATACTTGTTTTTCTAGAACTATGGGTCCGTGAGGTTTGGCAAGCCCTGAATCCAATCTAATTTTTGAAAGAACGTAGGAATGACTCTTCTGCTTCGAATGCCCTAATGTCTTCCCATTGTCCTTGTAATAATTATAAATTTAAAATGCCTTAATGTGGTTCACTTAGCTTTTTAACATCTATATCTTGCTTACTTCCCTGTCTCATTTTTTCAACCACCAACTCTATCTCCATCCCCTCTCTATAAAATCTAGGATTTAACTATACTGAATCTCAAGTTCTTTGAACATGTACAGTTATCATGAAGCTTTAAAGTACCAATATTCACAATTATGCTGTGCCACAAAAAATTGCAAACACTTCGTGGCCTTCATGCTAAGCATTTCTTTATAGCTTCAGTCTGTGAGCCTATGATTTAGACTGGTCTTAGTTGGGTGCACTTACTAAGTTATGATGGCCTCAATTGAGATGACTGCATATGAGAAGCTGAAAAACTGTCCCCCAAAGATATCAGGTCCTAATTATGGGCACTTGTAAATAACCAGCTTTAGAAAGAAAGAAGATTTTTGCAGATGTGGTTACATTATGGATCTTGATATGACTAAAAGTCTTGAGAAAGGGACATTAGCTTTGATTATTTGGGTGGGCCTATAAAAGAGAAGCCAGAGACATGGGCCCATAGGGCAGAACAATGACTCTGAAGACGGGAGCTTCCAGACTCAGAAATTTATTCTTCGGGCTTGGAACCTCGTAAAATAAGCCCTGCTAGCAAATTTGAAGTTACCTGGGGATAGTGGTCCTTTTTTTCCTTTCATTTTTATTTTCCTTTTGGAACAGGAATGTCTATAGCTATTATCCTATCGTTGTCTGACCATTGTATTGTAGAAGCATATAACTTGTTTTCTAGGTTCATAAGTCCACAGGGAATTGGGGAGGGATTTTGTTCCAGGATGGATCACACACAGTCTCACACACACATATTTGATTTTAGTGATTTAGATCATGAGATTTTAGATGTTTGATTTGATGGTATTTTGTTGAGATCTTGGACTTGAGTTGATGTTATAATCAATTAAGAGATTTGGGAATGTTGGGATGAGAAAAATGTATTTTGCATGTATCACTGATATGAATTTTTTGACCAAAGGAAAGATTGGAATACACTAAATCTATAACATACTAATACCAATAATTTGTAAATGTTGTCTTATTTGAAGAGTCTTTGCAAATATAATTAACTTAAAGATTTTTAGATGAGAAGGTAATCCTGGATTATTCAGTTAGGACCTAAATGCAATCAAAAGTGTCCTTATAAGAGAATGGCAGGGGGAGATTATACAGAGACATACAGAGAAGATGATGTGACCATGGAGGCAGGGATTGGAGTCATGTGGCCACAAGCCAAGGAATGCTGGCAAGCACCAGAAGCTGGAATAGATTCTCCCTTACAGCCTTTGGAGGGTACACAACCCTGCCAACAGTCTGATTTTGGCCCAGTGGTACTGATTTCAGATGTAAGGATACCAGAATGATGAAATAATAAATCCCTATTGTTTAAAGCCACCAGGAAAATAATACACTGGGATAAATTATCTCCAACATGTTTCTCTCACCTGTTTGCATTCTATCATTGTGCTTATTTTGATGGAACTTCAGAAGACAAAATCAGAATAGGACAAGGCCAGGGTCTTTATTTTAAGTCTCTGCTTGCTTCTACTTTACAGATTACCCACTGGTAATGGTATGTCACATGACATGCTGGCCCAGAATCAGAGTGGGAGGACACTGCGAGTTAGCAGAACAAACATTAGGATATGGATATACATAAAAAGAGGTGTCAGGTCTATTTCTGCACTAAAATATTTATAGGTTTATTTTGTCTTAATTTGATTATTATCTTTGATTCTCTCTCTGGCTGCATCCCACTCATTTTCAGAATCTGCCCTTTCTTAATGCTTAAGTATTGTACTACTGTGGCATAATTTTATTTTCATTATTATAGCATTTATCCTTAAGTTTTGATTTCACAGGAACTCACCAGACTGTTATCTCAGTGAAGGTAAGCAAGCAGTCTTTGTTAGGTTATATCTTCAATATTGATGCTAATTAAATTATTATATAATTTATACTTTGCTCCATTACAGATTCTGCTGATGCAGTAAAAAGCCAGCATTACTTTTTATTTCAAGGATATTTAAGCAAATATGAGGAAACTTGTTTTTTCTTTTTACACATAAATTAATGTACATTTATTCTCATTTAATATATTATAAATATTATTAGAAATCAAATTTGATTAAGTTTAACTACTATTTAAAAAGTTTTCAGTAAGACAACACTAATTACCATATACTCACACTTGCTGGATAAAAATCATTAAACATTTTTTTCAGTTTATATTTTCTTTTATTCTCCTCTTATTTTTTCCAAAAAGCTTTGGAAAGCAGGTTAAAAGCACTATAAAGTGTTTTGTTTTTGTTTCTGTTTTTGTTTTTTGCCCATGTACACCAATTTAAACATTAACCTATTGTGAAAAGAAAATGTTCAATTATCTGATGCTTCTGCTTATAAAAGATTTATATGTTGTAACTAGGTTTTTCTTTTTTTCCCAACTCTTTTAATAACTCTTGAACGGTTAGTGAAGAGGGAGCATTATTCTCTCCATTTTTCTTTTGATTTTGTGCAAAGTAAATAGAAATATTTTGAGAGTGAACCTTAATTTTAACCAGAAAAATGGAGGGGAAAATTGAATGTTAGAAAATGGAATTAAAGTTTCAAACACACACACACACACACACTCACATTCCTATGTATTTTGCTTTATTTCTTATTGATATACTTTTTATACATAATTTTTTTCAGATTTTAGTGGTAGTAAATGTAATCAATTCCAGTAGTATCACTTTCTTTATATTTGTTGGTTTCTAATAGGATAAACATTTATGAAAAAAAAGTAGTAGCTAATATTGGCTAAAGAAATATTTTAGACACATTCCTCTTGAGGTCCCTCAAACAGCTGTACCACTGCACCTCCATCCAGCATCACTTGTCAACCTCTGAGCCTTTGCAGAACACAGGGTGCCAGCTCCACTGGCCTGTGCCAACCTGAGGGGAAGCTGCCTGATGCTGATTCAGTTGGAATCACATTGAAAAACTCCAAATCCACTACATTTTTCTTTTAGGAAGGGTGTCACACATTTCTTTTTTCTTTCTTTTCATACTATTTCATTTGAAATGATATGAACTATTACTTTTGAATTGATCCAAGCTGTATAGAATAAGAATCACGAAATGAGTGTTCTTACTGAAATTATGTTTGCCATTTTATAGCTACCAGACCACAAGAACTTCATAATCTCTGAAAAGTTGGACCTCATCCATTCAAACATAATTATTTATCAAACTTTTTTTCTGGCAAAATACTACAGTACATAGTAGCTTAATCGCACACATGCAAGCAATACAAATATTCTGAGTTACTGAACAAGTATCAGCTGAGTGGAAATCACTGGATTCAGCTATACTGGTCAAGATACAGATGCAGTTTTCAAGGGAGTTGAAACAAATGTCAGAATAAATAAATTTAATAAATTAAAACACATGGTAAGGCAGGCCATTTGATTCCCTACATAAATTTAAGGGGATCATAATAAAAGTCAAAATATCAGCAACCACAAAGAAATGCTGTGGATGTCTTATAAAATGTGTCTTATCTTGCGGTAATTATAAAAATATCTTATTTTCAGTCATTGCCAACCATGTCATATTAGTTTTCTTTAAAAATTGAATAAATTATAAAAATAGAACAAATAATTATCACAAAAAGTAGATTTTGAGTAACCTAATGTTATCACCTAGAAAAAACTAAAATAGAAAACATTAATTGAAATAGCACTTTAAAAGTTAAAAAACGAGTGAGGAAGAAAGTAAGAAATCAAAATATAAATTTGATTCTTTAGTAAGCATGAAATATTTCAGAATAGAAAAACATGAAATAATTTACTACTCATATTGTGCCACATTAATTGTTAGCATGTTATAATAAAAGAGATAAATCTTTACAACATGCCCTCCTCTCCCCTCAGTGGAGACAATTAACTGAATTTGCTCTATTCTGAACTTTTCATAGTTCTTCACAGGCAGACATTGTGGAATTATTTTAAAAAATATATCTGTATATAAAATTTTCTACATAGAGTAATTATCTCAGGGTTAATGTAAATAAACTGTTGGTATGTTTTGGTTTTAGATTAAATATTGAATAGATGGTAATTATTATTATTTTTAAAATTATCATTGAACTTCACTACAATGTGTGTTTTCTTTTTCAGTTAAATTGGTTGTGGTAGAATATTAATTTTGATAGTGAACACAGATCATTGGTGTAATATCCGGTCCATATCGCTTTAACAATCTCAAAATTCACAGATAAAGTAGGAACTTGCAAGATTTTCTGTATACTAATTTAAACATTTAGGTATACATATGCAAACATAGACCCCTTTTAGTTTTCCTTTTGCTAGTGTTTTCCAGTAATTACTGACATGATGGTTTTCAATAAGCAAAATTATATCATTAGGTGGACATTACAAATGGCAATTTTTGAGTCTATATTTTTAATAATCAGGTCTAAGTTTTTTCAGTTGAAATAATTTAATTTTTGGGGGGGATAGTTAGGGAAACCTTAAGTTGACCATTTTTCTTTGTTAATATAAACAAAAAGGGAAAAATCATATATCTTCAATAAAGAAATAGATTTATAAATAAATAGTTATATATAACACTCACAGATTTGTTATTTTTTGCAAATGAAATTTATCTTTATTCTATATATTTTATTATCTACATTAAATTATTTAATTAAAGAAAAAGTAAGCATAAACATTTTGCAGCATATTTTTTATAGTATCAAGGGAAAACAAAGAATAAGTAATTTATATTTAATGCATGTTTAGGCAATGCATGAGATAAAAGGAAATCATAATTATAAATAAATAAAACTCAGAGTGGGTATTTTATTATTCTAAGTTTTTTTCTCCTAAAATGTTTCAAAATGAGAGAGTCTTATGTAATAACATGTGAAAATGCTTTCAAGGAGTGTGAAAATACTCCTTGCTGACCATACGCATATTTCTCTTAGGTATCTCCAAAGCACCAGACTCTGCCAATAGTAAATGGAAGTTAAATTTACCACATATTAAATATTTTACTAAATTTAAGGATGGCTAGGGCCTATGAAGTTATCATTCTGTAGCCTAATAAAATACTCAAAATTAAATTTTAAATAAGGAAAAAATTGCATAAGGTAAATAAATAATAGGTAAATAAGAGATGCACACAGAGAATCACTTTAAAATAATTTTGTGATCTGTGTCTCCAGAGACTCTTTAAATTCTCAGCTATCTTAAAGGAGATACTCTTCCAAATTTGACTTTAGTTCTCCCTCAGCTTGAAATGCAGAGTTGAATTAGGATTTGTGATGGTACTTATCTCTGAAAGTCTTAAATCAGAAAATATTGAATAGAGAAAGGAAAAAATGTTAATCTCCTCATCTTTGGGAAGAAATAAAGAATTTAAAAGCAGCTGGGAAAAGAAATGCAAGGCACTTTCCGAGAAAGAAAGTTAACTGTCATGAGTATTTGGTGTACGGCTAAAATAGGGAGGAGAAGCAGAAACAAAACTGGAGGGGTTTTCTACTCAACACAACATCTACTGTCATCTTAAAAAATCACAGTATTTGGGGAGGTGCAATGGCTTAGTAGTTATTCAAATGAATTAATGCCAAACAGAAAATCACCAATAAATTGCTACATCATATAGAGATATTGACAAAAAGTAGTTTTGTTTTTTGTTTTTTTAGATGTTAGGAAAAGTTTATTACATTCACAAAGACAAGTTTAAATAGTTCATTAGACATAATCACTAAGAACACACCAACTATATAGACAATAGAAACACCAAACTCTGCTAGAAGAAATTATACACCATTTGAATATCATTTTATGAAGCAATTATAACTACTTTAAAATACAATAGGTCAAGCATCAAAATGTCCATGTAATGTTTGTGAAGTAAGATGATGTCTGCATAGTTTAACATTTTATAATGATTAAACTCTCTCCCTTCTAAATTGTAATTATAATTATACAAATACGTATTAAAATTTAGTTTTGGAAATTGGGAAAATTTTTTAAAATTATAACTGATTGTTTAAACTAATACAAATATTTAATACATTTTATAGTGTTCACACTTATGGTTTTCATAATGCCCAGATGTGTTAAAGTGCACAGCCACATACTTTTACCACAGTCTTTAAAAAGTTAGCTATCCTACCATGTTAAGCCGCAATACATTTTTAAAAAATATTAGCTAGACTTATCAGACATTACCTAATTAGAAGAAAAAAATGTCAACCATATATATATATATATATATATATATATATATATATATATATATATATATATTTAAATTATCACTGTTGATATTTGATTGATGTGAAGTGGTTTCATTGTAATGAATTAAATGGGCATGCAAATATTTAATATTAAAGCTTCTTTTTATAAATTTTTAGTAATTGCTGTTGGTCACTTATAATTATGGCAGAAATAATATTTCTTGTTTTTTCTTCTTCTAAGCATGCTAGGTGATTGTACTTCTTTATCTTATTGAAGTTCAGCATAGCTGTTTGCCAATGAAATGTGAAACAATTCCTGGCAGAAATACATAAGAATTAGTAGGAGATTCTCCATTCCCACTTCTCTTATATCCTGAGTGGGGGAGTAAAGAATTTTTTGTTCTGGAGACTTCATCAGTGTGGATAAATGAGATGTCGCATAGTGAAGAGTTGTCCTAGAAGGGCACTCATATAACAACTGACTCGATGAGAGAAAAATAAATAATAATTATTAAATTACAGAGGTATGGGAATTGTCAGTTCAGTGTACCCAAGCTTATCCTGATTCATAGAGTTTTTCTTTCCCTAATTTCTACAACTGATGATTTGACTTCTAGCCCACTTTACTAACTTCATATGTTTAAAATTATCTTATTTCTATAGAGAAGAGGTATAAAAGATACTTAAAGTCTCTGAGAAACATCCAGCTGAATTTAGTGCTTTGGTAAACACGATTTAAGTAACAGGATTAATGCTATTCATTCACAATAATGATAAGATTTGTCCTTGTTCTCCAGGAGCATATGTGCTAGAGACAAAGCAGTCGAAAATACAAATACATTGGTTCAAATACAATGTGATCATTCTTTCAATGAAGTACATGCAAAGAATAGTGAAAGCAGACAGAAGGAAATCACACTTTTAAACTTTTCAGAGAAGCAAACATTTGATTGAACACAAAGTCTGAGCATATTCTAGGTAAAGAGAAAATGCAAAGGCCTGACAATTTATGAGCTCAGACAAGTTTGTGGTTAAACATTGCTAAATACAATACAAGTGAGGTAATGGAAGACATCAGATTGGTAAGCTGGACTCCTGGGCTACATCACATGAATTACATAGTCCACATGAAGGTCTCCATGTCTATAAATGAGGAGTTATGGAAGAACTCGGAGTCAGAATTGAAATGATCAGTTTGCAGTTTAGAAAAATCAAACAAACAAACAAACAAACAAAAAGTTCTGCCCTGGCTGGGGTGACTCAGTGAGTTGGAGTATCATCCTATAATCCAAAGGTTGAGGGTTCGATTCCCAGTCAGGGTACATGCAGGTTCTAGATTGCAGGTTCTTCTCCCAGTCCCGGTGAGTATAACACCTGGTCTGGGTGGATGTAGGAGGCAATCAATCGCTGTTTCTCTCTCTCCCTTCCTCTCTCTCTCTCTAAAAGCAATGAAAGAAATGTCCTCGGTTGAGGATTAAAAAAAAGGTCTGATTGATAAGTTTAGCATAGATTGGAATAAAATGAAAAGAAAGACAAAAAGAACATTTTAAAACCAATAGGAAAGAGCAATTGTAGAAAAGGAGAGTGATGAAGACATAGAAGAAAAAGAATGAACAAAATATTTTCAGTGGAAACAATAAATCCAGGTGACTAGATGTGGAGAATGAGAAACCTAGAAGGATCTAGGATACCTCGAAGGTTTCAAACTTATGAAGCAACATGGAACCACTGACTGGGGAGAGGGATATAACAAGAAAAAATATTCTGAACAATGGAAAGGAAACATAGAGATGGGTTATATTTGGGACACACTGCATTTGTATTTATGATTCATTAGGGTAAAGATGTCTAGTAAGAACTCAAAATAAAGTTTTAGATCTGTGATTCATCACACTTTGTTAAAATTGTATGAATTAAATCAGTCAAAGAAAATACAGAAGTTAAACTGAAAAAAAATTGATATTATTACAGAAAAAGGTGATAAAGGAGACAGGAATAACTTTCTGAAATCATACTAGCATTTTTCTTTGTACTTGAATTTCTGGCTTGTTATCTTAGTTTCTCTGTCTACCTTATCATTACTCAGAGCATAAACTTTGTGCAATCAAGAACTTAATTAATTCATATTTTACAGACTACAGATTTTATACTGATGTTTTTAGTTAGAAATCTCAATAAATTGTAGGTGAGAGTTTAGCCTTTAGTGGTATTGTCTAATTATGTAAGCACTAGGAGAATTACATGTGGTGTCAGGAATTGCTAGCATAATAATTTAACTTAGAGAGGCACTGGATACCTTTTGTCCCTAGCTATGGAATCTATAACAATGAGACTTAGTCACGTGATCAGGATTACGCAGAAAGTAGGTTTATCCAAATATACCAAGCAGAAATGGCTGACCGGTGTCCTACATTGCTCTCATATGTTTTTTGTCATCTTTGTAAAGTTTAGACAATCTAAAATTATACCTCCTGAGTGTGATTTGTAGGAAAGGAATTTATGACACTGTAACAACTTGGTTTAACACCACATTTCTCATCACAAACAAGGGAGATGATTTGTTTGATTTCCTCCATGGTGGTGATAACATCAAAACGAACTTAATAAAAATCAATGCCTATAGCTGAGCTTTTGAAAGTTTGCAAAATCCGTGCCGTCTCAGTAAGCAAAGTGCCCAAGAAAGTCTCTGTGCAATAAAATCATATATATTCAATGACAAAAGTCAATTTACATTGTCAATGACAAGTATCACAGGTCTGACCGAAGTTGAACTGTCTTTGTACTCATGTCCTGATAAATATTGTTTTGTCCTTAAGTTTTTCTGTTTAGATTTCTTCATTGAAATTCCATTTTTACTTTAATTACACTATAACACATATTATCTGACTTCTAATATGATACTAATTGTCATCACAGAATAATTGCTCAGTCTTTTCCCACTTGCCTTCCACAGCCTTAGTCACACAGGCATATAGATATTGGATTCTAGTTTAAACTTTTACTTATGGTGATAATGCCAGGTATGGTCTTTATAAGTCATATTTTAGTCTCAAAAGTCTATTTGGAAGTATGATTACTTCTCGTGCCCCTAAAGTGCTTGATGCTGCTTCCAAATCAGATCCCTGGATATGTACCCATTCTTGTTTTTTCCATTTGCCAACTGCTGTAAAACACCCTGTTTTATGTTTCAGTAGATCTGGCTTACGTTTTTGAATGCCTGTTAATTCGGTAAGCTTGTTCCAAATGAAGAGACAAGTATTTTGTGAAAGATCAAAAATCTGTAGAAAATTAGGCATGTATTTGGGGTTTACATGTCTGTGTTTCAGAATGCATGTTCTTCTTTTTTGAGAGGGCTATTTAGCCATGCTATTTAATAATATTAGCACAGATCCAATGACATTAAATTCCCAATTGTTTTGTAGACCAGCAAGCCTGTATTGAAGGTATTGCCAGATTACAATAATTTTTGTGATCTAAAGAAAGGACAATTAAAAACATTATTGGCATACTTTAGTCTAATGTCAGATGACACTTATTTACAAGTATTGTAAATCAGCATGGCTACTGTTTCCAACTCAAGACTTAAAACATGAGTAACAAACTTGGATTTAATTTTATTGGCTCCCTCAAAATTGACTTTATGCACTTCTAATTGTTGACTGTATTTATGTTAAACAGTTTGTCATTTGTGTAATTTGCTTGGGATTTGCATTTCACTAAAAAACAGCATGGTTTATACTTTATCTCATATAATCATTTTTTAAAGAAATTACACTGTCAGTTCTTGTTTTCTGCTTCATGCTTATTCTCATAATATTAAAAATCTTGTGTAAACTGTAAATGATTTATAAATATGCCTGCAAAATATGTTTTCTTATTTTTCATGTTACCTGTTAATAGATACATATCTGGGGACTTAACGATATGCTGATGTGAAAGTTTCTAGAACATCTGTGGAGTTCTTTTAGCAGTCATGGGGGATACATTTTTTATTGAACACCAATATATTAGTTTCTTCATAAGTCCCATGCCTGTTCATTAAATCCCAATGAAGACTGGAATTTTACAAAGTTGACTAATAATAAAATAATACAAATGTAAAAATACTTTTACTATTCCAACCATTTATACTATGTGCGATTTCTTAATTCAAATGGTGCATTTGATACAATGATGAAAGCAAAGTTGTGAGATAGGAAGAATCTTTAAATCAGGATGTGGGTACCTGGGTTTGAGGATGAGCGCTGTCACTGATGATCTCAATGAACTTGAGCAAGAGACTGAATCTCAAAATTTCTTTATTTTTAAAACTGTTCAAATCGTTCCTACGTTAATTTCTCTCTTGGTATGTACTAAATGGTATTTTCCTCAAAATTCTGAGGTGTTGAGGGCCTAACCCTCAACACCTAAGAATGTAACTGTATTTGAAGACAGGGCACTGAAAGAGGTAACTAAATTAAAGCAGTCATTAGAGTAGGCCCCAATCCAAAGTGACTGGTGTCTTTATTAAAGAAGAGGAGATTAGGACAGGGAGAGAGAGGGAGAGAGGGAGGGAGAGAGCGAGAGAGAAGGCCAGGTACCCAAACACATATATGTGTAGAGAAAAGCACGTGAGCACAAAGCAAGAAAGCAGCATCTGCAAGCCAAGAAGCAAAGGCTCGGAAGAAATTAAACCTGCTGACACTTTGTTCTTGCAGCTCTAACCTGGAGAACTGTGAGAAAATAACATTTTGTGTTTAAGTCACCCAGTCTATTGCATTTCGTTATGACAACCCTAGCAAACTAATCTCTCTCTCTTGGCTTCTAGAAAAATATAATCAAATACCCTTTGAACTATATCTGTTAATTAGTTTGGGAAATAGAACATGATATGGTGAAGATTCATTTGAGTGGTATAAATGCAAATGACTTTACAGAAAGAGAAACTAAAGGCGTTTATTTTCATTCATAGTTAGCATAACATAGTAGCATACATCTCAGTAATCTTGTACTCTTGTCCTGTAGAAAATATAGACCATGAAACTAAAAGATCTTTTTTCTTTTTTGTAGGTAAGAGAATATTTATGGAAATGTTCACAAAGTGTAAGTAATTATTCTTACCTTAATGAAACTCTAATGTAATGTAATAAATGATCAGCTGGTATTATGATTCTAAATCATTTTAAGATATACTACCTCTCCAGTAAATTTTCTCTATTATGTTACATGAGTATTTTAAGTGTATCCTCTGATATGATTATATTGAAGTATATGATATTATTTTACAAACATTTGTCTTTATTACTAAACATTGCTTGCTAATGGACAATAGCAGGATATAATTTAAAAAACATTGACATATCAGAGTTACTCAGAAAGCAGAAACTGCATTAGTTATACTAACTGAAGGGGTTTAATTAGAGGGAATGTTAAATTTCCTAAAATTTGGTATTAGAAAACTAACAATAACTTAGGATACTGAGATAAGAAAAAGAAAATGATAGAAATCATTTATCCATTTTAGTCCTGAGTGTACCCTAGGGAATTATTAGAACCTGATTCATCGGTATCTTTCTCCGGATTGATTGTGACTGCAAACATATATATATTTTACAAAAAAGTTTGTTTAGATTTAGGACCAGTTTATACTTGTAAGATATGGCATAACCAACAGAAAGCATGAGATTTATACTCTTGGCTTTGTTTCATGAGTGCATGACTGGAGCAAGTCATTAAGAACTTCAGTTCTTAGAAGAGTTATAGACTGAGTTTTGAGTTTTTCTTAAACATTTTAAGTACTGCTGCTTCAGTATTCATGCAGTTAGTAGCATCCTACCCATCGCTCCTATCCATTCTAGGGATGAGCACACAAGGACTTTTACTATCTTGTATATATTTGTGGCTCTTTTGTTTTTTTACTGTACTTGGAATTTATTATTTATTCATCTTCCTAGATGTGTACATTAATGTTTTTCAGTAAATGTCAGAAATTTCAGGTCTTATATTTTTGAATAAATCGTATGCTCCTTTCTCCTGGAATTCTCATTGTGCATACGTTGGTACACTGGGTAGTGTCCCACATTTCTCCAAGGCTCTTCATTTTTCTTCATTTTTTTTTCTCTTTTCTTCAGGTTGTGTAATTTCTCTAAATTTCAATTTAAGTTAACTTATTCTTTCTTCTGTCATTTCAAATCTACTGTTAAACAGTCTAGTGTATTTTTTATTTTAGTTATTATTCATTTTAATTAAGGAGTTTCCATTTGCTTTTATATTAATAACTTT
Organism: Mormoops blainvillei; assembly: GCA_004026545.1. Lineage (NCBI taxonomy): Eukaryota > Metazoa > Chordata > Mammalia > Chiroptera > Mormoopidae > Mormoops > Mormoops blainvillei. The sequence continues at coordinate 95,582 of PVJD01001524.1, forward strand.
TATCTGTTTACTGATATTCTTTGTTTGATGTGACATTGTCATCCTATCTTCCTTTATTTTAATCACATTTTCCTTTAGTTCTGTGAAAATATTTATAATGGCTACACTGAAGTCTTTTTCTGATAAATCTGACATCTCATAGATCTCACAGGCATCTTTTGTTTCCTGCTTCATTTTTCTCAGTGTGTATATCATGCTTTCCTATTTCTTGTCATGAAAGTTTCAAGTTTTGGTTGGAAACTGTACATTTTAGAAAATATATTGTAGCAACTCTGGGTACTATTCATTCCTCTTCATCTCTGGGTATGTCATTGTTATGTAAACCAAAAATTAATTTTAGACTGAAATAAAAAATAAAAAGGATTTATTGGCGCAAAAAGAACTTGTAGCCTAGGAATCGCAGATTTAGGTAGCAGCCCAACTTATGTTCAACCAGACAAAGGGGAGGTCACCTTTAAAATTGAACAGGCCTCCCAGGTTCTCAATTAGGCACATTTTATGTAAATGAAATATCCAATTGTGCAGTTCTGATTGGACAAACAGGTCTTAATCCATTGATAGAAAGACTAAGCCAGGGTTTCTCTGCAGTTGTTGACCCAAATGACATAAAGAAGCAGGTATAATTCAGGAAGTGGAAGAGTTCAGTCTGAGGTTCTTCCCAGTATACAAAGTATGTGAAGAGACTCAGATGACTGCTGGGCTCTTATTAATTATAAATTAAAACCCTGATTGGTCATGGGAGTTCTTCTCAGCAGATGGATTCCTTCTCAAGGTTCACATCAAAAGGATCTTTCTTCTCAGGATCCACCTTCATCTGTTGTATTTGTTTTAACGAAGTTTTAAAATATTATTTTAATAAAGTTCTTCCCTCTTCCCTTAAACACGATGTTAACCTTCTGGTTTTGCTCCTCTGGGTGACTGCTCTTCGGATATTCCCGTAGGCACCCAGGAACTATTGGGCGACTGTGGGAATATCCCTGGGTGGTAATACTTAGGCGGTGCTCTCTTTTCCTGACTGCTCCAGCCATTGAATTCCGCTTGCTTCTTGCTGATTTCTCTATTGTTTTTAAGAGAACCCTGGGGCTTGAATTGCTCTGTAAACCAATCCAATCACAATTTATTTCCTTTGAAAGAATAGTTTTTGATGTCAGTGTTTGATATTTGTAGAAACTTACTGAGGCTACTGCCACCTCTTTTATACCTAGATTCTCTCGTAAAATTTAGCTGGCTTACATTTTAGCTTCTCTCTTGAATCTCCTCCCAAGTCCTTTTCACCATACTTCTAACCGCTCTAAGAGAATGATCAGTCCTGAAATTTCCAAAGATATGTGGCAAATGAGGTCAGTTTTCGGAGCAGGAGTTTAGGAGCCATCTGTTTTATGATCTGTTTCTTCCCCCAGGCATAATTTCCAATAGGCGCGATGGAGCCAGGGTGGAAACAATGGCAAGCTTTCTTTGATACCTTAGCTGTAGAAGCTGATTGTTCCATGAGTAGAAGATTAACAACAGGGCTTTCTCAGCTTTCCTCTCCTGTAATGGAGCCACCACCTCATTTGCTGACAAGGATTATCAGAGTCCCGGCATCCTCAGCATTCTAAGCTCACTGTGTTACCCCCATTCTATCAAAGGAGGTGGCAGAAGAAGAAAGTCTCCATCATTAAAACACTCACTTAAGATTTACCCTTGTCACTGAGTAACTGGGACAGATTAATAAGCGCTGACATCCTGCTACTCCTGAGAAGAAAGAGATTGACTGGGAGGTGAGGTGGGTAGCAACATTCTGTTCCTGGCGGCAGTAGTCAGCAGGAAGCATCAGCCTCACTGCACTGCTAAGGCGGAGAGGAGTGGCTTTGGGTCAAATACTGCATACTCTCATTTGGTAACAACTTTTGAAAGATTTTCTTAAATAGATATGTGTTTATTATAGAATTGTCACCAGATGTATTAAAAGTTGTTTTATTATCATTTTCATCTGTATTAGGGAGCAACTCACCAGAGCTTCTCATACTGTTGTGTCAGAAGTTGATCTCTTGATATATTTTATTTTTTTCTGACAGCTTTTAACTGGGCCTTTATTCACTTTAGTTCATTAAAAAATGCTTGTCATAAAGATCTATTAAATAAAGTGACTACCCATACTATGTGAGATTAAAAACCACCTTCAGTGTGATATTTTTTTAAGAAGTATTTTTTTTTACAAAATCTTATTGACCACATAACAGTTATAAGAATTTCAATATAATGATGCATAAATCTTACTTTTAATATTATGTCATATAAATATACTTAAATTTCATTTATTGGAAGATATTTTTCCAACTGAGAAAAGTTTTGAGTTTTTCTTAAACATTTTAAGTACTGCTGCTTCAGTATTCATGCAGTTAGTAGCATCCTGCCCATAGCCCCTATCCATGATTAGTCCTGATTAAGTGAAAAAAATTCACTTAAATACATGTATGTGACAATACATATAGATGTGTGATTATATACCACATATAAAATATTATATGTATTATTACTTTACAAAATAAAGCCTAAATACATGATAATAAAATTTAATTTTTTAATAAAATGTCTGTTAATTGTGAATTTTAGATCAAAACCTCTAGAAAAACCATGATTTTGTTAAATATTTTTGATGGGACTAATATTGTTAAAATAGAAATTTAATTTGATTTTTATAATTTTTTCCAACACTAGAACAAAATTATACTTATTATGTGGGTCAAGAAAATAAATTAATTGTTTTAAAAGGTGACTGGACTTTGTTCCCAGATGGAAAAAATAAATAAAATTATTTAAAAATTAAGTTAACACATAAGTGTATATATATGTGTGTGTGTGTGTGTGTGTGTATGTGTGTGTGTTTAATATATGTATATTAAAATAAGTCATTAGTCAATGTTAGGGGAAATTAACCACATTTGAAACCAGAAAGAATAGGTGTTCTCAGTAAAGTAAGATGATAGAAATATTCATATGTACTTCTAATTTCAGGATGCTCTATTTAAAGAAAAACTATGAACAATGTATTAAAAATTTACTATATATGATGTATTCATTAGAAAGGTATTAGTTAAAAGACAGGAGTCTCTAAATTTGTGTTGAATAGGACACACCAGATACTTTTTCAACTATTTTAAAAGAGATTATATTTAAGCTCTGATCTGATAAACATCTATCTATAGTTAATTTAATTTTACCATTATGAGTATCTTGTTTCAATGTTCTGGCAGAAAGAAAAAATTGAACAGAGGTATAGAAGCCATTTGATTTTATACTTTTATTAGGCAAAATGTTGTACCCTGAGTAAATTTAAAATCAATGTTTTATATAATGAATTTTCAATATTATGTGGTATCTCTCTTTCAAGATTTGTTATTTAAATATGCACAAATATCTATATTAAAATCAAACAGACATCCCCAAAAACAAAAGACATGTATGCTCAGGCAGATATAGAAGCACATTTGCTTTATCATTTCTTTACTGAAAAACAGTCCTTGCATTGTAACTAAAATATTTTTCTAAGAAATATATTTGTAAAAGACTTCTCTCAGGGTGCATTATCTTAACCTCAACACACTTAGTAAACCAACAGCACTGTATTATAAAGAAGCATACTTCTCAGCATATAAAATATTGAAAAGCATATGAATTGAAATAAGGTAGTATATAGTGGTTCATTTAATATCTACTTCATTAATACTTATAATCCATTGATTTAAAATCCATCTTTATATCATGTGTAAAGCAAACTTATCCACAAATTTCAAATAATTTAAAAATAACACAATAAACATCCTAGATCACAAAACCTACAATGTTAACAGTCTTATCCTTAATTGTTTTATGAGAGGACATTAAAAAAATGCTGTGGTTTCATAGTTAGTTCTTTGATTAGCATGATAGAAAAAGTAGTGCAGAAAAATATACCTCGTGAACAAAAACACCATTTTTTTTTTCTGTTTGTAGTGCGTGACTACACATGTAGACAAGAACTAAAAAGAAATTCCAAATCTGGAGATTGTGTGTCTTTGTGTGTGTGTTTACATATGTTTCAGTTTTAAACTTCTACTGTTTCTTTCTCCCATTCTATTTGGCATCTAATAGAAATACAGTTTACAGCCAGATTTCTGACCAACCAATGCAAAACATCAAGAGAAATTGTTTGGCCAGTTATCATCCAAAGATAAATGTAAAAAGAAAGAGAAATTAAGGAGAGAGAATGGAAGAAGAAAAATTAAAATTAATAAAAAGAAGAAGAAAGGAGAAGAGAAGGAGACAAAATATAAGGCATAGATGACTATATTCACTTTGCAAGTTATTTTGTGAAAATGGGTGTCTGTATAATTGAGTGATAACTCAGAGATAGAGCAGATTGACAGAAGCGATTGTGACCCCAGAGACTATTATCCTTTGGGTGATATTGTCCCATGCTATTTTTAAAAAGAGATTCAAAGAAATTTGCTTGAGGATATCCTCACAATAGAAACCAACTTTTTTTCCTTTTTTCTTTTTATTACCAATCAGTTAAGAGTTAGTAGGGTAAATCATTCTTTACATTTTTCTGAAAGAAAGTAAAATAGGGGTTAGGGATATGATAATCTGTAATTAACTAATATTCAAGTAATTTAATTTTGTGCCAGTGGCTAATATTCTTATTTTGAAAGTATTTTAATTTAAAGACCGAATTCATTATTAAATATTTTTACTAGTTGAGAACACACTGGTGAAGTTGCAATCATCAAAAATTACAAAGAAATTAACAAAAAGAAGTTAAATTTTCTATATTGCACCACATATGCCTACCACTGAACCTGAAGTCTGATAGGAAAAGATATCTTCATTTAAGCATTTTATTACAAAATTTTCCAGTAATTATTTATTTTATTTTATTTTTATTTATTGTAATGAGAATTTAAGTGTCTTTGAGTAAATAAGATAGCCAGAAAGAATTTCTCTTTTACTTTCTTGTCACAGTTGGGTATACGGCATTGTAGTGCCCTTATATCTCAATCATAAAAAATTCAAAAATAGGTGTCACATTTTAAACAATTACTGAAAATTAAGGTCCTAGATATGTAATACTCTTGTGCTTCTATGTCTCAAAATTGTTTTATTTTACCTTGATGAGCTAAATCATTTTGGTATTATCCAATAAAACTTATCTTTTGCCTTTGCATTAAATGCTTTATATTAGAAAAGAGTATAGAGTAGGTCCAGTTACTGAAATTAACAAATGGGGAAAATATGATCTAATTTGCTTATAATGTGGTAAATAAAATAGGAAGCCTTTTCAGGTCGATATGTGCTACTTCAAAAATATATTTATGCATCAACTTTTTGCATTCAGTTTTGAAAAACCAAGAATACCTAATCATTCAAAGAAGAGACAATATTTGGTCTAATGGTTAAGAGGACAAAGAGATGAGTTTGACTCTTGATTCTACTGCCAGGTTTTATTACCTTTCATGTAATCACCCTAAAGCTGTATATCAAAATTAATTTTAAAAGGTAATAATCAATAAAAAAAATTTTACTTGAGCAAAACGGAGCTGCAGCCCAGGAGACAGATTCAAGTAGCAAACTAAATTTTGTTACATGGAGACAAAGAAAAGGCCGCCTTTTCCAGCAAAAGTTCCCACCTAGGTTCTTAATTTGATTCATGTTATGTAAATGAGGTATTCAAAGTGTGCAGTTATGATAGGACAGGGTAGGTCTCAACTGATAGGAAGATGAAACCGGGGTTTACCTCAGTTGTTGACTCAGTTGACATCAAACAAGTAAGTGGTAGTGCAGGAAGCTGAGAGGTCAGTGGGAGGTTCTTCCTAGCACTCAGAGTAGTGAGGGCCCCAGTCAGTAAATGGCTGCTAGACTCCTATTATTTATGAAATTTGGTCCTCACTGAACCATCGGAATCCATCTCCATAGATATATTCCTTCTCAGGAATGGCATCAAATGAATCTTTTTTTCTCTAGTTCCACAAGCTCAGTATACTCATAATTTAAAGAAGGCACTAATAAAAATAAAGCAAATACTAATGATTATTAGCCATTCCCTAACTTGTCCAAGAATTGACTAAATCACCAAGGATTATGATCCTCTTTTAAGAGTGAGATCAGTAACTGTTTTCATGTAGTATTAACAGTAACTTTTAATGTTGATATTAATACATATCTAGTGGTTATTATTAATTAATGAGATCATATTATTGTACATGTTTTTATAATGATCATCTAATAAATAGTTTCCAAGCTATATACAATTAGAAAGTTGAAGATTATATTTTATTTTCCAAATACATTTGTAATTCTTTTAATAGGAATTAATTTTTCCAAAAGTAAGAGGCCTACTTTATTTCCTCTTATCCATCCCCAATTCTCTGAATGTTTATTTTTTGATTAAAATTAAAACCAGATTAAAGAATAGATATCACAAGAGGCAGGCTCTTGATCTATGTCCTGCTGTTTCTAAATCTCTGCTTTTTATTCTAATTCTTCTTGGATTTAATTTAATATATTTCTTATTTCTTTTTCTCAGTGCCGCTTCTTGGATTGCCTTAAGTGAACAAATATGCTGGCAGTTTCAGATTAGAAGGGGTCACTTAAGTGGGGAAAAAATAAATGAGGAACCTTCAGTGCATCTTTTAGGGCAACAATCTTCTCTCCTTTTTGTTAGCTAAATGCAAGTAGTAGCAATCATATGCGTTTGTTAGTATGACTATTGTGTGACATAATATTAATCATTTTCCTGTGATATTTTAGCTTAATTAACATTGTATTTTATTTTTAACATTAAATTTCACTTGAATATCTTTTATTTATTACTGTTATGCAGTGTTGTTGCATGTAAGTAATTTAAGTATAGGAATCATTGGTCGTATGCTTCTGAATAAGAGATAAAGAATTAGAATAAGCCATGTATACATTTGTTGACCACTAGTTAATATACTAACAGGAATTATTTCAATGGTAAACATGGCATAGGTATTTCCCAATGAAACATAATGTATACAAAAGAGAGTAAAGGCAGTTGGTAGGCAATTACTCTGATTGAGTGCCTGGGAAGTGGAGATCACGTGAAGGAGTCACATACCATGGTCCTGTTGACTTAGGTTGAGAGATCCAGCTGACATGGAGGGAGGCATCTGGCAGAGACCTGAAGGACGCACAAAATAAGTTACATATAAACTGAATTCTTAAGATAAAAAAGGAGTTATCCCAGCAAAGAAGGTTGATGAGAGTTTTGCAAGGATAGAAAACACTAATTTTAAGCTCTCAAAGGCCAGAGACAGAGAATCACCATCAAAGAATTGAAGAGAGCTGTGTGGGGCCATAGAAGTAGTTGTGGGAAAAGAGAGTGAATATGTAATCAGAAACCAAACATAGATGACTTTGGAAATCATATAAATCATTTGAATTGTATTCTCAGTCCACTGGTTTATAGATCTGCTCTTGCTTTAAGAAAAAGCAATGAATGATGCTAGTTGACCAGGGCAGTCATGTCTTAGATATCTCAAAGCAGTCAAGGAAGAGATTATATACTTACCAGATGTGTTGTTTTCAGAGAAACATAGAAAATGGATATTTATTAATAAATCATTAACTTGTATACCTATTTTATATTGCTGAAAATTTTAAAAAGTAACCTGTAGGTTGTACAAAGAGAATGAAATAAACAATTTCTAGCAACTAAACAAGTAGGCCATCCCAAAGTCACTTGAGGCCTGAGTGAACCTCCTTTGGAGCTAAGGAAAAAAGAGAGGAGAGCTTGGAAAGGCCAAGGTCATTGGAGAGGGTTTATTCTGACATGCATGGCCCCCACTTTTAATCATCTATGTGCAGATGCAGCGCAGTGAAGTAGAATACTCTGCTTGGACACAGGAGTTAACTGCCTGAGGTGGAGTCATGGCTTTGCTAATGACCACCTGTGACACCTAAGTTATTTAAATTCTCAATATGCTTTTCCACAAAATAGAGATAATAATAGCCCTATTTCATCATAGACTTCTTCTGAGAATTAAATTAATTGGCATCTGTAAAGATGTTAAACAGTACGTAGAGTACAGGGAGCAGCAGTCTCGACTTGAGATTTAGCTCCTACTATTATTTCCGGATCTGAGGATGGAATACATTGGATTAGGTAGAATCATTTTGAAACTATTTGTCATAGCATGCCTCGCTAATGAAATCTTTTTAAATTCTTAAGTGTATGCATATTATCTACTTTTTAGTACATTTATCTACTATTACTATTGTGAAATGAGAAACTGAGAATACCAATAAACTCACAATATACTCACAAAATATATTCCAAACGGGAATATGTTTTACAGTGAATGTAGGTGTAAGTTACAATTATGACTGAAGAGTGGCTGCTACACTAGGACTATTTCCAATAAACAGGCATCTTGTGCCTTCAGAACCAGATCTGATTTTTTTTTTTTTTACTTTAAGAGCCAAAAACTCCTTGATCACATCAATTTTATAAAATTTACATGAAGTTTTCAGTACTGGCAATAATGATTTGTTGATGATGTTTTTGTAGTCCTTTAATATAACATGTTCTATCCCCCACAATAACCCTATAAAGCAGATAATACTTTTAATTATCTCTGCTTCACAGGTAGAGAAATTGATACATGGTAGGGACATATAAATTTTTCCAAAATCAAGCTCACTCAGCTAAATTAATTTTAAAACCAAGACTCTAATGCTAGAGGTTTGGCGTCATAGTTCACATTCTCTAAGGGTATGCCATGGGCACATGGAAGAATTTTATCAGGATAGTGGCATGATCGTATTTATGTTTTAGAAAGTCAATCTTGTTCTAACATACAGAAAAACTTGAAGCATAAAAAAACTGATGTACAGAGAAGAGTTAAAGATTCTTAAAGTGATTACAGAAGATCTAGAGTGAAGAGATAGTGAAGAAGTAAAATTAATATGGATTTGGGTATTGATTTGGCATTGGTGGAAAGGAAGATACAAGAGAGTGACCTCTTAAAATCTTTTAGGAAAATGTATGCATAGCAATACTACCTTTTCTTTGATTATACTTATCAGGTATTTTTTTCTGTTTCTCCCTAAATATGTGAACTTTAATTTAGTAAGGCATTAACTAGAGAAATGAATGTCTTACTGTTATAACTTACTGTTGCAGAAAGAAAGCATCTTATTTTTTTTATTGTTGTACAAGTACAGTTTTACCCATTTTCCCCCCACCATTTCCCCCGATCCTCCCATCTCCACCTCCCACCCTCATTCCTACCCCCTTTCGGCTTTGTCTATGAGTCCTTCGTGCATGTTCCTTGATTACCCATTCCCTGTTATTCCCTTTCCCCATCTCCTCTGGTTACTGTCAGTTTGTTCTTTATTTCAATGTCTCTAGTTATATTTTTCCTGCTTGCTTGTTCTGTTGATTAGCTTTGACCTACAAGTAAAATCATATGGTATCTGTCTTTCACTGCCTGGCTTATTTCACTTAGCATAATGCTCTCCAGTTCCATCCATGCTGTCACAATTGGTATGAGCTTGAAAGAAGGCATTTTAGAGTAATCAATTTTAAAGCTTTGTTACCAAACAGAGATTGGGTTCTTCTACCCACAACCCATAAATTCCAGAGGCAGAGATTTGGTGAAAAAGGGAAGGAGTCTTTTATTCAAAAGCTACACAGTTTTGGAAGAATGGCAGGTTTCACTTCAGAGCCCCTGCTCTCCAGAACACCCAGAAAAAAATACTCCTCCACTCTCTACCAGAGCAATCCAAGGCTGCATCCAGAGTTCCTTTATCCATTTAAAAATGCCATCATTTGGAAAACGTAGGTGGCTGCAGCATGATTATCCAAGCAGCTTAACTCACCCTTAGTCACATTCTGGCCTTGGGCATTTTACTGGAGTCTGAAAGCAAGCACTGTGCACAGCCATGCAACTGTTGCAGCGCCCTTTAAAAGTGGTGGCCATGCATGTCAGAATAAACCCTCTCCAAGGGGCCCGGGGCCACTGCCAGATGAGCCTGCTAATGTGTGCTGCAATCCTCTAAGTTTGGCGTCCTTATAAAAAGGGGGAATCCAGAGACTGGGACACATATATACAGGAGAATAGCATGTGAAGGTGAAGCCAGACATACGACTGATGTTTCTACAAGGCAAGGAAAACCAGAGTGCCAGCAAGCACGAGATGCTGAATGAGAAACATGAAAGAGGTATTTCTCACAGCCTTCAGAATGACCAATTTTGCTGACACCTCGATAGCAGGCTTGTCATGTCCAGAACTGAGACGACAAATTTATTTATCTCATCTATTCTACCAAGTTTGTGATACTTTGTTATGGTAGTCCTAACAAACTAATCCATATATAAATATGGAATATATATATATATATATATACACACACACACGCATACTCATATACACACACATTTAAGTAGTTTTAAATATGTTAATTTATAGATATTTACACTGGATTTCCTTTATATTACAAATTGTGCCCTTGCTTCTCTTTGCTATTTATATATTAGCTAGATGAAATATAATATTAACATAAGACTAAGTTTCATTGCAATGCTTTTCAAATGTTGAAAGTTAATTGAAACTATTTGGAAACAATCCATTGTTGTTAAAGAGGTTATATCAAGCTAACTATGTAACATTGAAGCCATAAATTAACTCTTCTGAGTCTCAATTTCCCCATAATGTATAACATAATCTTTGAATTAAAAGATCTATATGAATCTTTCTAATTATAAATTTTATAATATGTAATATATTTTTAAGGATCTTCACATGTTATGAAGTTAGATATACTCGGTAAACTACTTCACTACTCCTCAATCTAAGTTGCATAATAATGGCTTGGAATTCTTAACATAATGCAGATTCTGAGTCACTGAATCTGCTGTGGTCCTGAGATTTTGCATTACTAGCAACCTCCCAGGTCACCTTTATGCTGCTGGTTCTGGACTACATTTATGTAGCAGGGCTTTTAACTTTTGCATGGTTATCACATGAGTTTTATCTTCATCCTTAGGCAGGCTGTAATTTTTTTTTAATTCTTAAAATTAAATTTTCTTGATCTGATTATTTATAATTATAACAGTGACATAAATTATAATAAAAAAGCAACATTTGTTAATCATCTATTGACTGTTTATTATTTTGTAAGCAGATTAAGCTAGAGGAGGATAAAATTATTGCCAAAGTGGTTGTGCCAGGCTATGACCCCGTTCTAACTCCAATTCCTACCTCCTGTACCACTGCTTTGACCACCATTCTATACGCATACATGAGTGTATGTATTCGTGTGTCGTCATATGTATGTATGTATGTATTCTTTCTCTGAGACCATTTCAGGTACTATTTTAAAATTTAGGAACTATTTTTTCTCTGTTTCCCATCTCTACATTCAATGACTTTACTATCTGCTTTCCTAACTTTTTCATTTTTTCTCTGTTATGACCTCAGCCTCTAATTGCTTCATGTTTTCTAGTTTCCTCATAATTGCAGATTTATTAACCAGTCACCTCTGTCAATTAAATTCTACCCTTTGTACCAATTAAATTGCTAAATCTCTTGGCTTCTCCATGCTCATCAGGCCAATCTATGTTTTGCAGCTGATGCTCTATAATTCCTCATCTATTGGTTCTATCCTTTTACAGCAGCCATTCCAATGAAGTTTCATAAAAATCAGTTTATTTTAGATGTATATCAGACCAAGTATCTTACTTATAAAAACTTACTATCCCCTTTACCTGTTCATTACCAAAAATTACACTATTTTTAAATGAAAAGTATGTATTTTTAAATAAAAGTTATAATATTGACAAATCAATAAATGTAATACCTCACATAAACCAAAGGAAAAATAAAAATCACATGATCATATCAAAAGATACTGAAAAAGCATTTGACAAGGTACAGCACCCATTTATGATAAAAACACTCAGCAAGTGGGAATAAAGGATGCATACCTCAACATAATAAAGGCTATATATGAGAAACCTACATCCAACATTATACTGAATGGGCCAAAACTAAGAGTTTTCCACTAAGATTGGGAGCAAGACAGGGATGTTCTCTTTCACCATGCCTATTCAACATAGTATTAGAAGTACTAGCCATAGCCATCAGACAAGAAAAAGAAATAAAAGGCATCCAAATTGAAAAAGAGGAAGTAAAACTTTTTTGTTTGCAGATGACATGATAGTGTACATAATAAACCCGATAGATTCCATCAAAAAATACTTGACCTAATAAGTGAATTTGGCAAAATAGCAGGATACAAAGTCCATAATCAGAAATCAAAGGCATTTTTGTACACCAACAATAAAACATCAGAATCAGAAGTCAGGGGAAAACCGTTTACTGTAGCAACAAGAAAAATAAAGTACTAGGACCAAATGTAACCAAGGAGGCTAAGCCCTATACTCAGAAAACTATAAAACACTAAAGAAAGAAAGAAAAGAAGACACAAATAAATGGAAGTATATACCATGTTCAAGGATTGGAAGAAATAACATCATCAAAATGTCCGTACTACCCAAAGCAATTTATAGATTCAGTGCAATCCCTATTAAAATACCAGTGACATATTTCACGGACATAGAACAAACATTTCAAAAATTTATATGGAATCATAAATGACCCCAAATAGCTGCAGCAATTTTGAGAAAGTAGAACAAAATAGGGATCACAATACCTGATATCAAAGTATATTATAAGGTCACCGTAATCAAAGCAGTCTGGTACTGGCATTAGAACAGACACATAGATCAATGAAACAGAATAGAGAGCCCAGAAATAAATCCATGTCTCTATGGTCAATTAATATTTGACAAAGGGGGCAGAGCAGAAGCATAAAATGGAGTAAAAATAGCCTCTTCAACAAATGGTGTGGGGGGTTTAGACAGTTACATGCAAAAAAATGAAATTTGACCACCGACTTACATTAAACCCAAAAATAAACACAAGATGGATAATGGCTTTAAATATAAGTCATGGCACCATAAAAGTCCTAGAGGAGAGCATAGGCAGGAAAATATCAGATATTCCATGCAGCAATATTTTCACCAGTATGTCCCTTAAAGCCAGGGACATAAAGGAAAGAATAAATAAATGAGACTTCATCAAAATAAGAAACTTCTGCACAGCTAGAGAAAAATCAGCAAAATGAAAAGGGAACCAACTGTATGGGGAAATATATGTGCCAATCATACCTTGGATGAGGGTTTGATCTCCAAAATGTATAAAGAGCTCACATTACTCCACTACAGGAAGACAAACAACCCAATTTAAAAATGGGCAAAGGACGTGAACAGACCTTCAAGGAGGACCTACAGAGGGCCCAGGAACATATGAAAGGATGCTCAGCATCACTAACCATCAGAGAGATGCAAGTTAAAACCACAACGAGATACCACTTCACACCAGCCACAATAGCCATCATTAACCAATCAACAAACAATAAGTGCTGGCGAGGACGTGGAGAAAAGGGAACCATAGTACACTGTTGGTGGGAAGGCAGGTTGGTGCAGCCACTGTGAAAAACAATTTGGAATTTCCTCAAAAAACTAAAAATGGAACTGCCTTTTGACCAAGCAATTCCACTGCTATAATTATACCTTAAGAATCCTGAAACACTGATTCAAAAGAACCTGTGCACCTCAATGTTCACAGCAGCACAATTTACAATAGCCAAGAATTGGAAGCAAACTAAGTGCCCAACAGTAAATGAGTGGATCAAAAAACTATTGTACGTTTACACAATGGAATACTACTCAGCAGAAAGAAACAAAGAGTCCCTACCCTTCACAACAGCATGGATGGAACTGGATAGCATTATGCTAAGTGAAATAAGCCAGGCAGTGAAAGACAGATAGCATATGATCTCACCTATAAGTGGAACAAAATCACCAAAATAAGCAAGCAAAGTATAACCAGCAACATTGAACTAAAAAACAAACTGACAATAACCAGAGGGGTGGAAGGAGTAAGATAACAGGGGAAAAGGAGGGAAAGGGTCATTTTTCAGAAATGAAATATCATTAAAATGAGATATCATAGTCCCAAGACAGAAAAATAAATTTATATTTAAGAATTTTCTAATGACTTGTAGCTAGGTATGGAATTAATTCACAAGATTAATGCATTTACCAGGAAACAAAGTAAAAGTAATTTTAAGTATGCCTTCCTGTGCACAAATAAGACTTGACTGTAAAATAATCTATTTGAAATATAGTCTGGTTGGTAAGAAAACATTTATTTGAAAAAGGAGTATTATTATATTTCAGTTTTTTTTCCCATTCCTAAAAGTTTCTCTGCTCCACTTTTTTATTGTTTATTCTGTTAATGTTGTCCCTATAGTTTTCCCTATAAGCCCCACTCCACCCAGCTCAACCCTCTCTCCCATAGTCAATCCCCTCTCTGTTGTGCATGTCCATGAGTCATTCATACATGTTCTTTGACTAATCCCTTCTCCTTTCTTCCACTATTTCCTCCACTCTCTATCCTCCTACAGTTATCAGGCTGTTCCATGTTCCCATTTCTCTGGGTTTTTTTTCCCCTCATTATTTAATTTTGTTCATTAGATTCCAGTTATAATTGAGCATATATGGTATTTGACTTTCCCCAACTGGCTTATTTCATTTGGCATAATAGTTTCTAGTTCCATCCATGCTGTTATGAAAGGTAGGACTTTTTCTTTATTATTGCTACATAGTGTTCTATTGCATAAATGTACCACAGTTTTCAATCCACTCATCTACTGATGGGTACTTGGGCTGTTTCCAACACTTAGGTATTGTAAGTAGCACTGCTCTGAACATACGGTTGCATAAGTTATTTTGAATTGGTGTTTCAGGATTCTTAGAGTATATTCACAGCAGTGGAATTGCTAGGTCATAAAGCAGTTCCATTTTTATTTTTAGGAAATTGTACACTGTTTTCCACAGTAGATGTATCAGTCTGCATTCCCACCAACAGTACACTTGAATTCCCTTTTCTCTACACCCTCATCAGCACTCATTGTTTCTTGATTTATTAGTGATGGCTATTCTGACAGGTATGAGGTAATATTTCATTATGGTTTTAATATGCATCTCTCTGATGGCTAGCAATGTTGAGAATTTTTTTCATAAGCCTATGGGCCATCTGTATGTCCTCCTTTGAGAAGCGTCTCTTCAGGTCCTTTGTCCATTTTTTTTAATTGGGCTGTTTGTCTTTCTGGTGTTGAGTCATGAGAGTTCTTTATATGTTTTGAAGATTAAGCCCCTGCCCAATGTATCATGGGCAAATATGTTCTCCTATACAGTTGATTCCTTTTTCATTTTTATGATCATTTCTTTAGTCAGGCAGAAGCTTTTCAATTTTATGTAGTCCCATTTGTTTAATTTTTCCTTTATTTCTCTTGTGCTAGGAGATAAATTGGCAAAAATATTGCTACATGGAATGTCTGTAATTTTATTGCCTATATTTTCTGATAGGATTTTATGATGTCACAACTTATATTTAAGTCTTTTATCCATTTTGAGCTTATTCTGATGTGTGGTGTAAGGTGATCTAGTTTCATTTTTTTGCATGTACCACTCCAGTTCATCCAAAATCATTTATTGAAGAGACTGTTTTACTCCATCGTATGCTTATGCCCCCTTTGTCAAATACTAATCGACCATAGAGACACAGATTTATTTCTGGGTTCTTTATTCTGTCTCATTAATCTATGTGTCTGTTCTTATGCCAATACCAGACTATTTTGATTACAGTGGCCTTGTAGTATAGTTTGATGTCAGGTATTGTGATCTCTCCAGTTTTGTCCTTTGAAAGGATTGCTGAGGCTATCCAGGGTCATTTTTGGTTTCATACAAATTTTTGGAATATTTGTTCCAGATCTGTGAAATATGCCATTGGTATTTTAATAAGAATTTTGTTGAATCTATAGATTGCTTTGTGTAGTATGGATATTTTAATGATGTTAATTCTTCCAATCCATGAACATGGTATATGTTTCCATTTATTTGTATCTTACCCAATTTATTTCTTCAGTGTTCTATACTTTTCTGAGTACAGACAGTTTACATCCTTGCGTAAATTTATCCCCAGTTATTTTATTTTTCTCATTGCTATTTTTAATGGAATTTTTTTCTTAGATTTTCTTTGATTATTCATTGCTAGTGTACTGGAATGTGATCAATTTCTAAATATTGACTTCGTATTATGCTACTTTGTGGAATTCACTTATTAGATTTAGTAGTATTTGGTGGAGATTATAGGGTTTTCAGTACACTATGATATCATCTATGAATTATGACAGTTTTACCTCCTCTTTTCCAATTTGGATGCCTTTTTTTCTAGTCTAATTAATGTTGCTAAAACTTTTAGAACTATGTTATATAGAAATGGCAAAAGCAAGAGCCCTTGTCTGTTCCTGATCTTAAGAAAAATGGTTTTAGTTTTTGTCCTTTGAGTATGTTGTTGGCAGTAGGTTTCTTGTATGTGACTTTCACTATGTTGAGGTATTTCCCCCCATTCCCACTTTGCTGAGTGTTTTTATCATAAATGGGTTCTGGATTTTATCAAATGCTTTTTCAGCATCTATTGATATGATCATGTGATTTTCATCTTTCATTTTCTTTATGTGATGTATTACATTAATTTATTTGCTAATGTTATACCCTCTTTATATCCATGGAATAAATCCCACTTGATTGAGGTATCTGATCTGTTTAATATTATATTGCTGGGTCCAGTTTGCCAATGTATTATTGAGGATTTTAGCATCTATGTACTTCAGAGATGTTGCCCTGTAATTTTCTTTGTTGTGTCTTTACCTGGTTTTGGACTTAAGATAATACTGGCCTTGTAAAAAGAGGTTGAAAGTTTTCCCTCTTCTTGAATTTTTTGGACTAGTTTGAGAAGGATAGGCGTTAGTTCTTCATGAATGTTTGGTAAAATTTGTTTGTGAAGCCATCCAGTTCACTCCTATAGTGTGCTGGGAGTTTCTTGATTATGGCTTCAATTTCACTAGCTGTTATTGGTCTGTTCAGGCTTTCTGCTTCTTTCTAATTCAGTTTTGGGAGAATGTGGGTCTTCAGAAATGTGTCCATTTCATCTAGGTTGTCTAGTTTCTTGGCATGAAGTTGTTCATAGTAAATTCTTCAAATCCTTTTTATTTATGTGTTATCAGTTGTTACTTCTCTTTTGTTTCTGATTTTATTTATTTGGGTCTTCTGTCTTTTTTTCTTTTTGAGTCTGTCTAAAACTTTGTCAATTTTATTTATCTTTTCCAAGAACCATCTCCATCATTCATTGATTCTTTGAGTTGTTTTTTTTAGTCTCTATGTCATCTAACTTTGTCCTAATCTTGATTATTTCCTTCCTTCCACTCACTCTGGTCTTTATTTTTTGTTGCCCCTCTCATCCTTTTAGATGTAGGGTTAGTTGTTTATTTGAGATTTTTCTCTCTTCTTCAGGTAGGTTTGTATTGCTATGAACTTCTCTCTCAGGACTGTCTTCACTGTGTCCCATAGGTTTTGGGTTGTTGTGTGTTTACTTTCATTCATTTCCAGGTATTTTTAAAAATTTCTTCCTTGATCTCATTGTTAACCCATTCATATTTAATAACATGTTATTCAGTCTCCATGTATTTGAATGTTTTTAACTTTTTCACTTGAGGTCAATTTCTAACCATTGTGATCTGAGAAGGTGCTTGACATGATCTTTTATTTTTTTTCCCTCCTTCTTGCTTTGTATTTCTTTAATTTATTTTTTTATTGTTGTTCAAGCACAGTTATCGCCACTTTCCCTCAACACCCCATTGTTGACAGTGGGGTGTTAAAATCCCCTAAGATGACTGTATTGCTATCTCTCTCAAAGTCCTCCAAGATTTTCCTTATATATTTATGTGCTCCTTGTTAGTTGCATATATTTTTACAAGAGTTACATACTCTTGCTGGACAACTCACTTAAGTATTGTGTATTGGTCTTCTTTGTCTATTGTCATGGCTTTTGTTTTGAAGGCTAATTTGTCTGATATAAGTATTGCTACCCCAGCTTTTTTTTCATGTCCATTTGCTTGGAATATACATTTTTTCCATCCATTCAGTTTCAACCTGTTTAGATCATTTGCTCAGAAGTGAGTCTCTTGTAGATAGCATACATGTGTATCATGTTTATTTATCCACTTAGCTCTAAATCTATGCCTTTTGATTGGAGCACTTAATCCACTTACCTTTAAGGTTATTATTGTTCATTGACCTTTTTTCCCTTTGTGCTTGTGTTCCTCATTCTCTCTCTCTTTATTAATTATTTTTAAACAGTCCCTTTCGCATGCCTTGCAGTATTGGCTTGGTGGAGGTATACTCTTTTAGCTTTCTCTTGTGTGGGAAGAGCTATATTTCACCTTCCATTTTAAATGGGAGCCTTGCTGTGTAGAGTAGTCTTGGTTGCATATCCTTGCTTTTCATTACTTGAAATATGGCATGCCAGTTTCTTCTGGATTATAGTATTTCTGTTGAGAAATCAGCTGAAAACCTTATTAGAGCTCTCTCTCTTGAATGTTACTACTGTTTCTCCCTTGTTACCTTTAGGATTCTCTCTTTGTCTTTAAATTTTGTCTTTTTAATTCTGTTGTGTCTTGGATTAGGCCTCTTTGGGTTCACCTTGATTGGACCCTGCTGTGTTTCCTGAACTTGTATGACTTTTTTTTTGTCACCAAGTTATGGGAGTTTTTTGTCATTAATTTTTTTTCACAGGTTTTCTGTCCCTTGGTCCTTTTCTTCTCCTTCTAGTATTCCTATGATGTGAATATTATGTTTCATATTGTCCCCCAGCTCTCTTAAAGTATATTTGTTCTTTTTGAGTCTTTTTTGTTTTGTTTTGTTACTCTGGGTATTTTTTTTTCTACCTTATCTTCTAGCTTGCTGATTCAGTGCTCTGCTTCATCTAGTCTGTTTTTAATTTCTTCTAGTGTATTGTTCATTTCAGATATCGTATTCTTCCTTTCTCCCTGATTTTTATACATAGTTTCTATGCCTTTTTTCAAGCTGTTGTAGTTCCAGCTAAGTCCCTTGTAGCTCCCATAAAATTTCCTGTAGTTCTTACTGAGTTCCCTGAACATCCTTATAACTATTATTTTGAGCTCTATGTCTGATAGATCACTTGCTACAATTTCATTTAACTCTTTTTCTGGTGATTCCTCCTCTCCCTTTGATTGGGTTTATTTTCTCCATCTTCCCATTTTAGGTGACTCTTTTTGTTTGTTTCTGCATCTCAGATTGCTCGGCCTTACTGCTTATCTTTATAACATGGCCTTATGTGGTTCTGTGGGACTCAGTGGTGCTGTCTCTTTGATCTCCTGATCTAGATGCTCTAGAGATGTTCTTTATTCAGCTTGTGTGTGCTCTCTTATTGTACTTGGGCTTTGATTACAGATGGCTCATTCTTTCATTGCTTGTTCACTCTGGTTGGCTGACTGAGAGTCCCAACCCCCACCACATCTCTATGCTATTGTGCAGATGCTGGCAGAACAAACCAAAACTACACAGAAAACCAAATTCAAGCCAGCAAAAATACCCCTGCACAATATCAGGAATATCAATAGCAAAGGAACAAAGATTAATAAAGGTGGAAAGAGATTAAAAGTATAAAATAATAAAAAAAGAGTATGAGATTACTGAGAGAAAAATAATTTTGGGAGGAATGAGGGAGGAGCAATAATAAGAGAAGGTAATATATTCAAGGCAACAAAATGCAGATAATAAATTTAAAACATAACTAAAAAGTGGAAGGGTGATGGCAAAATGGAGTAAGAAAGGAGAAGAGTGCACTATGAAATCTGAAATAAAATTTGAAAAAATATAAACCAATAGAAACAAAATTGAAGAAAAACCACAACAGGGTCAATAACAATGACAGGTGAGCAAATATTAATAAAGGTGGAAAGAGAATAAGAATATTATAATAAAGAGAAATGACAGTATGAGATATCTACATTTAAAGAAATGAATTTGAGAGGATAAAAGGAGTAGAAATAAAAAGAGTAATCAACAGAATCCAGACTAAGGAAGGAAAACAGTGAAATTCCACATTCAATAAGCAAGTGTGGGAGGAAAGAAAAATGAAGCAAGATAGGGAGAGAGTAATTTATGAGATTTGAAATAAAAAATAGTGAACAAATAAGAATACAATTGAAGAAAACCAACTACAACTGCAATATCCTTGCCAAATAAGCAACAATTAATAAAGGTGGAAAGAAAATAAGAATATTAAAGAAAGGGAAAAATAATGTGAGCTGGCTAAAGGGAAATCATTTTGAGAGGACAGAGGGAGGAGAAAGAGTAACAGTAAGGAAAAAGACTAAGATGTAGAAAAGGGGGAAGTAAAATTTAAAATGAAAATAAGGAAGGTCAGGAAGAAGGCAGAATGGAATAATAAAAGGAAATGGTACAATGTTAAATTTGAAATGAAAGTAAAATAAAAATCTAAATTAAAAGAATAAAAGGGAAAAATAGTGAATTAGTTGGAATACAATTGAAGAAAAAGAAAAGTGTTAAAAGGCTATGTGAGAGGAAAAAATTGACACAATTCTGAGGAAAAACAAGGTGGAATTTGTCTCAGCAGAGTTTGATCTTTTCCTTCTCCTTTTTCTGGATCTGCCTCTGGCTTGTTATCAGCTCAATGTGTGGAGTGGGTAATCCAACTTCTGGCAGCAGCACAGGTACCACCTTTACTTGTCTCAAGAGGAGGCTTCCATTGCAATCAGGATGGTAGAAACTGTTGGTATCCCCTGGGAGGCATTGTTCAGTCTTCTGGGAATATTGTCGGTGAGTTCCCCTGCCCCTGCACCATTTGCCTTGGTCTGCCCCAGCTTATTTCCAATAATGTATAGTTTCTGATGAACTAGCTGTCCATTTCAAGGGAGGGGCCAATCCGTGTAAGAGTGTCAGCTCTTTCCTGCTTGGTGCTAAAAGCAGCTCTGTGTACGCACTGAGGCTTGGCAGGATGCTGACTCCCCCTTGCTGCACCAATTTCTGATCTCCCTGCCTTGCTGGCCTCAGTGGAATAGAGCCCTAAGAACCAGTGTATTTTGTCTCCCTGAGAGAAGTACAAACTAAGCCCTTTTGGGGTTTCTCTACCTGTCTTTCTCCTGTGGATATGCACACTGCAGGGGTTCTTGAGCCAGTCCTGCCTGTTCTGCAGAGCTTTCCCATTGGATGCCATGCTTGCAGTCCTGGAGGAGACAAAGACCGGGTATGTCCTTCCATTCCCAGAGGTTTGAACTCTGCCAGGGAAGGGGCTTTCTGCCTGGCTGTAAAGAATCTAAGGTGCCCAACACTTGCCTGTTTAATGTCCAGCCTACTGTACTCACTGTAGACACAGTCCTGAGTTCTCAGTTTTGCATAGCCCTCACTTGCTAACCGCACTGAGCTGGGGCCAAGATATCCCTTTGCTGTGCAACCTTCTAAACCCCCTGCCCAGCTTTATTCAGTGGGAGCAAACTGAGTTTTCAGTCTTGTTCTTTTGCTGACAGGGCAGCTGCACATGGGGTCCCTGCTCAGCACACTTCAGCTCCCCTTTCAAAAGTGTCTCTGTGGCACACCACTGCTACCAAGTTACTGTCTGGTTGTCCATGCACACCACCTGTCCATAAAGCCAAAAGTCTCTCAAGTCATGGCTGGCCACAGCCTGCCTTCACCTCACCCAGGTGCAGCCCCTTACTGTTTTGAAAAAAAAGAGTCCCTCTCTCTCTCTCTCTCTGGCTCTCTTCCAGTTGGCATTTGCCATTGCAGCTATGGATGTGCTGCTGTGTGTGTGTAGCCTGGATCTCGCCAACTTTGTATATCATCCCAAGTCACTCCCAGCTCGGGCCTGGCAGTTCCCTATGTGGGACTGGGGCCCTCTGCCCTGGGATGGGGGGGAGCCACACAGCTGCAATTTCTGACTCGTCTCTCTGCCACTGCAGGTGCAACATATTGGGCATTTCCCCTTCAATTTATAAACTCCACTTACCACCCATAGTGAAGTGTCTTCTGTACACCTTGGCTTCATACTTCATATCAGCTAAGATTCCACTGATTCCTCAGGTGTTTGTTGGGAGATCAGCCAAGAATCCCAGTTGGGAACAAGAGCAAGTGGACTCAACATCCATCTACTTGGTCATCATCTTCTCCACTTTCCCTGCTCCACTTTCAAATGATTCCAAGTAATGTTAAACATTGAGAAAAATTCTAGGTCCCAGTATTCTT
Source organism: Mormoops blainvillei (assembly GCA_004026545.1). Taxonomy (NCBI): domain Eukaryota; kingdom Metazoa; phylum Chordata; class Mammalia; order Chiroptera; family Mormoopidae; genus Mormoops; species Mormoops blainvillei. The sequence goes on from PVJD01001524.1 coordinate 117,822, forward strand.
CATTATCATTAAACATTTATTCAGTACACTGTTAATTGTCAAGCTGCTAAAATGTTTATTTGTTGCACCGTGAATTTTAATCACTTGTCTCTACTTTCAAAGCCTCCTTTCATGGCACTTCCATACCTGCAAACCCTTATCTGCTGTGGTGTTTAGGCAAAGATCCTTTCTATCAGATTAATCTGCCATTTTGCCATACCTTATTGGTTCAAAAGTGAGGTACAACAAAGTCGAGTGCAGATATAAACAACTAGAACATTAACAGAATCACAAAAATGGAGATCACATTGAGGGTTATCAGTGGGGAGGGATAAGGGGAGAATGGGAGAAAAGGTACAGGGAATAAGAACCATAATTGGTAGGTACAAAATAAACAGGGGGAGGTTAAGGACAGTATAGAGAATGGAGAGGCCGCAGAACTTATATGTATGACACATGGACATGAACTAAGGGTGGGGGGGATGCTAGAGGGAGGGGGTGCAGGGTGGAGGAGGATAAAAGGGAGACAGAAAATGGGACAATTGTAATAGCATAATCAATAAAATATACTTAAAAAAGATTTGTAGAAATCACTATGGTGTGCAATTGAAACAGCTAAATGTATAGAAAGATTAGACAGTGACCAATTCCATGTATGATAAAAATTAGAAGAAAAAAGAAATTAAGTCAATAATCTTGATCTCAATGAAGGATAAAGTCTTTGTGAAGAAAACTGTGGAATTGGTACATACTGGGTTTTCAAATATTTGAAAAATAAAGGAAAAGGATATGGTACAGAGAATAATTTTTGATGTAGAAAAGAAGATGGGTGTATTAAATAATCAAGATTTTGAATATAGCGATAAAGCTAGAATGAAGAATACAGAGATAGTTTTTTAAGGAGAGTCATTTCCATTTGTTATACAGATTATGAAAGAGTAATAGTACAATATACAGAGAATTTTTTCATGTTCTGTTCTAAAGTGAAAAGCTTCAGTTTTTTAATATTACTTTAATCTGTGTTCTAATCTTCAACAAATTTAGACATCTCATTGTTACCTCCACATTTTAAAATAATATTTTTACATTTTCAAAATTATACTTTACATTCAATATTATTTTGTGTTAGTTTCAGGGATATAGCATATTATTTAGACATTTATATACATTTTGAAGTAATCTCTTCAGTAAGTCTAATACCTACCTATCACCAAAATTCGTTATTATATAAAATATTATTGACTCTAGTCCTTATGATGTTTATGTAATTATGATATTTCTTTCCTTAAGAATGCCCAATCAGGTCTTTATATTTTTTTTCTTATATTCATTATTTAAGACCTAAATCTTATAACACTGTATTCATGAATGTTTCTATAAATTACCAGCCATCAATCTTTGTAAAAGCACTAATTTATAGTTTCTGATGTGAATTCTAAAATGTAAGATAATTGAGGTGAAAGATTTTTTTTATGGTGTTGTCTCCAGGACTTGGGATTATACATGTATACTATATGTGTATTTTGTTCTCATTCAATGATCAAATAAATGAATTAATGTTGGAATTAAAAAAAAATATTTTATTTATTTTTAGAGAGAGGGAAAGAGAGAGAGAGAGAGAGAGAGAGGAAGAGAAACATTGATGTGAGAGAAACATCGATTGGTTTCTTCTCTTACACTCACCGACTGGGGACTGAATCCACAAGTTGGGCATGTGCCCTGATCTGGAATTGAACATGTGACCTTTTGCCCTATGAGATGACATTTAACCAAATGAGCTACACCAGTCAGGGCTGAAATGTTTATAAAAATTAAATTAACTATAATATTAATTGGAATATCATCTAGATTAAAATATTGAAGAAACTAAATATTAAATTGTTTAAAGGTGAGAAAACATAAACAAATTTGTGGGAAGAAACTCATAATGTAAATCTAAGAAATTTTGTACAATATTAATATTCTGTATGGTTGTAAAAAAGCACTGTACTAAAATTTATATTTAAGATCAGAAATAAAATAAGCTATTACTAATAATAACTATGTAATTTTTAAAAGGCAATTATTTTAATTGTAAAGTATTTTCACTAGAACAATAACACTCATGGTTAAAAATAAAAACATTATGATAGTAAGTTTGTCTGACATGTAAATATTATATATTTTACATATGTTATATGTCTAGGCCAAATAACGCCCAACCCCAAAGATGTACACACACTAATTTTTGGAGTATATCCGTTACATAACAAGAGATATTCTGTAGCTAGAATTAAATTTGTTAATCAGTTGACCTTTAAACAGGGAGGTAATCTTAAATTAGCCATGGTTCCTATATAACCATTAGGGTTCTTAAAAGATGGAAGAGAGAGGCAGAACAGTCAGCCAGAGTTACTGCAGAAGATGAGGCAGAGGAAAGATGAAGCAAAAAGTTCAGTGGAAGGTCAGGCACAAAAGAACTCGGTGCACTTTTGCAATTCTGAGATGAAGAAGGCTATAATCCAGCAAGCGCCGGCAGCCTCGAGAAATGAGGAAAAGCTCCCAGACACTAAACAGAAATAGGACCTCTGTCCTACAACTGCTTGCAACTCAAATTTGTCAACAATTTGCATTAACCTGGAAGCATATTCTTCCCCAGAGCTTGCAGAAAAGAACACAACCACGTAGACCCCTTGATTATAGTCTTGAGAGGCTAAGCTGAATTCCAGTTGAGCTCACTGGAAGTGCAGAAATAGGAGATAATAAGTGGGTGTTGTTTAAACACTTAAGTTTGTGGTAATTTCTTTTTTTTAACTTTTTTCTATTGTTGTTCAAGTACAGCTTTGTCCATTTCCCTCCATCACTCACCCTCCACCCTCAACCCCAATCCCCCTCGACTTTGTCCATGAGTCCCCCACATATGTTCCTTGACCACCATTCCCCTATTATTCCTGGTCTTCCCCTCCCTCCTCTCCTCTCTTCACTGTCAGTTTGTTCTTCAATGTCTCCAGTTATATTTAACTTGCTTGTTTGTTCTGTTGATAAGTTTCCACTTATAGGTGAAATCCTACGATATTTGTCATTTACTGTCTGGCTTATTTCACTTAGCATAATACTCTCCAGATCCATTCATGCTGTCACGAATGGTAGGAGCTCCTTCTTTCTTTCTGCTGCATAGTATTCCATTGAGTAAATTTCATTCATTTACTGATGGGCACCTAGGTCGCTTTCAACACTTGGCTATTGTAAATTGTGCTGTTATGAACATTGGGGTAATAGGTTCTTTTGAATTGGTGTTTCTGGATTTTTAGGCTATAATCTCAGCAGTGGAATTGTTGGATCAAAAGGCATTTCCATTTTTAGTTTTCTGAGGTAATTTCATTCTGTTTTCCATAGCGGCAGCACCAGTCTGCATTCCCATCAACAGTGCACTAGGGTTCCCTTTTCCCCAAATCCTCACCAGCATTTGTTTGTTGATTTGTTAATGATGGCTAGTCTGTCTGGTGTGAAGTGGTATCTCATTGTGGTTTCAATTTGCATCTCTCTGATGGCAAATGATGCTGAGCATCCTTTCATGTGTCTCTGGGTCCTCAGTAAGTCCTTGGAGAAGTGCCTGTTTAGGTTCTTTGTCAATTTTTTAATTGGATTGTTTGTCTTTCTAGAGTGGAGTTGTGTGAATTCTTTATATATTTTGGAGATCAAACCCTTTTCTGAGGTATCATAGGCAAATATATTTTCCCATACAGTTGGTTCCTTTTTCATTTTGCTTATGCTTTTTTTAGCCATAAAGAAGCTTTTTAATTTGATGGAGTCCCATTTATTTATTCTTTCCTTTATGTCCCTTGCTCTAGGGGACATAGTGGTGAAAATATTGCTGCATGGAAGATCGGAGATTTTCCTGCTTATGCTCTCCTCTAGGACTTTTATGGTGTCATGACTTATATTTAAGCCTTTTTTTCCACCTAGTTTGTGGTAATTTCTTATAACAGTAATAGAAAACACCTTTTAGATTTAGATTCAAGTATTTTATAAAATTTAAAAATAGTTATAACATTTCAGTCTCTCTTTTCTTAACATGAAATTTAAACTTCAGAGACTGCAGGTACTTGTGACCACCTTGGGCAGCATACCTCATTATAGGCTTTAGAACGTGGTACTTATTAACTCTCAAATGCTGAGCATACAAATCTAAACTGAAGAAGTATTACAAAGCCCTGACAGGATTGTTGAATAATATATAAAATACTGATTATTTTTGAAATTTTCACTTACTACCTAAGAAGAGTCATATATTTGCTCTTGCTACAATTGCATATTATGAGTTAAAATAACAAAATGTTTTTGTATGAAATCTAAGCAATATTTATCCATTTTTTCAAGGCTACTTTTTTCTCTTTTTATTTTACTCCCTCCCTATTTTATTTCCTTCAGTGCATAACCCGGTCTTACTCATCTCCACAGCTTGATTTTGCATTTGTTGTTCTTATATTTTACTTATTTAAAATGTTATGTACATGTTTGACATTTTTCTGTGAAGGTTTTATAAAAATATTTTTTAAATAATACATGGAATGGGACTGTAAAAAAAGCCTTTATTGTATGATGAGATCAGAAAATGTTCAATAAATGCTGATTTCTGCTGTTTCAGCATATTTCAAGATAAAGTCAAGAAGAACCATACACTTCAGGCTGAACTGAGTAGAAATGAAAATAGAATTATTTAAGTCATAGCTGTTGGAGCAACTACTCTTTCCAGTATAGAAAACAGCAGATAGTACCTAGTCAATGGATTTATAAAATCAATAGCGTTTAGAGAACTAGGACTTGTTACTGAAGGTATTTTCAGGTCACAATTATCAGTGAGTTTTCTTAACATTTGGCATTCACCACAATAAGTTTACTCTTTTGTGAAAACTATCAAACATGAAACTTAAAATGTAATTCTTAGAATATCACAAATGATTAAAAATGTTTCTGAAATAAAGGATAAATCAGTTCTTATTAAATACATTTAAGAAAAAAAGAAAAACACAAGTCTCATAGAAAATGTACTTCGCTGAATTATTCTAATCTGCAACCGTCTGTACATGCCGTATTATTTTTTAAGGATGTAACTTACTATGTTGGAAGAAAAACAGACTATTATAATAGATGTTTTATATTTTCTCGAACTGAATATTTTTTACATTTGTTAAAAAGGCCTTAAATATTTTGAATGACTTATATAAGTTGTTTTTCTTGAGACATGCCTATACTGATTGCCACATTAAATGGATTGTGAAACACCCATTTCTTTGAGTTGCTATTAGAATTCTTTGAAAGTTTGCTATTCCAAATTTCTCAATGACTTCAAATGTGTTTGTCACTGTGAGGAACAATCTCCCTGTAATTATTTATTACTTAAGAATTAATTAATATTTAGCTAACATAATCAATCATACATGGATAAGTAAATTCTGTAAACAATTAATATTCAAGCCCTTGCTTTTTATTTCTCTTTTCAAGCTTCTCCACTTACTTCTTCACCTTCTGTGATGCCTAATGAGATATAGATTTTATAGAGCAAGATATCATGTAGAAATATCATTGAGATATATGATGTAATAAGAGTTCAAATAGAAGATTTGACCTCATCTTAAGGGTCATAAAAAGTATCCAGGAGAAAGCAATATTTGGTGATAAAGTTATAAAATGTGAGTAAAATTTTATTAGGCAAAGTGAAGAGAAACCAATTCAAAATGTTAGAAGTGTGAGATCTTGTGACAAATGACTATAATTTTTCCCCCCAAAGACCTGAAAGAATAAAAGTGTGGCTGATACTTGAAGGGAGCTTGATAAAGCAGGGTGAGAGCACCATGCAGGCTTTTATGAAAATTTCTAATGATTTTGTTGTGAAAAACATCAAAGATTTTGAAGCAATGGGGACTACATAATTAGGTTGATAATGGTGAGATACTGCTGTTCGGACATGCCATTGCCCTTCTTTATTTCTCATTTTCAATCATTCTTTACAGGTTTACAGTTTTTCATGTGGAAAATAATAAAATAATTAATAAATCATAACAAAAGAATAAACTCTGTTTAACGTAATCACAAATTAAACTTCCTTTTTATTGTTTCCGTGCATGAAATAGATTTCATTTATCCCCTCTCTCCCTTCCATGTGGCTTGTGTAGTGAGAGCCTAGAAACTGTCATACAAGTTGTATTAGTTTTCTATATGATATGACAAACTACCAGAAAATTAGCAGCTTAGAATAACACACATATAGCCTTACATTTTCTGTGGGTCAGAAGTTCAAGCATGGTTTAATTCTTTTCTCTGCGGAAGGTCTCATGTGACTGCAATCTAGGTATTGGCAACGTCTGGCTTCTCATCTGGAAGGTTGACTAAGGAAGCTGCTTCACCATTCCTGTGGCTGTTGGCAGTATTAGTGCATTGTGATTGTAAGATTCAGGGCAGCTCGCTTCTAGCCAGCAAAGGAAGAGTAGGGAGACTAGGACAACTCTGCTAGCCAGACAGAATCTTATATAAGGAAACAATAACAGAAGTTACATCTCATCATCTTTGCTTTACTATTGGTTATAGGTAAGTTATACTCAGCACAAACTTAAGGTTGGCGGTGGTGTGGGACAGGTGGTGGTTACACAAGAGCATTAATACCAAGAGGAAGAGATCACGGGACCATCTTAAAATCTCTGTCACATTCCTGCTCTCTTTGTCTTTGGATTTTTTTTTCTTCCCACCAGGCAACATTTGTGTCTGGATTTATAGCTCTCTCTGCATACAACATGTACAAATCCATTCTCACTGCCACCTGCTATTTTCTGGTGTCATTCTCCTGAATATTTATAGTATGAAATAATTTCATGATTTATAGTGTTAAGATCAAAGGCGTACAGTTTAATGTTTGGATAAGCAAAGGTTGAAACAAAGCTGACCTTTGTACAGAATTACTCCATTAAGATGTTAGATCAACTTCATTTTTGTAAATCTCTACTTAAGTAATTTTTCATTAATAAAATAATGAAACAAAAGAAAAACTTTTAATTAAAGCAGTAACGCAAAGATTATAATTTGTTTTGTTTCATTCACCAAAGTATTTCTATACCTACAATGTTGGCCAGGTAATAGTCAGCAGTAGCATACAATTAACAAATTGAATACATGCATGCATAAATAATAACAAAATATATGGATAAATTATTCTGGTTAATATGTCTCCAAGTGGGAGACCGTAATATCAATGGCCACGCTGCTCAGAAGAGTGATCATTCAGGTTCCCAGGCTAAAGGTCATGCCATTTGAAGTGTAACAACCTTGAAAGATAATCAATGTTTTCTCTGAAACGTGTTACACTAGGAAATTACTGAATGCATTTTCTTCTCAGAAACAAATGTACATGTTACATCTCTTTTGTTCTTTCCAAAACAATGCTTTTTAAAAGATAAAAAAATGATTCGTTATCATAAACTTGGAAATACCTTACCTAATTTAAGAGAATCTACAAGAGCATGGCTATCGAGACTGCTGTGAAACTTCCAAATGTTTCATACTATTGCATTTCTCTAGTGTTATAAATTACTTTGGATACCATTTGAGAAATCTAGTTCCTAGAGCCATTAAGATTTAATAATCGGCAAATAATAAGACATTTAATAAATGTGCCACAAAATAAATCTAATTATTAATAAACAACAAAAATTTCATGTTTAAGTACAGTGAATGACCCATTGATTTCCCTTCTCATGATAGAAAGGATTACAAATACTTTTCAAGTTGAGCAAATAATTTTTCTTTAATTTTTCTTTCTCATTAATGATTTTATGAGGGAATATGTCTAAAAGATATTTTACTGTTGCCTTTTTTATAGTAGTAGAACAAGTATCAAATAGCTTAAGAAGATTGTTAGTGAGATGATCTACAGCCTTTTTTGTGCTACAGTTGGTCCTGAGGCCATAATTGACATTCATCATTACTTTTTTAAACCACTCATTCTGGATTCCCAGCTAGTAATTCTTCCGGTTTAAGTAGTTTGCCTTTTGGGGTGACCAGACTCTTATTCATAAAGGACCAGGGACTCTGTGTCAAAGATTGGGTTCTTCAGAAAAGAACTTACGAAGTTTGTTGTCCATGATTATACTTAGATTCCGCACTTCTCAAAGAAAGAAAAAGCAGCAGAATTAGGCAGAGAGTGAATGTAACAAAAGCCTGCTGAAACCTTGGTCAATTCACCTGTGAGTTCTGAGGCAAATGCTACCTGTTAAGAGTTACTCTTTCTCAGGACAAAATGGCCAGGTCTCTTTACCTGTGCCTCACTCCATCAGATGAAGACTTCTGGAAAAGTGGAAGCTTGGAAGTGTTGATTCTAGGTAGCTGAGGGCAATATTAAAAAGCTGACAGACAGAAGCTGTGTGGTGACTATCCTTCTTAAAGCCAGGAAGAACGTCTTTTATTAAAGGGAGAACTGAGTAGCATGTCTCCATACCGAACATACATATTCCCAAACTCTTAGCAGGCCGTGTTTGCTGTATACATTACAGCCTGTCAAGAGAGCTCCAGTAGGTCACCTGTAGGTAAAGCGTCTTTCTATTCTCCTTGCCCTGTTATGTACAGTAGACCTACATGTTCTTGATGGTCAGGGTAAATAACTCATGAGTGTATGATAACTTACAGCTAATCTCCTGAATGTGGAGACCAAAATGTGAAAGCAGTAGAATTATTGACTGAGGAACATCGGAACATTTACAATAGAAATGGTGATATATGGAAGAGCCAAATGACTCTAGTATCCCAAACTCCTGAATGTCATTCATATTGGGTGAATCACTTCTTTACTGAAGAAGCTTTTCTTGTTTGTTTTGTTTTGTTTTGTTTTATTTTGGGGGGGGAGTTGATGTAGTGTAATGACCTTATTAAAATTTCTTGATTTAAAATTAAAGTCAGGTTTTATTATTCCTTGAATAGTTCATCACAAAAAAATCAAATTCATGAAAATTGCACCAAAAGGCTGTATAGATAGATGGATAGATGAAGTACACATATCTACACATATTGTATACATATCTATATTTATATAATTATTAGTTAAATTCTAGGAAACATATGTGGGAATAAATACTAACTTCATAATAGCAGGAAAGTAAAACATATGACTAGTATGAACTTATCATTATAGTATATTTAATAGTTAATCTTGCTCACATGTTTAGGAGTTAAAATATAGGCCAATAATGCCACTTTTTATTACAAAAATTTTTATTTCAAAATCATAAGCTTGTAATTCTGTAATTCACAATATCACACTCAAGCATACCATATGACATTTTAGGGGAAATGTTCAAATTAAAACTATAAATATTACACCCATATTATTACCCTACCAGCCACACTCAAGCAGATGTTACTTTTGCTGGACCCTATACTATTCCCTTCTATCCCCCTAGATTCTCCAGCTGGGGCCCTGTATATTTCACTGATAAAAGGAAGATTAAGAAAATAAAAATAGTTTATTAATTCATACATTGTTCATCAGCAGGTAGGGAAGGACCTCAGTGATGAATAACACTCAAATGGGTGGTCCAAACTTGAGTGTATATAGTGTCTTAGCAAAGAACAATAAATTGTAGAGAAATGATGAGACAATAAAAAGAGTTTAGGCTTTTAGGGGCAGCAAATTGAGGAAGGTAAAATATATGGGGAAACTAATGGAAGATAAGGGCTAGTTGGTAAGGTTTATTTGTGCGAAGTCCTTCTCAGTGCCATCTCATCACTGGTGATTAGATTGTTATCTCTGTCCTAGTACAGGCAATGGAGGAGGGACACCTTATCTGGGGGAATTTACGTTCTGCTTTCAGACAGATGATGGGAAGGCAGAGAGCTCATCCTGCGTCTGCTTTTCCTCAATTGCCTTCAGCTCAAAATAATTCAAATGTCAAAGTGACAATTTGGGATGCCCTTCTCTGAAGACCTTCACGTGCCTTTTGAAAATACCTGAGTGCTTTCTAATCATTTGTTTGTTTTCTACTAAAAATCTATACTCAGTAGCGGCATGTTGAGTTTGAGATCCCAGATATGCTCACTGCACAGCCTGGTGCATAATTTGTGAGACCCACTGCAAGACAAAAATGTGAGGTCTCCTAGTTCAAAGAGTGGGAAAACTTTCCTATTAAAGGTGTGTATTTTTTGTTCCTTTTTCTGTGGACTCTCTATTGACTTATAGTGCTTTCTTTTCCATATGAAATTTCACATTATTAGCATGGATTTTACAGTTCATTTTTATATTGTAAAATAACTGTTTTATATGCAAATATGAGTATTTAACTCATGCAGAATCATTGAAATTTTTATTTCACAGTTCATAATACATATGCATTGCATTTACCCAGAATAGTGGAAACACTGCATAAGACTAACTCAGCTGCTTTTACTTAATTTCTTAGTATTTGTAGATTCTATTAACACTTTCTACCTGTGTATTACTGACGGGTAAGGAAGACTGAATGGTGCTATATTTCTCTATTATTTTATGACACCATTTGCAGTGTTAATGGTTGCCAAACACAAGCCAGTGACATAAGAAAGCAAGGGTAGGAGCTCCTTGGTTATTCGAGTTTCTTAGAACTCCATTATCTTCTTTCTGCATTTGAATTAAGTTCTAATTTGAACAGAAATCATGGCCTCTCAGGGCTGGTAGCACCCCTACTTAATTAATTGTAGATGTAACAAGCTTGCCTTCTATTTGCTTTGAGTCTTGTTGAATCCCATGAATTGTGGGTAACCTGGAATTCTGTGATCATGAAGCATCACAAACACTGTATACAAATGGGGAGGCAAGGGTCACAGAGAATACAAATACTGTATATAGCTCCTTTATTTATGCACAAGCTGCATTGTTTCTTGGACAGCAGAACATGAAACCAATGGTGGGGGCTTTCTGAGTTCATTTCCCTGTGTGACGACACAGGTCACATATCCATGAAGCTGATTTTATCATTCCATGATATATAAGAAGAGGTTGAAAGAATTAGGACAATAGAAACATTGTCATGCTTTTATCACATATGCTATATAATACTATGCAACAATTCAAATAAAGGCTAGACAAAATACTTCACTTTATTAAAAGAAACATCTTGGATTAATAAATTATTGAGAATTAAACCAGCATTTCTGAAAAATCACTGTAGTATATTTTTCCATATATTAGTGAGAAAATAAGGGACACTGCCAATGGAATACGCTCTCATGGTGGAAGAAGTTAATAAGTATTTAATAAAAAGAACAAGATGGATATAGTTATTGTAAAAAGCTGCAGCGAAAAATGGTATTTAGAATGGCCCTGGTCAAGTGGCATGTTGATCATCTATTCCCTTAAGAACGAGATGTGCAATTGACCAATGTAACCAAAATAAACAGTGGTATAAAAAGCCTAAAAGGGAAAATTATAGTAACATTGCCTAGAAATATGGAAGAAGACCATTTATTTCAAATAAATCTTGACTTGCTAATGTGGTCTGTTAGAAGAAACAGTCACCTGTCCGTGGACTCAGAGGTTGACACAGTGATAAACCTCTGAAAATAGGCCTGGGTATCAAAATGTGGTAGCATACAAAAGAATCCTTCTGAGAAGAAGCCTTTCAAAATGAAATGTGCAAAATGACTTGATCTGTGGATATTGGTCTCCTCTTTTCCCAGGGTATTAGCCATCTAGGGCTGCCACAGACTGAGTAGATGAAACAGCAGAAACTTTTGTTCACAGTTCTGGAGGCTAGAAGTCCAAGATCAAGGTGTCAGCAGAGTTGGCTTCTCCTTGCTGCTTCCCCTTGGTGTGGAAACAGTGGCTTTCTCCCTCTGTCTATATGTGGTCTTCTCTCTGTGCTTGTCTGTATCCAAATCTCTTTTTCTTATAAGGACATGGGTCATATCAGATTAGTACTACATATTTGACTTCATTTTACCTTAGTTACCTCTTTGTGGGTTGTATCTCCAAATAGTCATATTCTTAGGGTACTAAAAGTAATGGTCTCACTATACTAGTTTTCAGGGGATAAAATTAGCTCACAATAAATAACTATGAATTCATGGACAAAGTGGTCCTGGTGGCAGGAGCTCAAGAACATGGCCTTATTCACAAATTCGTCATGGTTACCACCACTGCTGGATGCCGTCCCTGCAGCAGTGACCAAGGCTGTGCATGAGAAATACTGTGATAATTTGTGACTCCACGATTGCATCTAGCAGCGTAGCGATTCATCACATCCTTTCTATAGCAACAACTATGTCATAGATTTATTCAATATCCTAATCATTATTCAGTTTCAGTATTTAACATGAGCATAACCTTAAGAGTTAGGCCTTCAGTCCAATATTCTTCAAACCAGTGGATAAAATATTATGTTGTTTCTCCCAGAGCAAGAATACATGAGCCCAGAAACTAAGGAGTAAAATTAGTGGTGTTATATATCACTATTACAACTAAACCTACTTGAAAAATGCTTATTCTCTGACCTGAAAATCTGGATTCTGCTGGTTTAAGAGGCTCTGCTGGTTTAAGAACTCTGACCCTGAATCTGAGCTCTGCTGGTTTAAGAGTTCTTATCGGTAACCAAGGGAGTAATCTCTCCACCAGGGGCTATAAGAAAGTTTCTATTAAATTGGAAGTTAAGGTTCTCACCTGTCCTTTTGGCTTCTAATGATACCAGAGGAAAAAAAAAAAACAGAAAAAGAAAAAGGTTGTCAGGTATAACGTAAAAGAAGGAATATAAAGACTTAGTAAGCCAGAAATGTATTTGCACTTTAATATAATATGAGACCTGATCATCTTCCCTAAGTAGACCCTGACAGATACACTTCAAAAGGGAAAATGGCTCTGATTCATTTGATTTTTTCTGTAAATTAGGTTATAAGACAAACACTTTTCATAACTTGAAAGAGCTAAAGCTGTATTTAGAAGCTTAACCAAAAATATTTGGAAAGCACATGAAAAGATAAAAAACTGTCATCAAACATAATTTATTAAAGATATTTATAAATTAACAATGTTTTAATTTTTACAAACACCTTAAAATGTGCCTATATAAATAAGGTGACAGATAAAATTAATAGTCACTTGATTAGTCTAAGGAAAGCCTTGTTTTGTATACTTAAAGAAACTGTGACAGCAGCTCTGGCTGATGTAGCTCGGTAGATTGAGCCCCTGCCTCCAGACCAAAGGGTCACTGGTTCCATTCCCCAGTCAGGGCACGTGCCTGGGTTGCAGGCCGGGTCCCCAGTAGGGGGTGCAAGAGAGGCAACCACACATTGATGTTTCCATCTCTTTCTCCCTCTCTGCCTAAAGATAAAATAAATAAAATCTTTTTAAAAAAAGAAAGAAATTGTGAAGGCAAATGATTCAAAAGATTGGATTTTCAAATATCTTGTAATTTATTTTATTTCCAATGCTTTAATTTCAACAAAAACTAAATGTATTGTTCATCAAAAAATAATTGAAAGTTGCCTTGGCTGATGTGGCTCAGTGGACTGAGCACTGGCCTGCAAACCAAAGGGTCATTGGTTCCATTGCCAGTCAGGGCACATGCCTGGGTTGCAAGCCATGTCCCCAGCAAGGGGCATGTGAGAGGTAACCACACATTGATGTTTATCTCCCTCTCTTTCTCCCTTCCTTCCCCTCTGTCTAAAAATAAATTAAGAAATTCTTTTCAAAAAAATGAAAGTTATTTTTGGCATTGGTTACAATGTGACTTTACCATATAATTTCAAGAAATTCAAAGAATTGAGTGTCCTATTAAAAAATTCCCAAATACCCATCCTGACTAGGGTAGCTCTGTGGGCTGAGCATCATCTCACAAACCGAAAGATAACTGTTTCAATTCTCTTTCAGGACACATGCCTGGGTTGCAGGCTGTTTCCAAGTTGGGGGAGTGAGAGAGGCGACCAGCAATGTTTCTCTTTCACATAGACGTTTCTCTCCCTCTCCCTTTTCCTTCCCGGGTCTAAAAATAAATAAATAAAGTCTTTTAAAAAATTCCCAAATTTCCATCTACTTTTCAGTGAAATAAAATTTTCTCATGTTTTAATCTATAAAAATGAAACATAAATAGAATCTTGTATCACTCTATTATTAATAAAATTAATCTATGGATAGCTGATATATTAAAGATATACATTCATTTCATTAAGATGTAAATTTTATTTTTTTAAAGACTTTACTTATTTATTTTTACAAACAGGGAAGGGAGGGAAAAAGATGGAAACACCGATATGTGGTTGCCTCTCAAGAACCCCCTACTGGGGACCTGGTCCACAACCCAGGCATGTGCTCTGACTGGGAATCGAACCAATGACCCTTTGGTTCACGGGCTGGCACTCAACCCACTGAACTATACCACACGGGGCCAGAAGTAACTTTTAAATACAATGTTATTCCTTATACTTCAAAATTACATATTAAAGTGTGTAATAAGTTTATATTAACTGTAATAAGTTTTGATTAACTGTAATCTATTTCCCAGAATATTTTTAAATATATGGGAATTTCTGATAACCTTAACTTTCAGTAATGATTTTTTATCTACATATTTTGTTGCTATTAATTGTAATAGGATAATCAAAAAAGACTTTCTATGGTAGATAATATATTAGATTTGAACAAAATTTTGTTGAGGAAGTAAAATAGAATTACAAACTCAAGAAGATAAAAAATTAATTACTTCTCCTTGCAAAGAAGACCTTAGTGATGCATTTTTTTCCCAAGGATTGATAATAAATATTGAATGTTAAGGCATTTAAATTCCAAAAGATATATTTTAAAAAGTACTCTAGCAGTTTAATTTTTAAAGATTGATATTTAAAATATTATTTATTTTGCAACTTTAAAATCTGAGATCAAGGAATTTGGAGACAATTGGGGAAGAATATGCAAAACTATCACTGAAGTTTTAATGGGGGCACTAAGGGTGTAAGAGTAAAAAGGAAGTGCAGATGCTTTACAGAAACTAAATGTATAGTTTAATGGAGTGGGGAATTTCCAATATTCTCAAATACTGCTGAGAGGCTAAGTAAGAAAACAGAAAAGCAGCAATTAATTTTGAAAAAAACAAAAAGAAAAACAACAACAACAACAACAACCACAACCAGGTTATTGTTGACCTTAATAAGAGTTGTTTATTTTAATAGTAGAGAAATTAGAAAGTACTGGTAGCCAAATTACAGTGTCCTGAAGAAACATTACGAAATGAATTGGGGAGGCACAACTCTCTGAGGCCCTGAGAGAGGAATGGAAAGAAGGGGCTGAAAATAAATGAGTAAGTGGGGGTTATAGAATTTTCTTTAAGTGAGTGATGATCACTAATAACTTATAAGAAAGTGGTAATATTAGGACAAGTACTTGGGGATAATTCTGTAGAAGGGAATAAAGTGGTGCTGAAGGAGAAAGTTGATACACATGCAGGATAGAAGGTTTTTGCCTTTATTACTAATATGGGATGAGATCTAGAATATAAATAGAAAGGTTTTCTTTAAATTGGCACAAACACCTGTTATTTTATTCTGCTAGGAGGGAAGGCCTAGTGTGCTACAGAAAATTACAGGAAGGTGAGTGGAATGATAAGGTTATCAGCAACAAGGGACAGGGACATGGGCTTGGAGGAGATATGACTGAACATGAGATGTTGTAAAACAAAAATTCAGAAAGTGATTTTATTAAAAATATGTGTTATGACTAGCAGTGGTAATAACTATTTTGCATTTTTCATCATAATTTTGAAAACCTTAACTCCTTGTGTGATTGCCTGCAAGAAATTTCAGGAGCTCTAACAATAGCAGATTCATATATCTGAGAGAAAAGGGGTAATGAAAGTCAGGGGTAAAGAGTGACAATTGGATCTATGCCAGATTAAGAAGAAACGGGCACATAGGCTGGTAAAAAGTAATTTCCATAGCACAAATTGTATACCCACTTTAGGTGTACAATTCTATTTTTTTCTTTTAGCAAATTTACCAACTTATGCAACCATCACTGTGACCCACGTTTAGGGTATTCCTATAACCCCAGTGAGATTCCACCTGTCCCTACAGCGTTAATCCTCATTTTCACCGCCATCCCTAGGTAACTGCTAATTTGAATTTTGTATTTAAATTTTACTTTTTAAAAAACTTTTTAAATAAATGGAATACCACAATCCGTGGTCTTTTGGGTCTGCCTTTAACTTAGTAAATTTTAATAACTTTGTAACTTGAATAAAAATCTCTTTAATCTAGTAACTTTAATAATACTTTTGAAGTTCATCCATGTTACAGCACATATCAGTACTTTGCTTCTTTTATTGCCAAATAATATGCCATTGTATGGATATATCACATTGGTTTATCTATTCACAAATTGATAGATATTTTGGTGGAAATATTTTAAACTGATAATTTTAGTCATCTGTTGGTAATAATAAGGTATACATATGAACACATGTTTTGGGGGCCTATGATTTTATCAAAGAAAGCTCATGGTCCTGGAAAAAGAGGTAAAGAGACTGAGAAGATATGGGTTTAGGTGGAATATTGATAAGATGCTTTAAATCATCAATGATAATGAGGAGAATAGTAGAAATGACAGATAAGGTGGACTAGGTACTGAATTTCTCAGTGAACATCATTAAAAGATAACAATATACCGAGAACAAACTGACAGCCATCAGGGCGGGTGAAGAGGTGACTGGATGAAAAGAAGGTGAAGGGATTAGCCGAAGAGCATACATGCATAACCCACAGACCTAGAAACAGTGTTGTGATGGCCAGAGGGAAGGGGTGGGGGAGCCAAGGCTGGGTGGGGGAGGTGGGTAAAGTGGGGGTAAATGGGAACATCTGTAATAGTGTCAACAATAAAGTTCAAAAAGAAACATAATGAATTCTGATGACCTTCACTTCCCATGGACTGTACTTTAAGATGGAAGGAGGTGAGACAACTGGCAAGCAGCAATGCGAAACAAGGGGTTTCCCTATGCTCTTTATGCCATTTGGTGCATGGACTATAAGAGGGAGACATTAATAATCTCTACTTAAGAGGGATGTAAAATAAATACCACAGCCAGGGAAAGCTAGATTTGAATTAGAGCAAACATATTATGGAGTGACAGAGGGAGGCTTTATTTAGAACTGACATAGTGGAATGATTTGGAAAAGGGAATGGGGCCAACTCAGGGCTGTGTTTCTCAGAGCTTCCACCTGTATCAAAGTCCCATTTTATAGCAAATATCATGTACTACCACTTTAACATTGTACAATGGAATTCACAGAAAATATAAACAACTTAAAACACACCTTTAAAAAATCGGCAAAAGATCTAAGGTGTAATATGGGTAAATAAAAGAAAACAAATAATTAGACAGAAATGTAATGCAAGATATAACACCATAGTCATAAACTCGTGTTTCTCCTTAGAATCATCCTGAAGGAAATGAAAATGCAGGCTGCCGGCATGCTGTGCTCACAATTCAAATATTATGGCAGCCTACCGGGGACCCGACTTTCAGATATGGTGACAATTTTTATAGGATTTTGTATTTTAAAAAGTGCAGTCTACCCTTGATTTTCATGGTTAAAATTCCAGGAAAAAAATCACATACTATTGAAAATATATAAAGTTCCTTGTAGTTATATGTAAAAGATAGCTAAGGTCCAGGTTCATGAATATCTTGAATACCACAGATGGCTAGAAATTCAAATTATACCTATTATTTTTAAATGTAGGCCATTAAACACCAGAAATACCTCTTTTTCACAATATTGTGTGGGGAAAAAACAACTTTTTCAGGGAGAGACAAGTATATATTTGGCACTAGTATTTCAAGAGAGTATCGGAGGTGCATGGGGATTAGCACTCATAAATGAGCTATTATTTTTGACACTTTTACATTAAATAATGAAGAACAAGGGAACAAGGCATGATAAGATTTGGTCTGCAAATCAGACTATGAAATTACTTAAGACCCCGGAAAGCTTCAGTTTCTCCTCTCGACCTTAGGTGTTGTGTGAAGGTGGGAGAGTAGAATCTGAGAACTCCGGGAGACTGCCTCTCCCCTCAGAGACGCCTTGATTTATCTCATCATTCAGTGATAAAATATCAGCACAGGGCTGGAACCTCCAGGTATCTGAAGGTTTTGTGGCAACTGTGGATGCTTTCCCAAATATGTGAGGAAGTTAACACATTTATTTAATCTTTAAGACTTAGACCTTTAGATACGAATCAAAGCCCATCCAAAATACCCACACAACCAACCAAATAAGGAGTTATGACTGTTTAAGTGACATTGATTAAATATTTATCTCATTTATAAGGAAGACAGTCTAGGCACTATGGTGATAAAAGGAAGCAAAAATGAAGAGCTTTTAGTAGAAATCCTCAGCCTCTAGTTTATTGTCCTGAGCAAATAAATTGTAGACCAAAACTTACACTCACCCATACAAATGTCTCTAAGGTGTCAAAATTCAACTTTCTTAGAAGCAGCTGAGCAAACTAGTGGTGTTATTTGACTATGTTTGTTGAGGGATCATATGGACCTTCACCCCACGTAGCTTCTCAACGTTTTACTTCTTTCTAGCTGCTTGTTCCTCTTTTTCTGAGAGGCATTTAACTTTATCTTATTTAAATTCCTGTAGTAGGACAGTGCCCCTTTAAAACTGATGCCCTTGTCTTGATTATAGCTGGTTAATCACTTTGTCTATATTTTACAAATTTTTGAAAAATCTCAGTTGTCTCACAGGAAAAGTAAGGCCCCAAGGGACTATCAGAATGATCAGAGGTAGATAATATATGCTTATTAACAGAATCAAGACAAGTAATAGATATTTTTGTCTCTACCTATTTTTTTCTTCTGTGAGAAAAAAATATATAGGGAGTAGAAAAAATTTAAATAAAGCTTTATTGTATTTGCATACTTTTTTTTTTCTTGATGGAAAGCATTAAAAGTAGTGACTGGATCAATAAGGTGAATATAAATATCATTCATGATCTTAAAATCATACATATGTATACTCCAATATGTAATTGTATTTCTACATTTTAAGCAATTTATAGAAAGCAAGAAAAGTTTCCTAGTTCATAGGCAATATTCAATATAGGTTTTAAAAACATAGATGTTCATATATATCAATATTCATTTAGGGGATGGTGATCATTTTATTCTCTTTTTAATCTACAATATTTATAAGTAATTTGTAGTTCATGATTAAGCTAAAAGCATTGGCTAAGATCTAGGTTCAAATTTGACATTTATCTGTGACTAGTTTACTTTTGTCTTCAATATGAGATGTGTGTCCAGGTAAACCCAATGTTTTTAATCTTCATATACAGACAAGTTCTCCACTGCAGGAGAATCATTAGTTAACACATTGTAGCTTTTTTATGCATTAAGTCACAGAAGACAGAACATATTTTCCCAATTGATTTTCCCCAAAGTTTATTTCAATCATGATGTGTAAATTTCAATTACATTTTTATTTCCATATAAAAATGTTCAATCTGTATAGATATGACTGTCTAGCATTATTTTAAATAGCTTAAAAATATGCTTCAAGCCATCTGATGTGCCAAAAATTTGAATAATGTATGGCATCAGGGTGATTTTTAGGAGAACTTAAAGTGAACAATGTTATATTAAATATGTTAAAATTATTTCAAATAATTAACAAGAAATATTTTGTCACTTTTAGTTCTTTACAGAGATTATCTTCAGCAATGGAATCAGCCATATTGGATAACTGAAATCACCATATAGGTTACCATGTCATTCTCAAAATTCTTTAGAACACATACTGAAACCAAATCACATTATACATATTTTAAAATACAAATAATATGTAAACTTATTTGCATCAAAAATAAATACTGAGACATTATTTGGAATATGTTCTGAGGTTTTTGTTAGGTGAATGTTTTCTTCAAATTATCTTGTAAAGTTCACAAATATATATTTGAATCTTTAATTTTTAATACAAATCTCAAGCCTACCAGAGTAAACTGGTAATAAAAGTAAGAAATTCATTGTCTATTTGTTCAGCAATTCCTTACTTTTTCCATAGGCTCGTTTCTTTACTTTTCCTTGGAGGTACACATCACTTCATTTTCTAAATCCTTAACATGTAACAATCTTCCATTTTTAACCTCTTGCCAATTATCAGCCACAGAAGCTACCTGAGCATGTGGTTAGTGCGCAGATTAAAAGCATTGCCCAACTGTTTTCCATTTCATCCAGTGCTCAATCTAGATCCAAAAAACAGAAACAGCCTTGCATTGAATTACTAATAAATTGCTTATTAAGGTGCTAACATTACACTCACTGCTTCTTGACCTTCCATGGGCCTGAAGAGCTATCGTCCATGGCATTTTATTATTACACTTGCTCTCCATGTTAGGTCTGCTCTGGAATAGCTGGCAATGATACCTTTCTAATTGGTTTCAGCTCCTTAAACATGGTTAGTTTCACATCTTACCCATCTGCTGCTCCATTTTTCATCCCTTTATGTTTAGTTCTTGAACATTTAGTACTCATGTGTAAAAGTTTTTGTTTTAAAATTGCCAGAATATTGTTTGCAACGACCTACAACATTATCATTAAAATATAAAAAATTGCTCAACCAGTAGACATAACTCCTTTGTCTGTTTGTGTTTAAATAACTTTATAGTTTAAAATATGAAGAGAATTTCATGGTTATAAATCAAATCTTGAACAAGGTAGTTAATGTATAAACTTTTTCTGACTGTTATACTTCTTAAGTATAATACTTACATATATAACAAAACAAAATTTTAACCATGTTAAAAGAATTATTGGTTGGAATTGATGAATATCTTACTTTTTACATGTAATAACATCTTTAATTTTTATATTAAATTAACTTTCTCATAAAAAATGTACCTTCATGTTCAAACTAATTCCTTCATGATCACAAAACAGAAATGATAACATATTGTATCCATTATTTGTATATTAATGATCCTGAAAATAAGTTTAGAAAAATTTTTTTATTAGTCACTTCATGTATTAAAATAATATCTGCTGTCTTTTCAATAATACTTCTCCAAGGTCTAGAATCCTTATTATGTTTTAACTTTTAACTGAACAGCAATTAAAAAAAATATCAAAGGACATCAAAGTCATTTTTCAACCCAGGAGGCAGAATAGGTGCCACATTGCTTACCTTTTTACTGGATAAAACTTTATCGAATGCATGTATTCATGTTACTAGGCAGAATAGACTACATTTATGATTGTAAATTTTATTTTTACTGGTCTTGTATTTAAAATTTCAAAGTTTACATCGAAGGGAAATGTCATGTTTTGCCTGGCAAACTTCTATAATTCCTTAACATATTGATCGGGTATGTATTTTAATATATTAATCTTTCTGAGGTATATTTTTGTCTCTTAATGTATTAATATTTTATGGTCATCTCTAAAGTATGACTAGTGGTTTCATTTATTTTGCTTACTTTGCTATGTTTCAGTAAAACATTTTTCTTCACTACTGTTTGTTTTATTCAAGTTTTACTGAAATGCATTTTGAGATGTGAAGATGTATCAAATATCAATAAAACATCTTTTCTATAACATAAAGTAAACTGGAGAGAACATTCCATTATATTCCACTGTATTTGTCAGTGTACTTGCTCCTCTCTTGCATTCTTGTGTTCCTTTCTGTGTCTCTGGAATGATTCTTTGATGTTGAGTTACTTCCCACAAAATTTTTTTTCCATAATTTTTTGGATGCTTTCTGCAGGATTACATATCAATGCAGCTATTTCTTTTTCTATTTTGATAACATCTTCCCGATTCTCCTATACTACTTTTGACTACTTATGGTCTCTTTCACTATTTTATTCTCTTTTTAATCTACAATATTTATAAGTAATTTGCAGTTCATGATTGAGCTAAAAGTATTGGCCAAGTTCTAGGTTCAAATTTGACATTTATCTGTGACTAGTTTACTTTTGTCTTCAATATGAGATGTGTGTCCAGGTAAACATCTTTTTTTTTAACCATTTACTTGGAAAATACCTGAAGGCTTATGGTATGATCATCATTAATCTATCTTAAACTCCTTTTATATTTATGTTTTTACTGGGATCCACCACTTACAGTATTTTTTTTCTTACATCTTTTTTTTGGCTTACATAAAACACAACTTCTCTTGTCTTCTAAAAGTTATTCAATTTTTTTACTCATTAATAGCTTTGTTGATTCATTCACTCATTTATTCACTAATCCAAAATGGATTAAATTATAGTAACATATATTTAAAATAATAAATAGTAAAAGCAGTGTGCACTATATATTTTCCCTGAAATTTTCACTCTTATATAGTGTCTCTATAACTCTGTCTTGGCTCCCTAAGACATAGAATCACATGTATTCAAATATTTCATAAGTTCTCCCTTAAATAAATTTTGGGAATTATGTATTTGTAACTCTTCTGTATCCCTCATCAACTCCTATTTGACTCTTTAGACATTAACTATCTTGTTTCTCTTATTTCTATCATTTAATTTTTCAATTCACACCAAACTGTAACATAATCATTCATCACTCACTCACCTTTGAGGATCTAGGTCTATTTCCCCTCTACTGATCAAATACAAGTTCTTTTTCCTCTTGAACTCAAGAAAGGGTTATCCTTCTCCCATGTACTTACAGGTTAGTAACAGGTTAGTATAATTAAAGATAACAATTATATATCCTTCTTAATTTGATTTATACTATATGCCACCACACTTGATAAATTTAATCATATATGCTAAACCAGTGCACATTTAATTCACTCTTGTACTTTTCTAAATGTAAATTTAACAAAACTCTAAAGATACAGATTGTAGAAATCAGTTTTCCTTCCACATATAAATTATGGCAGATAGTGATATTGATAACTTTATTTTTGTCTGTTTTTTTCTTTACCCTTCCTTTTCTAGTGTGTCACCAGCACCAAGCATACCCTTGGAGAGAAGAAAAATTATTTTTTCCACAATGTAAAAACAAATGAATATTTCATTTTCCTGTATTATGGTTTTTTTTGTTTGTTTGTTTGGTTGGTTAGTTTTGATAAGATTTCTTTTCCAACTCTTTTTTTGAAAACCATAAGAAAGTCTCTATATAAGTACATAAGTGCTGGGGATGTGGGGGAAGGAACTAGCAGACACCATGAAGATAACCTGAGCAGAGAGAAGGGGAGGTGAAGACATGGCATGAACTCCACCAACAGCCAGCATTAGGGAGTGGCTCTGGCACACCCCTGGTCTAGTGACATGAACAGGATATTTCGTCTATGCTGAGGAACAAATCTTTAGGTCACTTGTCTTTAAAGGTCTTCACTAACAGGGGCTGAACTTTATGCATCATCCAGGAAAAGGTCAAATTCTAGTTTGGGGCTCCTCTATATGAATAATCCTGAGAAAACTGCCATATTATTTTTTGTATCCTTAGTTTCCTTAATGACAAAATGTAACAGTAATGGTAAGAATACTGATTTTTAGCATTATTGTGACAAATGATGTAATGACATATGTAAAGAGTTAAGAAGAATTCTTTATACATAACCTTCAGTTAATTAAGGCACTCTAAATATCTTTCGATTAATAACATTTTTAGAAAAACATTTTTGCTAATAATTACTTCTGTGTAATTTCTGGTTCCTATGTTTTTCCAAATAACTTTCAAATCTACAGAAACATGTAAAAAAGAAGTAGCATCTCTGTGTTCATTCCTGTGTACTTCACACTTCACATCTCTTGAGCCGCACCCCTAGGAAGCAGCCACTTTTCTTTTGGTTGTGGTTTGACCATGCCTTGATGACAGGTACTGTCAGGCCATGTTAAACGCTACTTTATTCTTTTATTTCACACAACAGAAAGAGCACAGACAGCTAGCTAACACTGACACGCACAACCCAGGAGACACAAGTGGCATGGGAGAGTGAAAAACAATTCTTGGTCACAGGGAAATACAAAAACAATACCTTCCCTTGTCTCCCTCATATTTCTTGCTCTGGAAAAAGTGTTTCAGAAGGGTCCCCAGGAATTATTGTAAGTCTCAACACCAGGCAGGTGTTGTCTTCCCTATCGTTGGATTTCCCAGCTTCTCTATTTCTCAACCCCACCATTCTGCTTCTCCCTTCTACTCTGGAATCAACCTCGAAATAAACTCCATACATGCAAGCTGGTCTTGGGCAAAGAAAACCTGAGCTAAGGCGACCTGCTAATCCTCTGCTTAGATAACTCAGGTAATTTATCGTGCAGATTCTAATACTAATTTCTACCTAACACTTGTCCAGGTATCATTCGTAAAGTTGCTTTTTAACTGTTTCTGAAAGCAGCACTTTCCTCTCAGGTAAGATTTTTACTTTTTTAAATTTGGGGGTTTTATTTTCAATGAGCATGGATAATATGTGTGTGTGTGTGTATCCCCCCCACGAACATATATAATTATTTTCCACCTAGACATTCTTAGAAATAGGAAACCATCTCAAAACTGTTGCAATTTCAATTTCATAAGATATTCAAGACCAGGTCACAGCTGCATGACCCGGACCATATCTCCAGATGCGCCTCTGTTGCTTGCCAGTGTATGATCAAGAAAGACAGCCAACAGCGGTGACACCAAGGAGTTAGCAACAGGCCCTGATGCTTTGAATAGAACATACATTCAGACTTTGGCATCTGGTTCCTACTTTTGCCAAATACGCCTTATTTGTATCCACAGCTGTTAGATGTGTTTGTTGAAAAGGGATAGACCAGGGAGAAGAAAAAGATTGGAGAGCACCACGCCAGCTCCTGTGGGAGGCACTGTCAAGCCAACATGCAATTTACTCACAGCTAGTTATTTGCTTTAGAAATCTGGTATCATTTATTAGAATAATTGTGGTATGTGGTGAGCACGAACCTTATGTGTTACAGTAGTCATCTTTATGCTTCCTTGTAAATACAGAATTTATAATTGTGCTGAACTAATTAACACCTAAAGATAAACTATATCTTTATTTACTTCAAATAATATAAGCTGACTCTTTATATTGAATTATTAAAAGGAGGAATTTATATAATTCTCCAATCACATGGGATTTGGGGTTTTTTCAAACATATTAGCAAATAAAGTACTTTTCTTGTGATTCTCTATTAACTATATAAAATTTTAACCATTGAAAATTGCCTGAATATTGCATGTACTATTCAAACCTTTATGGATATGTGTGTCTACTACTCTGGGCTTAATTTCTATAACAGAAATGTATTTTAAAATATTTTGAAAGTGGAAGGTCAGTGTAATCATGTGTTAGAATAATTGACATGATGCAAATGTACTGAATTCGCAGTTGTTTTCTCTTATTAAAATAATTTAGAAAATTGGTATAATTTGTCATGAAAAGATGGAGTATGTAAGTTTGATATTGTACTCAAATAAATCATATTACTACTTATTTTTGTTACTTTAAAAAAATCACTGGTTCTCTGCGACAAAGGACAACATAAAATTAAAAATAGTTGGATAATTTGTATAATATGTACGGCACAATATGAATTGTAAACTTTAGTTTATCCACTAGGAAGTCAATTTTTGCTTCTCATTTCAGACCAATGACTATGGACTACATTTCATGAGCACTGATTTCTACTCCAGTATCCCTGATATCCTTCATCACTTTACATGGCCCTAAAGCATGTTTTAAGGTTTTATAATGTCCTATCTCCACTACCCAAGTCCTCTGAAATTAGAGGAGTGATAAATTAATTTATGAATTACTGTCTTTTTAATATTCTTTTTTTTTTAGTGACTTGTCATTGGGGATTAAGGCCTTGGGAAGTTTTTAAAAAGTTGAAACAAGCAATCTTGAAGTTTTAAAAACTTTTCCAAATTATAAAATAGGCCTAGAAATTCTATATGGGTATTCTCAGAATTATACTCTTCCTTCCTAAACTTTGTGACCCTCTTATTCCATAAGTTGTTTCAAAAGGAAAGATGGGAAAAGAGATTCACTTTGCTTATGATAAAGGGAGAGTCCTGCTGCTCTGTGATAAAAGAAAAAAAAAAAGATGTCATAACTTTCCTCTTTCTTTGTGATTAAAGTATCTCTTAAGATCACAGGAAAGTTTCTCTTACACTTGTGACAATAAAAACTAATGACAAGGACCCTGATAATAAAAAAGAATATTTTTCTCTGCCTTTGTTCTTTTTCAGAAGGAACACGTAAGTGAGAAGTGTAACCTGACATTCTATTTCAGTATATTCCAAAAGAACGGACAATCCCATGGATAAGTTAATTTGGGGTCCCAGGTTTGATATGAACCACCCTCTATGATTAAAAAAAATAGCCAAGGTCAAATTTGATGTTTCAACTAGCTATTGCTGAGGTCAATATTCTTCCAGGACCAGGCAGTAAGACAAAGTATATTTTTGCCCTAGTCCATCTACCTCTTTTTTGGTGTGTGACTGCTGTGTGTTGCATGTGTGTGTGTGTGTATGTGAGTATGAATCTTGCCTATCTAAAGGTCACTGCTAATGGAGTCTGTTAATTATTCCCAATGATTTTATGATGATCCTTAAAAATAGTTTATGGGGTAGTATGATGGCTACTGACAATATCAAAATTCACAATGATATGAAATCCATAAGTATTAGGTAAAATCCAGAGAGGGAAAAGTGGTATAGTTTAATATTAAAATAAAATTTAGATTTTCTGCTCGAATGCTTTCATTTGTAGATAACAACACCCAAACTAAATTGGTTTAGACATTGTAAAGTTTTACTGGTTATGCAACTGAAAAATGAAAATTTAGATTGGGATTCGGGGCTCCGGTTCCCACGTTAAGAGAGTGTCTGCCTATTTACATTTGCATGAGTTGTGGCCTGGATTTTTTCATGAGTGGTAACATGTATTCCCTAGTTATAAGCAACATGCTTTCTCATTCACAGCTAAAGGAAAACAAATAATTGTTTTCCACAAGTCAAATAATTTATATTTTATTGGATCGACTGGTACCAATCACTGTGACCAGTGCAATATCAGGAGATAATTTGTTTAACTAATTAACTTAACCTAGTTTACTGCTCATTCCAGATCTAGCCATCAATGATTGTAATGGAGATTTGACTGTAATTCTCAGTATAACTAACATGCCAAATAGTATCTTTGCAACAAAATGGTTGATTGTCTAAAATTTGGTTAATGTTATGATGGGAAATATATATATATATATGATTCCCTCTTATTACATTTTCAAAAACAAAAACAAAAAGTTACTACTTGCCATTTGAAAACTTACAAGATGTGAGTTTTCTTTGTATCTATAAAATAGTTATTATTATAGTTTTTATATTACTTTAAAATACTATGTATTTTACATGTATATATTAAATTTGTGGGGGTTTTGATTTTACAATTTATTATTGTAAATATTTATTAAAAAATTAAAATCATTATTTGATGTAGTGAAAAATACAGAATAAAATGCCTGTTTAGATAGCACTAACCAAGTTACTTTTTTCATTACACTTTTTTAAGGAGAAAACCAGGAGATAGATATATATCATATATATATATCATATATACATATATCAGTGTGCATATGTATACATATACACATGCATGTGCATACCATGCACTTTATACACACATGTGTATATATGCATGTGTGCATGTGGCATCTATACATATATGTATGTATACATATGCACATTTATGAATATGTGCAAGTGACAAGGAATTCACACCAAGAATTCATTTACTTTTCAGTTCTTTTTACTGAAGTCCAGTCTCTGTTTTGCTAATAAAAAATTTATACCAAGCAAATTTTAATTTTAGAATCATTAACTATTCTAACTGGGACCCTTACCACTATTTGCTATGCAGTACTGGTTGTTAGGACTATAAATCTGAGCATATAATATTAAGAACAGGATTGGAGCTGTCTGATTTGAAGCATATAAAGTCTTAACTGCCACAGATAATGTCAACCCAAATTATTATTTTCATTTCAACACAGATTATAGGACAGGAAGACATAAATGGAAATTAAAAAATAAATTCAGCACATATTTCAGAAAGCACCTTTTCATGTGAAGAATAATAAATGCTTAGAAGAGCCTGCAGGCAAAGTTGTTGAGGCAAAAAGCAGAAATGTCATTCAAGAAACAATTAGATGCCTTCCTTGGGGAAATAGAGTACTAAAAAGGATATGCCTTGATGGACCAAATGACCTTTATTCTCTTTCCAAAAATCTCTCATGTTCTTATAATTCTAATGGAAAAATATTTCAACAGTTTGGCCTCTAGCAATGTCAATTCTTACTTGAATTATTCACCTCCCCAGTTCGCTGCTGAGGAAGAACCTTTCTCATAGTGCTACAAAGATTGCATATTGACCAGATGTAATTCCCAAAGGGTTCTGCACAGGCATTTTATTCACAAGAATGCCTTAAGTCTGAGAATATGCAAAGTGCTTGATTATAGGAAATGCTCTTTTAAATACAATGCCACTGCAAACAGGCCCAAACCGGAGAAAAGGGGTTTAATTAGCTTCATCAATTATAGAAAGCATAAGGATTATGTATTTTAAATATTTTATTTTTATTTTTTATTCTTATTTATTCTATTACAGTTTTCCCAATGTTTCACCCTTTGTCCTCCTCTGCCCAACCCACCTGCCTGCTTCCACAGTCAGTCCAGACACCATTGTCCATTTCCGTGTGTCATTCATACATGTTCTTTGACGTATCCTTTCCCCTTCTTTCTTGTCAAAGTTTATTTCAACATACAGTTGATTGTTGAGGAATGAAACCTATATAAATCTGTTAGCTTTTTAGAATTATTTCAGATATGTTAATGGACTATCCTTAACTATGGCTTTCTTCTAATAGAATATTATGAAAATAAAGATATAAATAGGAATCTTAAAGAAGATTACAGTTGATATAAAAACTCATGTATTCAATAACTGCACACTTTAGAAAGCTAGCAATAGATGCTGTAGAAATGTAATATGCAAAATTTACCTGGTACATTTGAGCACAGTTGAGGAAATCAGCTTATCTGATTTTTAAATAGATTTAGCTAAACAAAAATTAAAAATATAAGGATATTGTGGAAACTATGTTTCTTTATTGCATTCTTAAAGTAATATTCAGTGAAAGAAAAAAAAATGTTTCTCTCTGTCATCTAAACCGACTTCTAATGTTCTCTCTGTGCCTCACAGATTGGAACTCAGGGGTGAACTTAGTGTCAAGAGCATATTTCCATAAGTGAACAGAATGTTACATAAATTGGGCCATTTAAAGCCAAAGAAACTAGAGGTTTGAAAAATACCCGAACTTTTAACTAGTTCTAAAACAAATATTTTATGAGTTATTGTTAAAAAATGAAAATTTAAATTGTGTTTTAAAATGTTTATGTTAATGATAATGCAATTTATTTTCATGATGGATGAAATTTCTTAATGTGTAAATGATAATTTCATAAAGTATTGTGACAGACCTTTATATTAATAAATGATAAAATTTACAAATCAGTCTGTGCTAAAGAGATAATAGGTGAAAGTATTATACTAAATAATATGTTATGTGGACTAGATCTTGTAACCTTGTAAATTATGCAACTACATTTTAAATAAGAGTTCAAACTGAACTTTCATTGATGGAAAGAATAGTTCTCATCTAGAGAATAAATTTTTAACGTAGTGTTGAATGTATAGAGAGTAATGTTATGACATAAATTTTAAGCAGAGCAAATTAAACCAAATAATTTTTAAACCATGCATGATCAAATAACTTCTGTAATAAGAATAACAAATAGTTAATTACTACTCTGTTGTTTAGAATAAACATGTAATTGGGTTAGAATTTTATTAGTTTATGAGATTTTAAGAAGCTAATAGATTTTATAAATTTGAAATACTTATTAAAATGAATCCACTAGTCTGTAAAACTGACTTTTACATATCTACTTTAGCATTCAGACATTCTTTAATATTATTTTTTATATATATTTGAAGAAAGCTAGAAGTTATTCAGAGTTCTTTCTTATAAACAATGTAAACAATTATTCTGGGTAATCATTGCACTCTTTTCTTTGTTCAATAACTTTCTATGATTATAATGTAATGAAATCAATTCTATACTACTTGGGTATTAACAATAACATCAGTACTTGTTTAGACTGATACTCTTTGCCAAGTACAGAACATGGTTCGTTATCATAGGTAATTTATCGAAAAATATTCCAGTCCAATCAGTAATTGATATTTCTTTTGTTTCTGTTTTTATTTAACCTCTTAACCTCATTAACTTTTCCAGGTGTTGGTATCTAAAAACACTGAATTTGTAAGTTAACATTACAGAAAACTGCAGCTTTTTTTGTTTTTAAGATTTATTTATTTTGAGAGAGAGGAGAAGGGAGAGAGGAAAAGAGGGAGAGAAACATCAATGTGTGGTTGCCTTTTGCATGCGTCCAACTGGGGACCCAACCCACAACCCAGGCACGTGCTGTGACTGGGAATTGAAACAGCGGCCCATTGGTTCGGAGGTTGACATGCAATTCACTAAGCTACACTAGCCAGGGCAGAAAACTGCATCTTAATGAATTAAAATTTGATTTAATTTTATCTTTTTTCTGAGGAATTAACAAAAATATAAATATTAAAATATGAAAAAGCATTATTATTTTATTTCATTACTGAAACAGGCGACACTAATTCCTGAAGTCTGAAGTTTAGAGATTAAAAAAATAATTTCCAGTATATTTTTCTACCCTGCCCAGTCAGTCACACATATTGAAAAGTGAAAATTTTAGACTATATAATTAAATCTAGAAATAACAAAAGTACTTGGTGCTCTAGAAAAGTGAATTTTATGTTCTGCTTCTAGTAAAGGAGGTCTACATAAATTTGACTAACACACCCCTACTGTGAACAATGAAAAAAAATTGGCAGACTATTAATACAAAATTCTTTTCAGCAGCAAACAGATGAAAAAAGTAGTGAAGACTGAGACAACTGAACCTGAGAGAAACAAAAAAAGAGAAGAGAACCTAGCATTTGAGGTCACTTCTCCCCTACAACACTTCTACTTAAAATATGGCCATAGGACCCTCTGATAGTCCCTGAGCTACTTGATCCAGCCAGTGACAGAGAAACATTTTGAAAAAATATATCTAAATGAACTATAAGCATGTGAAAGATGGCCTGCCTTTTTAGTCTTCATACAAATATAAATTATAATAATTTACTTATTATAAAATTTACAAATGAAGTGTGATTCCCAGTATGATTTACAACTTGAGTACAAGGAGCCTTCATACACTGCGGCTGAAAGTGTAATTTGGTTATACAGATTTGTAAACTTGTTGACAGTATCTTGTAGACTTGAATTTATATAAACTTCTGGTGTAACATTTCCACTCCTGGGTATTTACCCATCAGAAATGAGTGCATATTTACACTAAGAGACTTATACACTAACTTAACAACACTATTTATAATATTGTATCCTGGAGCCCAAATTCTCATCACCAGTATAATACTCTTATAAATGGTCTGTATCCAGACATGGAATGCCTTACAACAATATTAACAAATTAATATACTTCAATTATATGCATGAGACTTATAGAATATTAAATTATTCAAATAAAAATAATATCAATTATATATTCTGTGTATATAAAATAGAAAACATATTATACCACTCTGTGGTGTTAGATGCTGGTATAGTGGTTACCTTAGGGAGAAGGGATGGAGCAGTGACTGGGAGTGGGTTCCAGAGAGTATTCTGGGATGCTAGTGATGTTATGTTTCTTGATCTGTAAATCATTTATATATTCCCTTGTGACTTGTACATTTTCTTTTTTCTCAGCTTCAGAAAAATCTGCTGTATTGTGATTATTCTGTTCTTAGGGTCTTATTTATGTGGTTGCATGTCTCTTTGAGTCAAAAGAAAGCTGTAGGGCCCACCCCAATTCCAGTACATCCAACAAAATATCCAAGTGCTTTTATTTGCAAACATTGCAAACATACGAATAAATCAGAAATCTATGCATAGCTCCTGAGCCAATCTATGTATGCAAGAAATAGCTCCCTAAATCTCACTTATCTTCTTTATTATGATGTTAGAATTATTTGTCAGCCCACTATTACTTTTAACAAACAATGTTTCTCTAGACACTGTGACCTTAATATCAGTTGGAGAAATCACCTCGGAACTGTCACTTAAGATGAAAGTAAAAGTATATTTATATTTTCACTACAGAGTTCCATTGTAAGATGCAACTACAAAATACCACTAATACCTATTTTTAAAGTAGCTAAATGAAAGAAAAAATCTATAAATCTTAAGTATTAAACTGGAAAAAAGAAATAAGGGTAATAATGTAAAAATAATACATACTTTACACAATATATACAATAAATACACACTTTAAAAAGAGTCAGACACAGATGGGCTTTGAACATTGTGTGTTACCAGGATTTATATTTTATAGTTACAAAGTGAACAACTGAGATTCAAGAAATTGTTAAGGAGAAAATAGAGAATTTAGAAAAAGCTTATACATCATCTATTGTATTACATGCAGAATTATTGTTAATCATAATTAGAAAATAAACCATGTTCAAAGTGACACCCTGTTTTATTTATCATTAAGTGTTCTTAAGGAAATTGTATAGTACAATTTAATGTAAAAGTATTCCTTACATAGATTTAATGTTCTTTGATTTAATCATTGGATTGTGATGAGAATATATAATAAAATAAGATGACTCCTGATATAGATCCAAGGAAACAGGTCCATATATAGACTCACGGATGCATTAGCTCCCTGAATAAAATAATTTTTCAGAAGAACCTATAACATTTCAACTGCTTATTAACCTAAAACTATAAACAACTAATGACAGCTAAGTCTCTTATTAGAACTAGCTCTACTGCGAATGAAACAGTTAAAGCAAGACAAACAGAATATTTCCATAGGGGATTTAAAAAGAGATAGTGATACTAAATTTTCAGAATTGATATTGTTTAAAGATGTATATATTTCATTTATTATAAAACCTTATAGTCATAGAATGACTTTAAAACTTTTAAAAAATGTTTTCTAGTCATATGTTATAACTTTCATCCAGCTTTGAGATGGAATTGATAAATCTCATTGTATAAGTTCAACATAATTTTTTTGAATAATGTATTGTAAAATGTTTATCACAATGTTGGTCAACATTCATCACCTTACATGGTTACGTTTTCTTTTTTGTGTGAATAAAACTGTCAATATCCATTCTCTTTACAACTTTCTCATATACAATAGAGCATTGTTAACTATAGTCATTGTATGTTTGAATCACTCATTTAAAATTTAGCATAAAGTTGTCAAAATGATAGTTATTATTTTCATAAAACTATTTTCTAAAGAAACAATTAATGTAAATATGAGTAGATGTGAGAATTTATGAACAGTCTTGAAGGCCATAAAGTATAGATAATTTTCTATAAATTATTATTTCATTTTATAAAATGTTTTAAATATCTGTTTGCAAGTATTTTGTGAATTTATAGTATCTCTAGGTATAATTCAAAGTATCCTCATTTAGTGTACTTTGTGATTTTTTTACTGCTTATATAAAATACATAATTTACAACATTTTACGTAGAGATATTTTGGCACCTAAACTTATTCAGTAATGATCAAAAAGAGAATAGATCTGTGATGCCCAATACAATATAATCCAGGCATATGTGGAAATTTAAATTTAAATTAATAAAAATAGAATAAAAATTTAAAATTAAGTAACCTATCTTGTTCTAGCTTTATTTCAAGGACCTAGAGTTGATATTTATCATACTGGGGGCACTAACATAGACTGTTTCTGTCATCACAGGAAGTTCTGTTGGAGCATGCTGACCTAGATGCTCAGCATATTATTGTATGTTTCATACAATAATAAATGTTATAAAATTAATTATTCAAAATACTGGAAATATCATGGTGGAACACTGTCCACATTATTCATTATAATGAAGTGGGAACTCAAAAACTCTGACATTCATCATACATCTCTCTCAAAAATTTTTGACTATTATAAATAATGTTACAATGAACATGAGAGTACAGATATGTCTTCACGATCCTGATTTCAATTTCTTTGGATGTATACTCACAAGCAGAATTGTGATCTTGTTTGGTCAAAGTCGTTCCTATACGAGAAGAGGAGTTACAGGGAAAACCTAGTAAGGTTCAAATGTATGACCAATAATGACCACATTACTTCACTCTTACAACATTATTTATTCATTCTAATAATATACACAAATGCTTAGTTTGTGTTTTGTATTGGTAATTTTTGTTAACACATGTAATAATGCTATACATGTAAATATTGCATTTAGAAACTCAACTCTGTACTGGAAAACATTCTTGCTGAGACTTTCCATTTTGCTTGAACACACACTCATGACATTTTTTTCATTGCAAATCTAAAATGTATCTGTATCTTGTGTTATTATTACTATTATATGCAATAACAGAGATAGTAAATTTAAATGGAATATTTTTATTTGTTTTAATTTCATCAAGACTATGTGTAGCATTCCATAAACGTGGGTAATGGTTAAGAGAAGGCAATGGATTTGTAACCTAAAAATCTATTTCTATAGTTTTTTTTATGACAAATATGCTGAATTTCCCTCACTAAAGTAAAATAATTTATTTTCTCTTTTATTTTATAATGGTGACAGGTCAGAAAAGACATGAAGAAGTAAGAAGCATTACATTTGGTATAGTTCATTTTTAGAAAGTATGAATCTAGATGCACCAGGTTTTTTCATCTTTAATAATAAAATATTTGACTTCTTTCTATATTTTGTATTTTGGTATCAAATAGTGCATCTAGAATTAATCATGGAGAAGGCATGTTTCTTATTTATTCTCTAAAGCAACATTTTTCTAGGGAAATAAGAAATGAGAAGTAGTTCTAAGAAATATTTTTCTTTGAATAAATATAACCCTGCTTAATTTTTAATTTATTAATTAATTTACAATGATAAATATGGAAAATAATATCAACATCTTATGATACACTCATGAACAAATTATTACTTGATGCAAAGGATCATGCTCAACAATGTTTCCTATTTACCGGCCAGTCTCAACTCTGAATATTTTCCAGGGAATCACTTGTCAAGGCCATTTTTGGCAAGATCATATCATCCAATGTCTAAGGAAGTAAATTGTCATAGAGTATATTTTCAAGATTGAAAGGAGCCTTAGCATTCATGGATGGAAACTTGTCCAAGAAAAAGCAGAGAAATACTTCATAAGCCCACCTGATTTCTTTTTAAATGCTAATACTAAGTCTTTACCTTTTTTCATTCCCTCATTTTTTTGCAGTCAATATTTTTAAAAGACGGAGTGCACACTTCAGGACAAGCTCTACAGAATATGCTTCAATGTCTTTTGTTCTCCATCTCACTCTCTAGTTCTTCACTCTGCTACATAAAGCCACCTCCCAATACACTGTTTGCTCCCAAATCCTTATTTTTGGCTCTGTTTTTGGAATAACACAACTAAAAAAATATAAAGAAACTAGTTTTTATCATAAATGTTCACTATTGTTTTTATTTTTAAATTTATTTATTTTTATTGCTTATGCTATTACAGTTCTTCCTTTTTCTCCCTTTCCCCACCTCCACTCAACCACACCGTCCACTTTCCCTAAGACAATCCCCATGCTGTTGTCTGTGTCCAAGGCTGTAAATAAATATTGTTTGGTTAATACCTTCTCCATCTATTTTTAAGACATCTAAGTGGAAATATTTTATAAACCATTCAATAACTTCTGGAATTAGGCATGAATAAAATCCTTCCTAAGGAGAGAGTGAACAGAGAAAATATCCAAGAGCCTGGTCATGATGAAATATTATCAAGGTAGTCAGAGGAGAATGAGCTGGGAACAGACACAGAGAATGGTTAAGGACATTAGCAGGCTGACTCCAAATGATGGTAAAAGTTTAGTGAAGCAAGGTCAGCACATTTTTGTTTCCAGTGGTTAAATAAAATAATGGCTAAAAATATCTCTTTAGTTTGAGAGTCATGAAAGTCATTTTCGCTAGGATGATGGGCAGAAGAACCCCAGAGTGGGTTTAGTGAAAGATGAACACAGTGGACACCTACCTTGTAAATCACTGAACTATGAATGGAGAACATATTAATTCAGTGGAAAAACTGATTGAAATAAACATTCAGAGAATCTATTATTTATTATATTCAAAAGACTCTGTTTGTATTTATGCTCAAATCTTACCAACAAAGAGTTTTTCAGGTGTTCAGAGATACAGTAATGCTCTAATTTAAAAAGACATAGTTTTATTTTGTTAAAATATTAGCACAACAATCCATTGCCATTATCATTATGCACTTAAATATTAAAAAGTAGCACATTTTTTGGTATGCTAAATTTTATCCCAGGCCAGATATCATTATATCAAATAAGCATGTATTGTTATCTTGTGTCTAAAACTGATATATCTACTAATAATATTAAACCCCTTTTATTTAGATAAAATATCATTGTAATATAATAAATATCACTGATGAAAGTAAAAAGCCCTTACAGCATAGTGAGTAATAAAAGATAGAGTGCAGTCATTAAGAACTCATGCCTGAAATTAGACTGCCCAAAATTGGACCCTCTGTTCACCCCTTCTTGTATTTGTGTTCTTAGGCAAGTTATTTCACCTGCTATGCCATAGTATTTTAATCGCACAAGTAGGTGTATTACAAAAATTGCTTATAGGATTGACAAGGTATTGAATGACCTGATCCATGTAAGCAATTAAAACATGGCTGGTATGGAGTAAACCTCAGTAAATGTTAATTATTTTATTCAGTGTTTATTGTATATTCAACTCTATAAGCACAAGATTATCTCTTTTAATGCACTTTTGAGCTGCTGAGTTTACTGATGTTTACAGATTTTAAGTAATTTGCTGTTGAGCCTAACACACAAAAAAAGAACTATGCATATAAAAACATTATTTTTTTACCTTGAATATAGTGAATTTTGTAGCCTAGAAACCAATCAGTTTTTCTTTCTTTTTTCTCTTTTAGGCAAATTACTGGTCGCTTAATAAACAGGAACTTTTAGGATATTTTAGGTCAAGAGTATCAAACCACATAAAGACATCTTCAAGTTAATTTGTCCCCATGACAGTCAGCCTTCATTCTCTCTGAAAGCAAATATTTGGTAACTTAGTAAAGCATCTTTTCTCCTTATCCTTTTATTTTATAAATATTTATAAAAATTAAATTTGAAGGCAGGATTACCTTTACAAAGGAAGAGTAAACACATTGCTGAAGGGTATCAGAAAAAGAAAGACTGATTTTCATTTGTAGTGCAACAGAATATTGAAGGGAGAAATGGACAAAGAAATCACCTTACCTCTGCATGCTTATTTTACATGCAGCCTGTTCCACTTGTTAAGTTTAGGTCTTTCTTTCCCTATATTCACACTTCCTTCCATTTCCATACATGTCTGCTGTTCAACTCTTCATGGCCAAACTTTTCCTTCGACATCAATAATCAGAAAGGCCCTTGATTTAGGACAAACCTATGATGTAAATATTGTTTCATTTCAATTCCGCAATTCTTTGTCAAGTGGGGTAGCAGTTCCAATTTTATAGATGGCTTACTGATGATAAGTAAGTAAATGTCATGAACAGGAAACTTAGTAGTTCAAATTAAACACAACCTTTTCCCCAAACACTTGTGGTTTTCTAAAATACTAGATTATATTATTTTTTACTGTTTTAAAGGTTTCAACATTATTTTTTTGAAGTGACAATGGATCAAACATATGCCTGTGTATCATGATCCAAGCTATAGGAGTTGACTCTAAGACTAAGGGCTAACGTGGTTCACTTAGCTTCTAATAGTAGTCAAAGTCTTAACCCAGATAAGTTGGTATTCGATGGTTTGAATTCCCATTACTTTGGCAGGCGCATGGTGAAAAAATGTTAAAGGCAGTAGCTAGCTAATCAGAAGTCTAACTTGGCCTGAAAATTGTGAATGATTACCTAGGATGAAACACGGCCTCGACTCACGAGTAAACTTTTATTGTAAAATAGTAGTTCAGATGTCCACAAGATGTTTTGCAATGAGAATTGAAAGTATAGATAACATAAAAGGATGAGAGTGTTTCTGTCTTATCTAGACTGCATGCACTTACTTTTATAATTATTGCTATATGGAGTATTTCCTGATTCTAGCACAGTACTTGAATAAGGGTTATATCTAACCACAGTAAGAGATTAATAGATATCTATACAAACACAGAAAAATTCTGTTTCTGGCCCTGGCTGGTGTAGCTCAGTGGATTGAGCGCTGGCCTGTAAACCACAGCATTGCTGGTTGATCCCCCAGTCAGAGAACATGCATGGGTTGTGGGCCAAGTGCCCAGTGTGGTGCACTCTAGAGGCAACCACACATTGATGTTTCTCTTCCTCCTTCTCTCTAAAAATAAATAAATAAATGGAAATCTTAAAAATAAAAGAAAAATTCTGTTTTTCACTCTAGTTATATATTTGAGATTCAATACATTTGGGGGTGAAAGATTACACAAAAATTTGTTAATTAATTGAAATTATATCTAAGGAGTACAGCAATGCATTGAAACAAATTCACATTTAAAGATAGAGTAATCTAACTTCAAAATGTAGAGCACTTTATTAAATTTAAGAATATCCACTGATATCTCTTTCAATGCCCTGCAACCATTTTCATTTTAATATTTTTCTCACCTTTTACCTTTCTTAAATCACCTTTTTTTCTTTTTCTATAATGATGTTGTAAATTAAAATCTGAAAATCATGTGATCCCAAACAAGATAGTAATAAAAAGACTTTGATCTTAGTTATACAGTGCATGTATTCTCTGATTGTCAAAGTAGTTTTCACTGCTAGCTATGCTCGTTTATAAAGCATAATATTCAAATACAGAAGTGGGGAAATTTTATATATAGAGAGAAGGATAGATAGATAAAACTAATCTTATGGCATCATAATTGGGAAAGTGACACAATCTCAAACATTTTTAAATGATTTGCAAAGATTCTCTTAGCTTAAATCATGAGAATATACAAAAATATGAACACTTTTTTAATAAATATATATATGTTTGCAAATATACAGGATCAACAAGACTGAGTTCACAATGCAGTTTCATATGCAGAGAGAATTTCTCAGGAGAAACTAAAATAGTAATCCAATTAAGCTCTTACTGTATGTAAATGAGAAATTACAATTTAAGTTACCATAATAAGGAAGAAATCCAAAAACAAAGTAATGTATTTCTCATTTTATTTCAAACAAATCCAATGATAAATTTTCAAAGGAGTAGGTCAGTTTCAGGTGATCAGAGACTGAAAGTTTTAAAACTATATTTAATGATGAATGGTGTTTGAGTGTTAGCAGAAAGTTGTATCATCCCTTCACAATTAAAAATTCATTAGAACTTGTAAGGCCAGGATAACATTTAATAAATAAAAACAGTATGTGAGAAATTTGAATGATATAAAATCTCAATAACAGGATCAGTGCTCAGGCTAGTATATCACAAAATAGCATTTTACAAATATTCATATGCTAATATCCTTACCACTAACAAAACTGGATCTTGCAACAAGTATTATTAGTATTGTACCTTTTTTTCAATGTGCCATAGAATTAGTTAAAACTAAATTGTTTGACAAAAATGAAAGAGAATATTTAAGTTTAAGTGTTACATTCATGTTGAATATTCAGGTTCAAATTCAAGTTCTCTCTCTTTTAGGGAGACTTTGCTTCAGTGTCCACTGAACAGGTATGATCTGTTGTAAACTCTCGAATAGTTATGCAGAAATTATGGCATTTATCATGTACAGTTAGGCAGTACCTCATTCAAAGGCAAGGTGGTCTTAAAAAGAAGAGTCAACTTTAAGGGAACTGAAAAATAGTTTTTTGAATATTTTGAATTTTGTTTATTTATTTACTTATTATTTTTTCATTACCATTATGCTCCCTATATTCTTTTAAAATTTATTTATTTTATTTTTCCATCATCTTTTATCCACCCGTATTTCCTTCCACCTCTAGCCCCTGCAATCAACACACTGCTTTACTTGTTCATGAGCTCTCTTTTTTTCTTCTTTTCTCCATCCCTCCACCTCCAGCACCACCCCCAGCTGTCGGCCTGCCATGTATGAGTCTGTCTCTAAAGAACTTTAAAATACTGAATAAATTGCATGCATGAGCAAAAAATGTCCATATGGGAATGACACACTCAAAACAAATGTTTTCTCTTTCTGGTCCTCATATCTTGGGATAAAGAGCTGGATGCATGCATGCCAAATAGAGACTTCACCCCTGATTTCTTGGTTTATATATAATGTTGAAAACATTTGAATTTGTTGCTTACAAGGAATTCTCATGATATAGAACCTGAATTTCTATTCTTTCTTGAAAATTTAGATTTGGCAACATTGTCTCCACATTTCATAGGATGATGACTGGTTCTAATCGACTTCGGTTACCCCTTTTAGATAGAACAAGAGTTCATCTGTTGACTCAACTGCTCATTTCTCTAGTTTAAGCTACTGTCCTGGAACCCCACCTCCACCACGGTTTTAGTTTATAGGGGAAGAAAAATCCTGCTATTAGCAATGATGTATTTTATTATATCCATTTTCTTATCTTAAAAGCCACATAATTAAGTTTTTAAAAAGCACACACATTAGATTCTTTAAATATGCATATGATATTTTTAACATACCTGCCAAAGGACTGTAGAGCCAAAGGTCTGATTAATAATCAAGTGATGTTGTCAATTAATTAGATGTTTTAATAAAGTAAAGGCAAAACAGTTTTATAAGTTTTCAGTCATTATTTTACTAAAGGAACATTGAAAAATAATTTTTGAAGTTTGTGTCTTTGTCTGAAAGAACACGTGTATGTTAACAAGTCTTAATAAACCATAATGTTTCTGATTTTAATAATGATTTTTTTCACAAAAAGCATAGTCTATTACACATTTATGAAAAACAGTTCTCAAGTATATGCTTTTTAACAATGGCTATTGTCATCTTTTTCAACAGTTACCTAGGACTTTATTATAATTTATATGTTTATATGTTTTAAGTGTATATGAATTTTATTTCTTTTTGGCATTAAATTTTCCTGGTTCTCCAAAGTTTTTCTTTATTTCTTTTACAAAGCTCTTGTGTTATGTATCATTATTGTCTCCTAGGAAGAAAAATACATAGCATTCCAAGTACTCACTAAAATTTTTAGCTTACAATTATACACACTTGAATAATTTCTAAACACCAGTAGTATAGTAACATACTATAGACTTTACTGGCTCTTTAGAAGTTGTGTTGAAAAGTCAAACTGACAACCCCACCAGCCACTACGCTTCACAGGTCAGTGGCTATGAGGCACTTGCAGGAAGCCATGTGGACCTACAGCCCTTATTAGCAACGGGAACTACATTAGCTTATATAGTGAGGGGAGGTTGAGTTTTACTGAATAGTTGAGTTTTACTTTTGAGAAAAGGGCTTGATGGATTTTAAAAAACAGTCTAAAGAAAGTGTGATTAGAAGTATTTTAACCAAGTGTATTCACTGGTAAATTCTCAAAAAAAAGTTTATTTATCTTAAAAAAATAACTTAAATTTAAAATAATAACACAGAAATGATAATGTCTCACTAACTGGTGAGACACTTCTCTGCACACTTCTGCAATAATGTGTTTTGTTGTTATTAAGAACAGCTAAACAGACCACTTTATATTTGAACACTTTCCCACTCCATACAGATTCTACATTTCATCTGTTAATTCATCTATTCTATTTGAAGCATTAGGATCTTTAGAACCAAAACACTGCCTGTGGTTCTATTTTATTCCTAGCAAGTCCCTCACTTGCGAGTTTGAAGATTGCATCAAAGGGAAGCTCTTAAGGTGAAGGTCCTCATTTTCATTCCAGAAAAATAATACGGTATTATCTCCTAGTGATGTGGTTCATATCTATAATAATACTAAACCCAACTTGTTCCTTTTTTATCTTTACCCCGAAGTCTAAATTCTTAGCAGGAGAGAGTAGGAACCTCATATCTGATTGGCGTAATTTCTGTTTTGCTCAAGAAATGCAATTTAATTAACCATGGGCATTCTTCATTTATGCTTTACATTATATCCAGCTATCTTGCCGAATATTTTCAAGTGTAATCATAATCTTTTAGATAACTATTAATGGGTATTTTCTTCAAAATAGAATAAGCTTATCTTTTAGTCAAGTACTTATAAAATGCCTAAGGATTTTAAAAATGCCCATTATAACAGAAAAAAGATAATTTTTTCTTTATTCATAGCATCAGATAATATTAAAATCTTTTCAAATACTAATTTCAGAACTGGTTTCCCTTCCCATATCAAAGATCTGGCTTTTTAAGAGAATCCAAAATGTTATGGCTTTTTGAAACCAAAATCTCAAGAATTGAAATTTTTTCCTTATAAATATAAGAAACATAGGGAGAATATAAGGGAAAATTATTTTTAAAAATTACTCTTTTCTCCATGGCAAGTGAATCTCTTCAAAAAATTACTCAGATTGTTAAAATCATTAAACAAAAAGATCTCATTGGTTTGAAAGATAAGTTTAACACACTTTTTACTCCATCTATAAGAAAAATATGCCTCATTGTTTAAATTAAAATTATTCAAACTATTCAGGATCAGTTGTTTCTGGTAAATGATATAAATTTTTTATTTGAAAAAATCAAATGTAATCTTTATAATATTCACTATATAGCACTCAGAAGTTGTTATTATTATTATCATTTTTATTGTTTCAGAAAAGCTGAAATTTTTCATTTTTTATTTATGTATAGCATTACCTTGGATAATAAATGTGACAAAAATATTGGGTTCTCAGTAAAATAAAAGGCGAAGATCAGGCTGGCTTTAAATATATAGCAGACATGTTAATCAATCTTGTATGGTTATGGAAAATGTATTGTCGTTAAATAAAATAGTTTACTATTTTATAAGTTTAGTATTTTTTGAAATCTAAAATATTAAGAAATAATTCATGGGAAAGGGAGGACCATAAAATAGCATCTATGTTTTAATACTCATACTACAGAAGAGCACTTAGATGGTTGGGAATTACTACTATTTTTGTTTGTCAATTTTGCTATTTTATTATTTTAAATGTATATGTTGACAGTGAATGGGTTTATGTGTATATTTTCATAAATAATGTTCAGAAAAATATACAAATATTAGCATTAGTAACATTTACTCTTTTTTCTTAGATTATTTCTAAATAGGTACTGATACACAAAAAATAAAAATTGCACTTTTGTAAATTATAATTTAGATGTTATATCACATTTATCTTAATACATTGAAGATGTAATTGTAAATAATTGAACTTCCAATACACAAGTAAATAAAATTGCTGAACTAAAAGGAAATTAGCATTGATTGCAGTTTGAGTAAACTGAACAGATTTGGTAGTTCTGATTTATTGAGGTGAGAAATAGTCCTAAGCCCATTAGCACAAAGATTTAATTAAAGTCTTGTGATTTTAGCAACTAATGCAAGAAGAAGAAACAACCATAACAATATTATTTTATTTTGGTAATGAAAATCAATATGAAAATTGCAAGAGCAGCTCTTTCAAACTAATTCCAAGCAACTAAAATAAAACTAAACATAAAATTAGATTTTGATAGACCATAATGAATATTAAAGAAGCTACATGATTGCTATACTGACATTTGTTTAGCTTTCATACCTTGAATTAATACTTTAAACAACAGTGCATAATTCCTTAGAAGAACTCTGTAAAATTGGTATACTATTCACTTACTTTCTTAGTTATTTAACCTGGAATTTTTCTATAATATTTACCTAATTAATGCAAAGAAAAATTATATTATGCCCATGGTTACCTAATATTTCTAATAAAATAGAATCTGTTCAATTAAACAAAGGTAATTTATACAAATCTACATATCATTTTATTTTAACACAACAAAATTTTTTTCAGTTGAGTTCCATGGTCCTCCATTAATGTCATTTCACTAAAATGATTGTTACCATTTTCATTCTTTAAGTCAATTATATTTTATGACAAGTGTTTACAAGACAAATCTAGTTCAGATTAATTAAGTTTATAGGTGAGAAATGTATTAAGTTTGTTCATATATTTCTAATGATATATTTTGATGAATTAATCATTCATTTAAACTTCACTGTCTTCAACCTGAATAAAACCACTCAGGCTGTCACTGAGAGTAATTCTGACTGAATTTACGAGTGTCTAGTACCAGCCTTCTTAGTAATACCTGTTTTGAATTAGCCAGATTGATGTAACCAAAATAAAGCCAATAAATTACTTGTGCAGTATTCAATCCAATTAAGACCTAGTAGCTATCACTTCTGACTAGAATTCCATTTGTTTTTTTTTAATCGTTTATGTTTCTATGATCCCTATTCATTCTCATCTTTCTCGTCTTTTTGTGCATCATCATCCTTTTCCTCCTGATCTTATTGTTGCTCTTTATATGCATTGTCACTTCTGGCAGTACTGGAATTACTGCTATGGGTGTCATAGCTAACGATTCCTGTTTACATTTCTGTCTTCATAGAGTATATTGAGCCCTGGATTGTCTATTACTTGCTAACTGGCTTTTGATTATTTATCTGCATTAAAGCAGATGTGCATTATCTTGATCACATCTTTGGTCAAATCCTATCATTATGTGAAGACACATATTTATTTAGAGTCCTACCTTCCCACTTATGTCTAGCTCTCCAG
The DNA here is from genome assembly GCA_004026545.1 of Mormoops blainvillei. Taxonomy (NCBI): domain Eukaryota; kingdom Metazoa; phylum Chordata; class Mammalia; order Chiroptera; family Mormoopidae; genus Mormoops; species Mormoops blainvillei. The sequence goes on from PVJD01001524.1 coordinate 162,657, forward strand.
GGTTCTCATATTAGATGAAGACAGTGTTAGCTTCTCGATGAAAGAAGAACTCTGTTTATGGATTACAATTTATTTAGGGTCAATTTTATGTCATGGGGAAGGGCAACATAGTGGTCATAGTATTCAAAATCTGTTCCCTGTTTCTGTTAAGAAAAACACTCCACAAAATAAAGCAGTGATATAAGATCAAGGCTAAGGAAAGGAATTTTATAAAGGAAACATTCTAAACAGGAAAAGGAAAGTAATCTTGCCTGGGAATATCCTATACTGAGAGTAGCCACACATCACCTGTAAGATGAAACACGGTCTTACACAGTAATTCAGAAATGACATTTTACATGTTTTCATTGTTTGGGTTAAGTAACATTTTATGATGAAAAGTCAACTGAAGACAAATTTAAATATCTGGGTAGTTTATTTTCACCCAAATTGAAAAAATAAATGTATTGAATCCACTGAAAATAGTTAAAATTAAAATTACTAACTTTATTGACTATAAGAAAGTCAATGATAATTCAGTGTTTTTTATAGCCATTAAAAAGGGTTATCTGGGTTACAATCTATTTCCCACAGGAACCATGGCGATCGCTGAGAACATGATTAGTTTGCTTCATTCACTGTAAAAGTGACATCATGTTTCAATAATAAAAGAACCCAGATTCTTTATGACCACCTCAAAACATGTTCAAGTTCTGGTCACTGTCTATCAAACTGTATCTAATCCTTTCCTTCCCTATTCTTCCTACATTTTTTCCTATTTTACTTTTGTTTCATGATTATACACACATTTCCTAAGAAAAGTTACACATGTTGTGACATCCCTCAGACAGGCCTTTCCTTCTTTTTCTTTACTGCTTGATTCTTGTGTGTCTTCAATTCTCTCAGTTGAGAGATCACTGTCTTTTTAGACATTGTCACTATTTGACCTACATAAAAGACTAAAATTTCTTCTCCTCTGTTCTTCTACACTCTACTATCATTTTGTTTTAGAGTACTTACCACAATTACAGCTTTTTGTTTCCTTGTTTAATTTTAATTATCTGTGCCTCACCAGGTTGCTTGATGATTGCAAGAACTATGTGTGTTTTGTTCGTGCTGTGTTATAGATATTAATAGTGTCTTCAGTATTAAGTACTCTAATAAATACTTGTAGAATGAGTGATTGAATGTATGTCTAAATTTATTGATAATTTGAGAAGTAACAACTCTGAGGCATTTTCTGAAAAATTTACCTGGAACCAGATAGCTAAAGGACTATGCATTTTTGTAGTTGCACCTGGCCATCAGAATTTTTTTAGTCCTTCAGAGATTTTATTTAAAGAGAATATTTGTGTTTTCTGATAATCACGACATTTTATGATCAGCTAAATGTGTTGCGGAGAGCTAAATATTGGGCTAGAGAAAAATAGTCAAAAATATAGTGTCATATCTAAATTATTTATGAAGATTAGAAAATATACCAGGTACATTAAAAAATTAAAACAAATGTTCAGTAGAGATCCATGAAATAGCAGGGTATGGGTACATGCTATCAATAAGATCTACAACTTTGTACCTCTGCTACTTGGAAAAAGTAAGTATGTTTGTACATATTAGAAGTAAGGTGGTCACGAACAGGTAGCAGTTGGATACATTACTTGGCTATTTCATGTTGCTTTCTTGTGTGTGTCTGTCTTTGTTTTTTGTTTTTTGTTTTGTTTGTTTGTTTTTGGTTTTGTTTTCTTTTTACTCAGGAGATCAAGGATATTATATGTACAATGGGAGACAAGAGACGGTGTTAAATAAATTCCCTCTTTCTCAAGAAAGTGGAGACTTGTAATATAGGAGTTATATTAGTAAGATATTCAGGACTTACTTGTTATGAAGATGGTAATCTCCAGTTTAGTTAAATAACGCAGTGCCAAATTGCTGTAGGCCTGGTAAGTCACATCTCTGAACTATAAAGCATATATTAGCCTATGGATTAAGAAAGCAGAGAAATTAATAAAAATAATAATGCAGCTTTCTACTGAAATAGACTGAGGAAACAACATCAAGAGAAAGTTTAGAAACAGTGGTTGGGCACTATCTTGGAAAACACTTTAAATATCAATTCATAAATAAGAGATGGGAACATAGTTTTTTTCCCATAATATCAAGTAATAATACTACTATAAAGATAATAAAGTAAATGCAAGGTTCATAAAATCTTTTGACTAAATGTGAAGACCATATTGTGTGACAAAATAAAACTACGTTATATTTTCCATATATTTATCTGAGGGAAATTTTCCATAGAAAAAATGATCAGGAAATGCTTTTGAGTTAATGACATTTGTATTAGTTCCCTGTTGCTGCTGTAACATACTACCACAGATTCAATGACATAAAACATAATTTATTATCTTATAATTCTAGACATCAGAAGTCCAAATTGGATCTGCAACTCTGCATCCTTCTGAGGATGTAGGGGTGAATCTGTTCCTATGCTTTATCCGAATTCTGGAGGACTTCATTTCTTGTTCTCCAGACCCTTCTTCCATCTTCAAAAACCCTAGTGTACCATCTTCTCTCCTCTCTTACCTCTGCTTCCATTTTCTTTTCTCACTTTGACTCCTAAGTAGGATTCTTGCGATTACATTGGTCCCACTTGGAAAATCCAGGGTAATCTTACTTTGAGATTTTTAACTCTAGAAAGTCCTTTTTACCATGTAAGATAACATATTCACAGATTCTGGAAATTAGAACACAGATAACTTTGGGACACTATTATTCAGTTTACTACAATGTTAAACTTTGAATTCTGAAGGAAAAGGAGCCAATGACACAAACATTAGAATATACCTTGTCCTAGTTTGGATTCCCTCGAAAGCATATACTCAGTCTAGGGACTGAGGGCAGTTACCTTATTTAGGAAGTGATACCAGAAAGTACTAGAATAGAAAATAGACACAATAAAGAGAGATTAACCAATCAAGTGTATGTTAATGAAAAAATTGTCAGTATCAGTAAGTGGAGGCCTGGTGGGGACCCTTTGAGTAGCATATCTCGAAATTGTATCAGTGGCATATGGAGAGGCTGTGAGTTCCATCTGGTGACTGCTGCTGTCACCAATTGAGAGACATCTCTAATATACTGGCATTCACAAGGGCTAAGCAAGCTTCCCAATTTTTCAAGAAAGATTTTAAGGAGGGCAGCAGAAAAAGCAGAAGGAGAGAGGCAAGAGTGCTTGACATGGGAGGCTGTCAGCATTCCATAGCTGTACGGTGAACCCACAGGAGGTAGAGCAAACATATTTTAAAACAACAATAATATCTAGTACAGAATGCAACAACAAAAATTACAAGGCCCACCAAAGACATCCAAACTGTCTTGCAATATAATGTAGTCTACTAAAATACATTGTCAACATAATTAGAGAAGAGTAAAACATTATAATTCATTACAAGGTAAGGAACGCATATACAATATTGCTAAAATTAATTTTCAACATAATTTTCAAAAAGCAATGTGGCTAAAAAGTGATGGAGTTAAAGACCTACAGACTTTCTAAACAGCCTGGATAGTCAAAGAGAAAAAAGAAAAGGTGTTAAAATGGAAAACACAACAGAAACAAATTAAATAAAAGATTATACATGTTATAGCATGTTTTACAATAAATAAGAATATCCTGGATATAGAATAGTGATTTGATTTTAAGGTAGAAAGATATGCAAAGTAGCCCATCACAAATAATTATTTGGTTCATTTATCCAATCACTTAAAAATTGTTATTAAATGTCTAGCATGTGTTAGACATTATTTCACAAACTGACATTAGAGCACTGAGAGGAAGAGTGAGGATCTCTAGTCCTTCCTCTAGTTAAATTTACAATTGTAAAAAGGTAATGTATATTCATATATAATATAAATTTTATAATTACACATAAAATTATAAATTATAACTATATCAACATAAACATGTGTGCTTCAAGACATAAAGCACACATAAATTTGTTTCCCACCATTCTTTTAAAGTATATTAAGTATGAGTTTTTTCTTCTCTTATAACCAGATAAAAATTCATCAGGTGCAGTACTTATTTTAGTAGTCTTTTAAATAAAAGTTTATAAGACTATTTACATTGCTAATACAGCTTCATTTTTATGTTCACGATTTTCAGTGTATTCAAGTGTAAAACTTCTCCTCATCCACAAAATGACATTTAAATGCAGAATTATAGTAATGTATCATCTGGAGAAAAACTTTGGTAGTTTATCTCTTTTATAAATAAAGATTTTTCCAGATCAAAATTATAGTTTTACCATTTTACTATTCATCTCCCTTTCTCAGTTCAATTCCTTCTCTCCTCTTCCACATTAGCTGTAGTTTAAGACTCTCTCAGGGCCAGTGTGGGAGAAGATAGAGAGGCTGGAAGCTATCTGATGAGAAGCACACACACACACACACTACTGGGCAGCTAATGCTTCCTGAAAAGAGAAATTGTGGAGTGTATCTCCATGTCTCCCACAGTTCACCTATTTAGTTTCTCAGCTCTGCTTCTCAAAATATGTTTGAGGAACAGTGCCTACAGACCTCTAGTGATCCTCTTTTCCTGCCTAAGGGAAAACTTAGAAAAGGGAAAATGACACCCCAGGCTGTTGTTATTTTTGAGTCCACAATTTATACACATTATGTCCTCAAAACAAAGATGTATCAAGTCAAAACCGTAATCACACGTTCTCCATCTAAAAGCAAGATGAATTTGTTAAACAGTTACCAGGACTTTAGTTTTTTGGTTTGTTTTGTTTGGTTTGGTTTCTTGTATTTTAAGATTTTATTTACTTTTAGAGAAAGGGGAATGGAGGGAGAAAGAGAGGGAAACAAACACCAGTGTGTGCGAGATATTGGTTGTCTCTCGCACGCCCCCAAAAGGGGACCTGGCTTGCAACCCAGGCATGTGCCCTGACTGGGAATTGAACCTGTGACCTTTCTGTTCACATGCAGGCTCTCAATCCACTGAGCCACAACAGCCAGGGCAGGGCTTTGTATTTTAATGATACAATTTGATCAGATATAGAGTTGGTACTGACAAATTTTTGATAGATTCATCAATTTCATTTCTACCCTTTCAAACTCAGTACACACAAATTTGAATATTGTATGTGAAAATGCTATAAGTCTTTCCAGAGTCTCTGCATAAATAGTGAATGTGGAGCACGTGTATAAAAATATTAATGCAGCCTCAGTTCAGTACATGTAATACTTGCATATTTCTGATTGTGCACTTTTTCTCCTGGCATTATGCTGCTTTGAATTTCACATTAAATAAAATGGCTCAACAACTGTTATGATATCTTAAACATGTTAGTACTCTCTGTAAAGACAACCACAATTTGTTTCAGATGCCAAATCTTTATTACTTTTCTGGCTAACAGCACAAGGACTTGAAGAGTAAATCTGAATGTGCTCATACTGGAAACAGAAAGTATATAAAGCAAGTCTGGCAGCCCATTGTGTAAAGCAACACAAAGTTACCAAGGTATTTAAAAGTAATAGGTCACAAGGTTTTGCCCAGATAAGCAGAAAGAAAAGGGCTCAAAATAAATTTTGCTTCCCAAGTAATTTCCCTCACTCTCAATGTTTGTTTCCTGACTAGGTAAAACAGCAAGTATGTTTTTGCTGGAGAGAAATTAATTCTCCCTCTCTCTCTCTCTCTCTCTTTCTCTCTCTCTCCCTCTCTCTCTCTGCCTCTATCTCTATCTCTATCTGTCTCTCAATGCCTCCCTCTCTTCCCCTCTTCTTACCAGAGGAAACAGAAATCATTAAAAAATCCCATGCCACTATGTGTTCATACTTAGGCAAGTGGTTCTTAAACGTCACTGCACAATAAAATCTTTTGCAGTTGTAGTAAACTATACCACTTCTGAGTCCTAGATTCTTCCCATTAAACATCTGGAGGTCTATTGCCACCAAAGGTAGTTTTTAAGTAATACTTCCAGGTGGTACTCAGTTTTAGCCAGGGTTGAGAATTTATGCTGTATCAAAATATTATGAAAAACACACACATATAACACACATGAGATTTTTATTTCCAAATTATAAGGATTCATCAACTCAAAATACATCACCTGTAACTTTAAATTTACATAAAAAATATTCAATGTTATATTCTTGGTTAGTGGTATAAATGGTGTTTAATTTGAGTGTAACTTAAATGAATTAGGTTTTATATGATATGATTGCATATAATGAAAAAATATTCTTTTTATATACCTATATTCAAAACATTATGGAAGGGAAAACAAGCCTTTTTCCACCACATTGACTTACATCAATGTTAATTCTATTATGTGGTGTCTTAGTTCAGGCTGCTATAACAGAAAACCATAAATTGGGTGGCTTAAACAACAGAAATGTTATTATCTGGTGAAGATGGTAGCATAGGTAAACATGGTACTTGGAACTTCTCACAACCATGTCAGATCTACAACTAAACCACAGAACAACCATCATTCAGAACTTCCTGAAATCTAGTGGAACAGAATTCCTAAAACTAAGGATATGAAGAAGAAGCCACATTGAGACTGGTAGGAAGGGCAGAGACATGGAACTAAGTGACCCCACCATGTTTGACATATAAATATTGGGAGGGGTATCTTGGCTGCAGAGGTCCTCCTCAGAGAAATGAGGTGTCCCAGCCTCACACCAGGTCCCCTAGTCCATGGTTCCATGCCAGGAAGAGAAATCCCCATAACTTCTGTGTGTGAAAACCATTGGTGGTTGTGGCTGAGTGACATGGAGGGCTTCCAGAGCTCTATGCATTCCTTTTAGACAGCCCAAGCCACAGACTTACTCAGGCTCACTTGTCTTAAGCTCCAGCATTGGAGCAGCAACTCTAAAGGCACCTTAGACAAAGCAGGGGAAGCTGAATATATGCTCTGCCAGCATCAGGGTCGGACCTGGAGGGGCAGTTTTCTCCCAGGCAGAAATGCTGGCAGAGGTCATTGTTTCTTTGACGGACCTTCCCTCCAAAGAGTTGTCTATCCACCTGGCTCTCTTTGTTTGCCCCATATCTGAGTGTCTATCAACCTGGCTTTCTTTGTTTGCCCCACCCTGATGATTCTCAGAGGCTATGCTCCTCCCAACTTTTGGCTGTACCCAAGTCCTTTCCAGTGGTTTTTGCATACAAAGAGCATGTTTTGGCTCACACTTCAAACTTTTCTAAGATTTTCCAGACAACCAGCATCTGGTCTCATACCTACTACTTAGTGGCCCCAGGCCCATCACTAGCAGTAGCTAGACTTGGTTTTCAGCTTGGCCTCTCTCAGCCACCTCCAAGCCCAGCACAAGTAGCAGCCATCTGCAGATCACTTTATAGCTAATTCCAGATGACTCTAGGTAGGACGCAGGCAGTGGCCAACCTTCGTCTGCATGTCCCAGGGAACCCCATAAACAGCACACCCCATGGACAGCTTCAGACCCAGCCACCTCTATAAGTGACATCTCAAAGGGTGGATTTAGCAGGTATCTGAGCCCCACTAGCCTGAGTTCTGCTTTGTGGGGTCATCCCCTACATGGCAAGTTTTCCATGGTAGACTTGGTCAGTCTTTGAAGCCAATCAGCCTGAGGTAAATTTCTCCCATTGACATGCCAACAGCAATCAGGGCTCAGCTACAACAGGGGGATTCACACAATTCAAATGGGTGACATACTTAGAGTGCCCAGCTCAAGTAACAGGAGGCTGTACCACTGAGCCCTACAGGACAGGGTATCTACTGCATTAGGTCACTCTATCAGGATTGAGACACATAGCAACCCTACTTACTGCATAGAAACAAACACAGGGAGATAACCAAAATGAGTAGGCAAAAAAAAAAAAAAAAGTCACAAATGAAAGGACAGAACAAAACTCCAGAACAAGAACTAAACAAAATAGAGATGAGCAATCTACCTTGATAGAGTTCAAAACACTAGTAATAAAATGCTCAGTGAACTTAGGAAAAGAGCAGATGAACTTGGAGAGAATTTCATCAGCATTAAAAAAAAATAAAAAAGACATGGAAACCATGAAAAAGAACCAACTGGAAATGAAGGATATAGTAATTGAAATGAAGAATTCTTTACAGGAAATCAACAATAATGTAGATTAAGCCAAGAATCAGTGTTTTAGAATATAAGGAAGCAAAGAACACACTATCAGGAAAAAAACAAAAAGGAAAAAAAATAAAAAAATTGTGGATAGTGTAAGGAGTCTCTGGGACAACTTCATGTGTACCAACACTTGCATAATGAGGATTCAAGAAGGAGGAGAAAGAGAACAAGAAATTGAAAAAGTATTTGAGAAAATAATGACAGAAAACTTCCTTAAGCTGGTAAAGAAAATAGACATATAAGTCTAGGAGTCACAGAAAGTCCCACACAAGATGAACCCAAAAAGATCCACACCAAGAAATGTCATAATTAAAGTGCAAAAGTTAAAGACAGAGACAATCTTAAAACCAGCAAAAGAAATTTATTTCTCACAGTTTGGAAACGGAGAAGTCAAAGATCCAGTGCCAGGTCAGAACACTCATCCTGGTACACAGTTGGTTGACCTCTAGTTGTATTTTCATATGGTGAAGAGCACAGAAAGGGAGAGAAAATGCTCTGGTTTTCTCTTTAAAAAGCACTCATCTTACTCATGAGGATTTCACCCTTATTATCTAATTATCTCCAAAGATTCTCTCTCTTAATATAATTACGTTATAGGCTAAGATTTCAACATATGAATTTTAGGGTGGACACAAGTATTCAATAAGTAAAAGTTAATGATTGGCAATAAGATACTTTTAAATATTGATTTTTAACAGAAGTAACAAAGCCTATATTCAAGATAAAATTAGAATAATGCAATGTAACCTCAATTTATTTTAATTAGGTCCATTGATTTTTCAAAAATTAATTATCAAATTAGAAAAAATTGTTTAATATAACAGAAATGATAGTACTACTATTTACAGAACAGTTTTAATAACCCTGATTTTAAAATCACTCCAATAAAATATTCATAATACCTTCTTATATTAGAATTTAAAACACTTGTTATTGGTGGAACAGTTTAATTGTAATTATGGTATTATCTTAAATTTAACAACCTATTCCTAAAATTTTTGGGAATAAACTTTGTTATTCCATCTTCTATATAAAGAATATCAACTGTATCTAAAGAGCAACTGTTATTTTTCACTGTATTTACTATGGCAACAAACCTAGTTATCATGTGTGCGTGATTTATTTTTAGGAGACACATAACTATTTCTAAAACAATCACATGTCTATTTATAAAAATTAACTTTTTTAAATATGAAGTTGCAAAGCATGAGAGCTCTAAATCATAGAATATAAAACCCTTAAAGTTTTCACTTACCATCTTTGTCTTTAAATAATATTTAGATATGCAGAATCTTATAAGAGAATTCACTTATTGAAATAAGCAGTCAAATAGTTAATATTTTACCCCCCTCACTCTCTTCTCTTATTGCTTGGTAACACAAAGGGGTGTGTGTGTGTGTGTGTGTGTGTGTGTGTGTGTGTGTGCGTGATAGCCAGGACAGCGTGATCCCTTTAAAAGTCAAAGCAGTAAATGTTCCCAAATTATGTTTTTATCTTGATTGTAACCAACTAACTCTTTGTTGGGACTACAGAGTTATTTATATTGATATATATTTATATTGATTACATTGATATAATCATTATACAATCACTATTCCTCCTACCAGTCTTGGTAGTAAGGTGATAGAAACTTGCTTTTCTTCTTCTGATCTTCCAACATGGTGACAGAGTAGTGAGTGTATTACAGATTATTATTTCACATATTTCATACTGGTTTGGCAAAGGTATATTCTTAGTTTGTCAATAAAATTTATAACTATTCAAAGTAAAATTCGAGGTGATAAAACTTCCCTTTGCTAATTGTGATTGCCTTTTATAAGTAACATTGTTGCATGGTTGTACCAGAAATCTCCTCTTTTGACTATGCCTTACTAAATATTCATGTCAAACTTTAAAATTTTAAGAATAAGAAAGCTAAAATACATGAACAGAGAAAAACTAAGTGTTTACTCTTCACTGCTAAATATGTTTATAATAAGACTGTAATAATAATGAAAAGTAAGGAGGGGTCATTGCTGGCTTGCTTAGGAGGGTGAAAGAGAGAAATCAATTTTCAAAAATAAGTGGACTTTGATAAGCAAGGAGGAAGCACAAAGACATTCCTTGAAAAGAAACAATGAGCATGAAATGGTCAGCTGGATTCACAAGATGCATGGCATTAATACAAATTCTTAATATTGGGTTGACCCAGGGCTTTTTCCTTATTACTCTTTTCTATGCAAACTTAATCCTTGGGTTATCTATATAGGCTCAGGATAGTAAATACATCTCTGTGCCCATTATTCCCAAACTTCTCAACTCCAGACTTAATTATCCTAAGGCCTGCTCTACACAACCTGTGGGAAGTGTAAGCAAAATCTCAAACGGAACATGATAAATTGGCTCCCCTCACATTCTTTCCCACCTCAGTTGATGATAGATCTATCTTTTCATTTGTTCAGCCCCCAAATTTTGTATTATTATGAACAATCTTTATTTTTCTCAAACTCTACCACAAATCTTTCACAAAATCCTTTGACCTGTCTCCTTCTCATATCTTACTCAACCACTTCATTATCCTGTGAACATCCCTTTGGTCTTCAACAACTTTCTTTTCCTCCAGGCGGGGAGGTTAGAGGGTTGAGGGATTGAGCAAAAATGAAAAAGAGTTCATGAACGTGGACAACAGGGTGGTGATTGTTGGTGGTAAGGGGGTGTAAGGGGACTATATGGTAATGGAATAAAATAAATAAAGGTTGTATATTTTATAAAAAATAATTTAAAAAAATTTCTCTTCAAGAAAAATAAGCCTGAAAATGATCCTGTGCTTTTATAATTTTAATCTTGGTCTCAGGCTGAAATTCATTCTGTCACCAAAACCTTTCCTAAAATTGGAAAGATAAATTTAAATTCACAATTAAGTAATACTATTAGACATGTATTACCTAAAACTGCTTGATATTTATCACTTAATTTATTGTCATCAGATAAAGAAAATTGGATAAATAAGGAGGACTAGCTAGATCCTTAAGAAATAGCCTTAGAAGCTATTCATTAAATTTTTCCTAATGTCACATTAGAATATATATATTCCAGTTAATAAGAAAAAAATGAGTCTAGGGGTGACAATAGAAATAAACTTTCAAGTTTAAGGAAATTTTTTTGATTCTTTAAGACGCACTGTGAAAGACCTAGTAAGGAAATCATCGAGTAAGTGAAAAATTATTTAGTTAGAGGAATTGAAGTATATATATATGAACATACAGAATCTAACCAAGAAAAAAATAAGGCTTTCAAAAGAGTGTAAACTAATTTTATTGCTGATTAAACAATAACCACTGGTTGTAAACCTGCTCCTTTAAGTATAACAAAATCAATTGTTTCCACATAAAATTGAGGATTAGATCTTGACCTCATAGACACTCTAGACTAATGGCTCCACAAATATAGGCAGAAAAATATAAGCAAAACCCATATTAGTTAGAATTGTAATCTCAAACTATTGATTATGCTACCTTATGATAGAAGTCAAGGCTTCAGGCACACGGTAAACCCATTTTTAGAAAACAGTATCTCGTTATATCTCTTATGCTTTCTTTGCAGTACCTTTTCCTCTGGGTGAAAAGCCTAATGTTTGAGAGCATAGTTGTATAATTCCAACAGGTTATCAGCAAAATAATCATACATTGTTTCCAAATGGTTTGTAATCTCACTGTACCATATTTAGTGTTACCTGGAGCAAAAATTTGCACTTTGACAGTTTGTTCAGATTTAATGGAAAGGTTAATAATGATGATGATTATTATGCAAATTCATAAATTAGAACCAAATAATTTGAATATTAATGCATCAACATTTTTATAAAAACCCCATGCCATGGCTTGAATATTCGAGCCTCCCCAAATTCATAAATTGAAACCTACCATCCAATGTGGAATTAGAAGTTTGGGCCTTTGAGTGGTGCTTAGGTCATGGGAGTGGAGGAGCCCTCATAAATGGGATTAGCACTGTCATAAATAGACCTACGAGGAACCCCTCAACCCTTCCACTATGTGGGATACAGTAAAAAGGCACTATCTATGAATCAGAAAATGGGTTTCCACTAGACCCCAAATCTGCTAGTGTCTTGAGCTTGGATTTCACAACCTTTGGAACTATAAAAATAAGTTTCTATTGTTTTTAAGCTATTAAATTTTTGGCATTATGCTACAGCAGGCCAAATGGACCAAGGTGCTCTATCATAATTTAAATAAAGTATAAATCATAAAAGTGAAAAATATTCAGTTTATTTGTAGAGCTCTGTTGTTTTAATATGAGCCATTATTTTTTTTTTTTTACTCCTCTGAATCATTGCAAGAATGACTATGCTCTGTTTTTAAAGAGTTAATAATAGATATATGATTTTTCAAAAAACTTCAAGTTCTAGAAAACTTTCATGACCTTGGCCAAGACTTGCTATTGGAAGGGATGGTCTTGTCCAAGAAGAGAACATAAAGAGATAACTGTCCAAAATCAGTCATCAAAAATAAAATTAGCCCTGGCTGGTCTAACTCAGTGGATTCAGTGTCAGCCTGTGAACCAAAGGGTTGCTGGTTCAATCCCCAGTCAGGGCACATACTTGGGTTGCAGGCCAGGTCCCTGGTAGGGGGTGCACGAGAGGCAAACACACATTGATGCTTCTCTCCCTTTCTCCCTACCTTCCCTTCTGTCTAAAAATAAAATAAATAAAATCTTTAAAAATAAATAAAATTAATATTTTTGTTAGATATTACTGGCTATTATAAATAATGGATTTCAACATATTCTAAAATTGTATATTTTTATATAATTTTAACTAAGTAGACTTCAAATCTGGAGCACTCCTTTTTGGTATTTTAAAACTGAGTTAACAATAATAAGATTTTTCCAGAAACCACCAATGTTAGGCATTTCTAATTAATGCAAACCACTATATTTGTATTTTTATGAAGGAGAAATATTTTGGCATATTATATACTAAACAAACCACATTGATGTTTTTATACAGGAGCCTCTGTTAAGAATAAAGATAAGCTTATAGAATGGTTCAAGAACTGTATGTGAAAGGCACAAAAGTTGTCTCTGAATTAAGAGAAAAGAAACCACTAGAAATTATTAAAGTGCAAAATCCAAGAGATAAATGTGGCAAAAATAAAATGTCTATATAATAAAATCATGTTTCTCAAATGGTTACTAATAAAAACTATGTGTGAGACAACTCTATATGGTAGCAATAAATTGGCCAAAATATTAGAAAATATGACTTGCTTATGTCTCACTAGTAGGCAATACTATTCTAGAAAAATCAGTGATTTGTGACATAATTAGGATCTACAGAAAGATGACTCCATGAAGTGATTCAAATAGTCTATGAGAAAGGCATAAAATTTGGCTTCAAATTAAGTAACCCTTCAAACATCATCAAATTGACAATATATTATAACTACATAATGGGTTATAAAATTATTCTATTATGAGAATAATTTTTGCTTAATCTAGGATAAATTAAGAACTTTCATTTTCAGAAGGCCATTTTGACATGATCATGGCTTCAAAGAAAGTTTTGGATTTTGTGTTTTTAACAAATATATATATATATGTCCACTTATCTTTTAGCATTAGACGTACTCCTTTAGCAGAAGTATCACCCGTGAATTTATGAAGGATGTGTCGCATAAATAAATAAATAAATAAATAAATAAATAAATAAATACTTTGTACTACTGTTATTATCTTATATCCTCTAGGAAGATAGGGAAAACAAACAAACAGAATTCTAACTTTAAATTTGGTTAAACTTCAGACATCTTTGTACTACCTTGAGCAAAATATTTTCCCCTGGTTTTGATGACTTTATGTTCATCTCATGTGGGGTCCACAGACTTCTTTTAGAAGATGGTGATGACTGTACCATTTATCTAGAAATATAAAATCGATCTTAGAATCTGTTAGAAGCAGACATGGCTTAATACTGCAAGACCTTGGAGCTTATACTTAGTCATATTATCAATGAATATGCATGCCCCCTCTTTAACATCTACTGGTGCAACTACTGCATGAGATATAATCTGGATAACATTTCTTCTGGCTTTCTGGACACACAGAGCATATTGGCTCTTGAATCATAATGGAAAGGGCCTTATTATTTCTTACCTACCTCTCTCACTACAAGTAACATATTTGAATTCATATATTAGCCTGTCAAATAAGAACAGAATATTTATATATGTAAACATCTTGTTTTTTAATATAATGAAATATGTCATTAAAAAGATAACTTATTTATCTCATACTTGTTCTTCAGTCTCTTCATATTAGGATTGGAAATATTTCTCTTGATATGATCTGAGTTTATCAATGGATAACAAAACTCTGGAAGCAGTTCCCTTCTTATAGTTGTTAAACATAAGATCTCCAGAGTTTTACATCCTGCTCTGCAGCTGGTCTCTGACTGAATGACACGAAAGTAATCACTTAGCATAAAAAAAAGACATAGTACTTATTGAAAGTCAAATAATTATCAGTGTGATCAATGACAATGAAAGTAATCAAAGTGGATATTATTTTCATAAATTATATGAAAATAATTTATTCAGTCACCCCTGTAGAATCTAAAGGGGAAACAGAAAATTGAGAACTGAGCTCAATAGAATTCCTGCTAGACTCATTTAAAATATTTTCTGTATTATGTATGACATACAAGTTAATTTCCAATAGGATAATTTTATAAGTATCATCATGTTACTTCTTTGTGATTCCTAATGGATCTATTAATATTGCTTCGCTTATAAGTTATAAGCTAAACAACACAAGGAATAACAATTAATAACCCATTGACATTAAATACATTTATTAACTTATATTCCTACAGATTTATTGCTGAGTAACATTTTTAATATCAAGAATATTGGTTTTCTGACTTTTTCCCCCTATTGCAGTTCTTCACAAATATCTTGTTTTTAAAAGAACATGTGTAGGTTTCTCTTCAACATTTCAAAATTAAATGTGATTGTCTTGGTTATCACCCCTTAAGTAAGAAACAGGGCTTTCCCTTAATGTAAAACATTTAATGTAAAGTTTAAAGTTCTAAGGACTTTTTTCTTTTTGTCCTTCTGTCTGAGTTGGCATTATAACATCAGAAAGATGTGTCTGGTCTTTGGAAAGTCAGCAGTTTTCTAGGCTTACCTCACATGACATGAACACATGACTGTATCAACTTTATTTTCTCACCTTACTGTACAATCAAGCACTGTTATGCTCTTATCCTCATCTTATCATCAATAGTACCTTCTACTCTGTACCTCCTGGCAGCACAATTGCACAACCACGACAAGTTATTCTGGGTCCTGCCCATTGTAGCACATAAAAATGCAGCCACTCTCTCTTCTCTTTAAAGGACTACCAGAAACTCAGTAGTTCTTAGAGTGATGAATTGTAGCTAGACACAGTTATATGCTACACAGCCGTACCTGCTCTACTGTTCCCAGACCACTGTAAAGTTCAGAAGCCCTAGGTGGCTGCCATTGCCAAGAATTCCAAAAAGAAAATACTGTGGAAGTCTTTTCTGCCTCTGCGTTTCCAAAATTCCTTGAAATTTATCTAATATCCTTGTGTATTTTAATTGCAAGATTTGGTTTGGGAATGCATGTCTCGTTCACAATGATTCATACCAGGGTCTCTTCCAATTTCAATCCAACTCTTTCTTGTCTCAAAATTTAGAGGCAAGTTGTGCATACGTATTTGTCATTTTTATGTGCACATGAAATTGTGTGTGTGCTAGAAGGGGGTGATAGAGGAGAATGGGAATTAAAACAGCCAGATTCTGCTTTTCTTAATTTTTATTTTTTATGCTTTTACAGTTGTTCCTACTTTTTCTCCCTTTCTGTACCTCTACCCAGCCCCAAGCCAATCCCCATATTGTTGTCTGTGTCCGTGATCGGGCATAAATATTCTTTGGTTAATCCTTTCACCATCTTTCATCAGCTTTTTATCACATATTTATAACCTATACACCTGGGGTTAGAGCCAGATTTATTTATTTACTTTAAAAGAAAAACAAACATTACCATTTCTTTTACTTCCACCTGACATATTCCAAAGTGCAACTCATGTTGCTTCTTCTGGGCTGGACCATGATCTGAGCCAATGTTTTGAAGAAATTATAATCTCATTAATACACACCCAGCAGTATCTTTAGAGTGTTCACCAACACAGGTAAAGTTAGTTGGATGACTTACAGTACCACACTCTGGGATACAAAGCACCATTGGTACATATTTGTTTTACCTAAGTTCTTGTGTGTTTTTGTTTAAGTCCCATAATGAGGTTAAAGTAGTTCGTCTATATTTTTGTCTTTGTGTGTTGTATGTAGAGCTATTTTACAGTCACCTTAAACATGCACAGTCAAATGCACACACCACGAACCAGAGCAGGGTTTTCTAAATTACATCCTTTGAGATTTAAAATCACTGTAAGAATTTAGTATTTTTGGAGGAATTAAAGTTCAAGAAGCAAATACATGTACATATACATACATATATGTATATATAATATACACACACACACACACACAATTAAATCAAAAAACATTATGGCAATGGTTTTCAGCTTTTATAAATACTTCTACAAATATGCACTTTTTATTATTTATTTTTCCATTACAGTTGACATACCACATTATACTACTTTCAGGTGTACACACCAGTGATTAGATGTTCTATAACTTACTAAGTGATCATCTCAATAAATTTTATATCCATCTGACACCATACATAGTTATTATATTATTTGTGATATTCCCTATGCTATACCTTACATCCTCATGACTATTCTCTAATTAGCAATCTGTACTTCTTAATCCCTTCACCTTTTTTAATCTATCCTCCCAGACCCTTCCCATCTGTCAACCATCAAAATGTTTTCTGTATCTGTGAGTCTGTTTTGATTCTGCTTATCTGTTTATTTTTGGTTTTTTTAGATTCAATTGTTGATAGATATGTATTTATTGATATTATATTGTTGATATTTTTTAGTTTTTTACTTCTTCTTCAAGAAGCTTTAGCATTTCACATAATACTGGTTTGATGGCGATGAATTCCTCTAGCTTTTTCTTGTCTGGGAAGATCTTTATCTGTTCTTTGATTCTAAATGATAGCTTTGCTGGGTAGAGTAATCTTGGCTGTAGGTCCTTGCTTTTCATCTCTTTGAATATTTCTTGCCAATGCTTTCTGGCTTGCAAAGTTTCTATTGAGAAATCAGTTTAGAGTATTATGGCACTCTCTTGTAAGTAACTGCTTTTTTCTTGCTGCTTATAATATTCTCTCTTCATCTTTAACATTTTACATTTTAATTATTATGTGTCTTGGTGTGGACATCTTTGGGTCCATCTTGTTAGGGGCTCTCTGCACTTCCTGAACTTGTGTGTCTAGTTCTTTCCCAAAGTTAGGGAAGTTTTCTGTCATTATTTTTTAAATAAGTTTTTAAATTTCTTTTTCTCTCTCTCTTCTCCTTCCAGTAACCTCGTGATGTGAAATTTGGCCCACTTGAAATTGCCCAAGAAGCTGTTCTGATTTGGTGTTTGCTTCTTCCTTATGTTCTAAATTTCTGTTTTGATTCTCAGCCTCATTACTCCATTGATTTCATGTAAATTATTCTTCCTTTCAGTTAGTGTGTCCTTCATGTCTAACTGATTCCTATTTACAGTTTCCACGTTCTGGTTTATACTGATAAAGTTCTATGTTCATCTACTTTGCCCCTAAGTTCATTTATCGTCTTTTTAACCAGTGTTTGACTCTACATCTAGTAGATTGCTTGTTTCCAATTTGTTTAGTCCTTTTTTTCTGGAGTTTTGTTCTGTTCTTTCACCTGAGAAGTTTTGTTTTGTTTTGTTTTGTTTCGTTTTTGCTTTTGTTTTTTGTCTCCTCATCTTGGCTGCCTCCATTTGTTTGATTCTATGCATTAGGCAGAAATGCTACAGCTACATTTCCTGGGCTTGTTAGAGTGACCTAAGTAGTAGGTATCCTGTAGGGTCAAGAGGCACAGCTCCCCCTTTCACCCTAGGTGGGCACATCAGCTGGGCCCTTACCCCCATGTGGGCTGTGTACGACCTCCTGGTGTAGTTCAGCTTTGATTGTTACTGGCGCATCCATGGGAGGAATTTCACCACAATTCAATCGGCTATAAGGAATGTCTGTGACCACCATGGAGGACCAGCCATTCTGAGATCCACCCCAAAGAGCAGTACTTACTTCAGTGGGGTCTGGTGCATACTGAGTTCACCTGTTAAGTAAATCCCTTGTGGGGATGGTGGGGTGATACTTCAACGTGGTCTAAAGTTGTCCATGATGTATGCTGGCTCCGGGGATTCCCAGGAGGTGCAGTCCTAGGTCAGTTGTCATCTCTGTTCTGCCCAGGGCCAACTGGCATGAGCTACAAAGAGATCTGCAGATGGTTGCTACTTGTGCTGGGCTTTGAGGTGCTCAGGAGAAGCCAAGATGAAAACCAAGGCTAGCTGCTGCTAGTGCTGGACCTGGGGCCACTTAACAAGATTTACAGGACATGTGAAGCTCAGATGCTGTTTGAGGGATTTTAGGAAAATCTGAAGAATGACTCAAGCACAGGCCATTCCTATGAAAAAGCTACTGGAATAAGCTAGGGTGGGGTTGAAAGTTGGGTAGGGTAGGGTCTCAGGGAATTACCAGGGTGGGTGAGCTGTGATACTCAGGTTAATGGAGACTCAGATATGGCACCTGTCTGCTGGCTCTGCAGAGGAAATGGGAAAGGGGGACCAGGACTCAGCAAAAGAATAATGGTCTCTAACAGCACTTCTATCTGGAAGAAAGCTGCCTCTCCAGCTTTTGCCCTGATGCCAGACATTTCATTTCTAACCCATTATGACCCTTGTACCTTTCAAGCTGCTCTCCTCGTGCCAGAACTCAGAAGGAGTGATTGTGAGTATGTCTGTGTATGGGACCTTTAAGAGGAATGTCTGGGTCTTCAGAAGCCCTCATCTCATTCTGTCATAATCTCTGCTGCATTTTACAGCCAGCAGTTACAGGGCAGACATGGCACTCTTTCTTCAATCACTTCAGTACCAAGTCACTATTGAATTAAATGGTTTACTACCTTGATTACACACTCCCATAAATGTTCATGAGATAATATTTTTGCTTCCTAAAGAGACTAGTTCATAGCGAGTGAGGTGAATATGTACAAGTAGGCTCATACTTGGAACATATGATATATTACAAATGCATATCTTAGTTTCTTCAGTTTAATCTACTGTTTGCCAGGTATAACTAGAATAGTCAAAATCTGTTGACCACTTTGGAAAGGCTTTGAAACACAAGTGAGTTTTAGCATAGCAAATGAAAACATTTACAACATGCTGAAGACTGCATACTTTTCTATTTCATCTAGAACAGTGAGATATCACTTACAAATTTAAAAAATGAGTTAACTTACTTGTATAATATCAGGTTTCTTTGTTTTTGTTTGTTAGTTAAAAAAATGTACAAAAAAATCATCTCCTATCACATGTCACATTTACTACAATAAAAATAGAGATATAATTTAAGAATAAATGATAGTTCATTAAACTAAATGTATAGCTCTAAAATAGTGTTATAAAAATATACTACCAGGTATTATTTTATCATTTGGGAAGACAACTAGTATAAACTTATTTATAGAACATCATTTTACTGTTAAATCTTAGGACACAGATATAGAATGCCTGATTTTAAAACATTTTAGAGAAAAATGAGAAACAAATACAATTTAAAAAATCTATAAGCATAGATAACAATATAAAGATAAATAGTATTTTAGTAAAAGTTTTATGGGCTAATTCAATGCCTACAAGTTGTTTTTCACCATTTATTCTGCATTGTATTGTACAGAAAAAAATTACAATAGTAATCTGTTCTCCATTTCAAAGCTATACTTTAATTGGAAATCTGTGTTTCTTCTAAATGTATGTAAGTGATCCATGAAGATTTAATATATGTAGAGTAGCAAAAGGAAAGACATGAATATAGAAATTCTATAAATGTTATTTTAAAAAATGGAAAAACAAAACAAATATGATTTTCATAATCCATGTCATATTCATGTATAGTCTAGTTTTATCCAACCAGTCAATTTAGATCCACGCCTACATTGATAACAATTGAATTTATCAAGAATTTAAATTATTTAGTCCTGTGAATGCTGTTATGTCTAATCTGTTCTTTGTTTTAAATAATGAAGACAGAGCATTCATTAGAATGGATCAGTAAGCTTCCACTCATGGTCTGTTAATGTAAGAGATAATTCAGCCTTGTTTTTTAACAGAGCTACACCAAGGTGCTGCTGTTTACATTTAGGAAAATGGTTTATGAGCAATGGTATTTTAAATGCTCTAATTAGGCAGCTCCTAGTCAGCCAATGGTGACACATTACAACCTCAATTAGTATTATCTGAGATTTGAGAATAATTAACAAATGGCTGTTATCAGTATATCTCAGTAACATAAGATAGTGGGATAATATAAGGTATAAATATGAAAAGAATATATTGAAAGTATATAAAAGTAAAAACAGAATGAAAAATGTTACAAAGAAAGTAGTGTTTAATAATAACAAATTATTTACTATTTTTTCTTGTAATCAACTTTGGTTCATATTATTTGGTTATATTATTTATCTACATTTATGAGGTCATCCTGGTAGTAAGTGGCAGTGTCAGGACTTCAACTTAAGTTACTTAGTGTTAAAAATGGTGCTCTAACCTATGATATAAAATTGCTTCTTTGTGCTCTGTTTTTAGGATTTTGAGTGAAATATTCAAATAGTCAAGTAGTCCAACATATGTTAAGTACAATGAATGCAAATTTCTTTTAAACTCTGTGAAAAAGAAATATGTAAGTGTTGATTATTAGGTTGGCACTTATTATGTAGCATTAGAAATTGAAAGTCTTAAAAATAGATTTTCTATGTCAGATATTTTGCATGTTAAAGAGTTTTAACAAAATATATTTAAAAGATACCCTTAAGGATAGTATAAGCTTTTCAAACTGCTAGTTTATTCCAATCTAAATAAACATAATTCGCTCAATGGATATATTATGCATAGTCTATAATTTTAACATATTTTTATGAGTAATAATTTATTGAGAATATTCTATGAGTATGACTTAAATTCTAATCACACTAAAATATGCAAATTTGTGTGGGTAATGAAAATTAATTGTCATCAGGAATGTATTATATGAGAAAATGTATACAATTTATTGTCTAAGGCTGCATGATTACATCTCAAGAGGTAAGTAGTTGTTTACTTATAAAGAGTAAGGCCATAAGACCATAAAGTCAACAATCTTTTAATTTATATTATTATGTCATTGTTGCATCAAAAGACACATGTATCCATTTCAAAATCATTTACTATGAAAAAACAATAACATATTTCTAAATTCAGACACATTATTCTGCAACAAGGAATATGTAGTTCCAAGTTTCGTTGTCAGTAAACTCCACACAATAACATTCTTCTTTACTTCACCCTTATCACTGATTTTTTATAGTTTTATGGATTTTAATACATATATAGATTTGTATGACCACCATCATACCCCAGTTTCACCTGATCTCACATTCATCAGTTCAAATTCTGTGATTAACAAGATTATATCTTTCAGGAAAATTGGTCAAAAGACAATAGAAGAGGGATTGTGTTAAGTGGTCTCTGGATTTTATTTTTACTCATAAATCTTTTCTCCCCACTCTCTTTAAACCAACTTTATATTACTTTAAATATTGCAATAACAGAAACACTGACCATGGCAACAGTTAAAGCAAAAACTAGATCCTTGCTATATCTATAATTGCTACTTTTTTCTTTGCTTCCATGAAAGCCATCCTTGTTTTAAGGACCTTTGCACTAAACCATAAAACTGTAAAAAAACTCTTAACAGATGGCACTTGTTAAAGCAAAACAGAGGCCTAGAGGAATTGATAACCAGACTCTGTTGAGTGTCAGTACATAAAAAAGAAAATTCCAAGCTTCATGAAATGTCAACCCTGCATTTAATGTACATAAAACATAAACACTTAGATTTTAGGCTAATATTTTGTGGTAAGACAAGAAATGTCATTAATCTGTATTCATATATATATATATATTCAAATATTGATGCCACAAATACATATTTTGAGTAAATACTCAAATGCAACTTGTCATTACAACTTGACTATTGACTTTCAACCACAGAGAGTTTTCTTTGGTTCAGAACATCAACATTTCTTGCCCTGCAAAGGTTGCAACTGTAATGCCTGTAGGAATGGCTGCTGTGCTGATGTTACCATCTATATCATTTGCCTGGCTTCAAAAGGTAAGGAACTAATATCAGGAAATGAAATGCTGCAGAAAGCATCTTATGAGTCACAGTATCTTCAATTAAGAACTAAAACATGTCAAGAAGTTTCCCTACTTCATCAGCACAAACTTTGTTATATTGTTACTCTCAATAACCAAAGGTGCATAGCGTCATGTTAGAAATTATAAAACACTACAAAAATACAGAGTGCCAATACTAGCACTTTGTATACTGGAATATTTATTTGTGATTCATTAATGAACATTTTAGAAAAAAACTGGTAAATTTTTCTGCATTCACTGAATTAGAAAATGAACAAATTTTATATCTATCATCTATCTATATCTATATTTCAAATATATATATATATATTTCAAGGGAAAGCATATAAAATAAGTATAAAAAGAAACCACTGCTGTATGCATGCTTAGTATTACATGCAAGGTGAAGGACAATGTTTTGTTTTTACCTAAAGGCACATCCATGTAGTGACTTCAAATTAATCATTATGTGCAGTGAAAATCTTTTTTCACTATGTACATGTAGCTAATTCTGAGAGGCTTCACATGGCACCAAATTATTTTAGGTTACCAAAAAAGGAACAAGTTCAATTATGTGAACTTTTGGCAAAGTTTAAGGTTTTCAGACAGACAATATTATCTGAAATAACCTCCTTATTATATGTGATTATCTATAAAGTTTTATTTTAATTTAAAAGAAGTTTATGCCAGTTTTTCTTCTTAAATTGTAGTGACTGTCCGGGGGATCTCCCTTTGTTTTTTGCCAACAGCATAGTTTATTAATGATCAACTCGTATCTTGATTAAAAGTTCTTTTTTTTAAAGATTTTATTTATATTTAGAGAGAGGGGAAGGGAGGCAGATAGAGAGGGAGAGAAACATCAATGTGCGATTGCCTCTCACGTGCCCTCCGCAGGGGACCTAGCCTGTACCCCAGGCATGTGCCCTGACTGGGAATAGAACTGGTGACCATTTGGTTTGCAGGCTGGCATTCAATCCACTGAGCCCCATGAGCCAGGACTTGCTGAAAAGTTTATATAAACATAAGCAAAGTTCTAGAATAAAGTTAAGGATAGGGTTTAAAGAGTCCTAAGTTTTAGGAAGAAAAATGGTCTTACTGCTTAGAAAACTATAAATGCATAAGAACACACACATTTTGCCTAATACATAGTTTTGTCAAAAATTTGCTCTGCTGAAAAAAAAAGATAAATAGTGAAGTTAAAAAAAGAAATTGTGAAGAACAAACGGCTCCACCAAAGTGTGGAAAGTCATAAGTCTGTGAGAACAATCAGAAAACTTTTAACCAGGGTTTAGTAAAGAAAAGGGTAAGAAGACAGGTTTATTTGCTAAATAATAGCATAGTCAGATCAAGAGGAATGTCTTGAAGAAAAAGTAAAGTATATTAAAGAAAACAGAAAATGTTGTTTCATATAGCATGTAGGAGAGTTTGTAGAATTCATAAAACATTTGTGCAAATGTAAGCATAGTAGGTGCATATAAAATAATTGGAACAAAGTTCTGAATAATAGGGCAATAAAATTAAACCTTAAGGTTAATTTTATTAACCAAGGAAGCTAAAATATGTCTCTCACTCTAATTCATGGAGAACCATGTTTGGATCAGACTTAATTTTTATGACTACATGATTCAGCCATATAGGGAAGTGCTGAATTGCATCGAGTTTATAAATATAAGGACAAAATGGAATGGGTTTCAAGTCCAATCATTTGTGACCTCAACACTGGAATGTTAGAAGCAGATGCAGTTGAGACCCGAGTAAAGAATTAAACAAACAAAATTAAAAACTATCTTAAAACAGGAGGTAATAGACTTATACATTCGAGAGCTCTATGGATTAGTTTTTTACTAGTGCTATAACAAATTAAATTGTTACAAATTTAGTGGATTAAAACATCGCAAAAATATTCTCCTACTGGGCTGGAGGTCAGAAGTACCAAACTGGTTTCACTGGGGTAAAATCAAAATGCCGACAAAGCTATTTTCTTCTGGAGGTTCCGATGAGAGAAGGCATTTCCTTGCTTTTTTCAGCTTCTATGGCTGTCTATATTTCTTTTCTTAGGGGTCTTTCTTCCATCTTCAAAGTGCATCAGTCAAATCTGTATTTCTATAACATTCCCATGGCAGCTAACTCTGACCTTCTTGTACCTTCCTGTGTGGACTCTCATGATTACATCAAATCCACTGGGATAATGGATAATCTCATCATTTCAACATCTTTGACTTAGTCACATTTGCAAAGCCCTTCCCATGCCATGTAAGTGGCATTGGCAAATTCGAGGGATTCCGATGTGGACATATTTGAAAGTGTTTCAATCTACAACGCTCCATTATGTAGAACACACATAGGCATCCTTGTGTGTTCTACATAACACACAAGGTTGTTATGAACTTGTAAGTTCATAATTTTTAATAACTTTATTCAAATTCCTCAGAATTTAATTATACTGTACTACTAAGTCATTGCATTGAACCAGGTTCCTTGAGGAAAAAATAAACACATACTTTTAAAATTTCAAGGTTAAAAAATAGTATTAATCATGAAACTCAGGAAGATATGAACATATTTTAGGAGAAGATTATAGTGACTTAGTATAGTCCTCCAAGATACTTTTTTACATTGCATAACCTTGGAAAGGATGAGGGCTTTTATTTATTCTTTTTCGTTTTTCAATGAATTCAAAGTTTAAGGGGTCAGGAATTACCAGGATAAACTCAAGCACCACAAATGAAAATAGGCAGCTTTTTTCTATTCCTTCCTAATGAATTCCTAATAGCTCTTAGAGAACAAACTAGAGAGAAATCCATAGGGAAAACACTTCAGAGGATGTATCTGAGGTATCAATAGAATAGCTGATGAGGTCAAATTTGGGTTCACCATGAGGACACAGAAAGGACATTACCAATTCTCTCTGCCGTGGTCTTTTCAGATATTTTAATAGAAATGAATCAAGCTTGAATTAATTACTACCAAGTTCTTTAATGCTGTACTCATGACTTCGTAGTATAAGGTCAGCAACTTTCTGAAAGGAGAAGCACACAAATAAACACCATAACTTTTTTGTGTTGTTACTCTGATATCTATTATCCATTGACATTATAGAGTGACATAACAATGACAATAACAACAAAAACAAGTCCCCTTAAAACTGCAGTGGCACGAACAATAAATTGTTTACTTTTCTGGGGTGGTTGGCAAGGCCCTAACCTTTGCTGGGATTGTCCACATGTCTGGGTGTCAATGGATCTATGTAGGCTTTGTCTGAGGACACTGGGGGAACTTGACTCTGGTATTTCTATTCCTTGCCCTCCAGCAGAATAGCCTGAGCATATTCCCAAAGTGATGGCAGAAGAGGCCAAGCAGGAACATGTAAGTACTCCCTCAAGCCTTTTCTAAATGTAATAAATTAATATTTAATTCCCAAATCATGTCTCAAAGCTAAGCCTGGAATCAGAGTGAAAAAGTGCAACAAAGTTATGGGCCATTAATTTAATCAATATAGGAGACCTCAAATCAGGGACACTTGATTATGCAAATTGAAATATTTGCTTTAATATATTTATGCCAAAATGAATTATTAAAATACAAATATTCAAGGAACTGTTTTATAGTCACAAGTATATGGCTGCAGAGTTCATCTCTATTTGGTAAAACATGATCCTCACATTGTGTCTAATGATATATTATCAAATTTAAAAATGGCCTAACAATGTTCATCAATATTATAGGAAGCCATGTGGATATTGAGGATATTAGCAAACCTGATAAATCAAATAAGACTTTTTACTTGCCCATCTGTTTAAAAACAATGTAAATTTAATACAAATTGTTATTTCATTAAAATTAGAGTATTTTGTTTATTGTTGTTTTGCAAATCGTTAAGATTGTTATAGTTTGTATGTTTAAATGAAATCTTTTCAAGGATTTCTAAACTGCATATAATGGAAATTTCAGAGTTTAGTTTTCTGGGGTATTATGATTCTTATGCATTACTTATTTCTACCTGAAATAGTAGTATTTTCTGGTACTTCTGAAAACAAGAGTAATAGGGACAATGCATAGTACTTAGCCCATTACAAGTAGTATCTAAATGCACAGACATTTGTGAGGTTTCTGCCCTCTACCCTTATTTCTTCATTCACCAAAAACATATTAAATGTGTGTCTGATCAAAATTTTGAGCGTAGAGCAAAGAACAAACCAAAGTCCTGCTCATGTGAAATTTATGTTATAGGTGCCTTTCAACCTTTGGGCTAATTTACTCTGTCTGTCTCTGATGTTATTGTACTTTGAAGTTGTCCTACGTGTTCACATGTGTGTGTGTGCATATATGTGCATGAGTGTGTGCTTTTAAACCAAGCCTTAATTCAAATATATGTTTTTGAAATTGGTTTAATTAAATAAAACCATTTGATTTGTCTTAAATTTAATTGTTTTTCAGATACCATGCATTGTTATGTTCGGTAAGTTGCAGAAATTAACTCTTTCAACTTCACGATCATATGTGTGCACATGCACCTGCATGGGATTACTGTGCTTATTACTTGAATGTTATATCCCTTTGTTAAGCAGAAAAAATTGAAAACAATTTCACTTATATGCGTGAAAAGCCTCAGTTTGAAATTAATAAATTAGAACATTAATATTAAAACTAATATATTAGAAAATACAAGTACATTATGTATTCTCCCAGATAATTCATTATTTTCTTATTCTCTTGAAAGTTAGAAGCCAGAATGGGCTGGCTTCTGTAGCATCACTGCATGTTAAACTTACTTCCCTCCACTTACAATTGCTTTATTCCACCATAAAATTATTTGTAAAAGATCATAGAAATGTGGTAGCATTGTGCTGTGCTCTTCACCACAACAACTAACTTACCATGTTTGTCAAAAGGTAGCTAAAAATATATCAATGTTGCTATGATAAAAATATGTCAGTGTATCTGAGAGAATCTTTGCAAACTTCATTATTGTTAAAGCAGTCACAAGATCTATGTATATAACATTTAAGTCCCTTTATGGTCCTTTTCACTCTCTGTGACTATGTTGCTAAGATCTATAACCCTGCTGCTTGGAAACCAACACTTCTGTCTTTTAAATGCTGGGTGAAGATAAATTATCATTGTTCTTTATCAATTAAATAAGGTGTTTTTTAGTTTCTTAAACCTAAGCTCTGACACTTACCTTCGAGGTTGTTTTTTTTTTTATTTATGTTTATTATTATTTTATTTTTTAAACAAGCTTGAGTTTAGGAATGATTTGTTCTGTATTTTTTCTAAAAATTATTCTTTACACAAATACTGGTTTCATGGAAATCCTGTATTATGTTGTATTTTAATGAATAAGTTTGCCTAATGCATTGCACTCAAGAAGGCTGCATTATGGCAGATGCATTCCATTTTTATAATGTCTTTGTTGTGGGATCTGTGCAATTCTTTAAAAGAAATGGGCAGTAAAATAAACTAAACCGTGAAGTCTCCATTACATGATTATTCCTCCAACATCACTGAATCTCTGAGAAGGACTTCATGTAAACATACAGGCTACAACAATCTTCACAATCTGTGAATTAGAAACTATAACTCAAAACCATAGAGATGCTGCAAGGTTGAATAAGATCCATCTCAATAATCTTTGCAAAAACTCCTTCCTTGGGTTCTTTTTGGGAAAAAGAAAGAGTGCCATTTAAATTTATGATGTTATTATGGAGGTCTGAATGTGGGGAGCTGATAACTATATTTAGAAGTTAGTCCTTGAAAGCTAGTCCTTGAATCCCAATCACTGGGAACTTTTTGCAAAGTCATTTCTGTTTTATGCCAAAGAGCCTTCAAATGGTGGGGTATAAAAGCAGTAGATATTAATTATATGTCTTTGGATATTTTTAAGTGCAAATATAATGAGTCCAAGACCAGGTCACAGTGCCCTTTATACATATTAACTGCCACCATTAAAGAAGGGAGATCTTCATACAAATTTCATGTGAAAGCATAGTTGGCCATACACTGTATTTTAACTCAGGTTTTCATATAATTTATCCTATTCCCAGTACAAAAGGATAAGAATAAATCAACTGACAAATCCTTTCAGACACAGAACACAAAGGTATTTTCAAAAGACTTTGTAGCATTATGTGATTAGATAGATAGACATCATATTAGAAAAAGCGAAACTTGAGGCTGGGGAGAGGGCAAGTTTGCTGATAAAAAAAAAGGAAATTATAACTCTGGAAAACAAGTGTGGCAGCTGTCATAGTGTAAAAATAAAATTTCATAAGTAATAAAAGAATACAAGTCCCTAAGATATTCATTGCGAAATGTAGAGCTAGTCAATTAAATCAGTTTTGGTTTCTGAAAATAAAAAATACTTGAAGTAAAAATTTCAAATTAATATATTATTTTTTCTAAAATAAAGTTTTTCACATTTTCAGATATTTAAGCAGTTTTTTTGTCTATTTTAAGTATGCTTCTGTTGACTTTTGAAGTATTCTTTTATTAATGAATCTATTACACTCAGAGTTGCAAATAATAAAGATTGTACCAAGGCGTACAAAGGGATAATGTTCTGAACAGTGAAATGCATTGCTTCACGCTAAGTGAAAGACATGGAAGGTCCAGCATAGCATCTTCTAGAAATACAGAATTTGTTAGATGTGATTGATAACAAAAAGAGAAATTATTACATATTCTCCTAGGGAATTAGGGCATCTGCAGTACAGCCTGAGAGAAAGATAAACAGTTGCAGAGTGTGACAGATTTTTCCTGACAAGCATATAATAAAATGCAAGAAAGTTTGTTGAGGTCAAAAAACCAATACCTCCCTCAACAAAATGAAACAACAGAATAATAGAGAGACTACCATTATTCTACATTTATCTTATTAATTTTCTAATTTTCAAAACCAATTTAACAATCTTTCCCTGGAGGTGAGTACTCAAAGCACACTTGACATCAGGTCCTAAGAACTCCTAGAAGAAGTCTTGAACTTCATTGTAATGGATTCTGAACTGTCTAGCCTCTCAAGGTCATTCATCCTCTTGTTGGGCCTGAAGAATTTATGAATCTGTAAAACTCTAGGTTGATACTGACCTGACCTTTTAGAGCTTGATATCTAAGTGGAGCTACATACTTTCTGGACAGAGCATCTAGATAATGCTAACTCAGTTTATTCGTTTGACAAATCTCATTATGTCAGTAACTTTAAGGGCTTGTGTTTCAATTCATAGGGCACTGAAAATGTTACATTTGGACAAGTGGGCATTTCCTGTTACAAGGCTCTGACAAGTATTCTACATACAAGTCAGTATAGGATGTAATAAAAAAAAAACCCCACAAATTGCAAAAGGTTATATGTAGCAACTTCTGGTCAAGATAGAGGCATTAGGCAGACACAATTCATCTCCTCACAGAACATAAGGAGGAGCACAACCAGTCTCAAAACAAAAAACAACTAGAACTGCCAGAAAGTCGAACTACATGGAAGTCTGACAACTAAGGATTTTAAGAAGAAATACTCATCCAGGTGGATAGGAAGGGCAGCAATTGGAGCCAAAGCAGAGAGGACATGGTGCGGAAGCAGTGTGGTGGTGGCAGTGAGGCAGTGGTGGTGGCTGGTGGAATGGGTGGCCCCACATTCACATGTGGCAGATAAAAACTAGGAGTGAGTTTTTGGAGGGCAAGATGGCTGAGTAGTAAATGGAAGTCACACTGACCTCCTCCCAGGGCCAGTCTGGAATGACAACTAAATTGTGGAGGAATGACAACTAAATTGTGGAGAAATCACCCAGAACAAACAACTGAACAATAGCAAGAGAAAAGCCTTATAACCTCAGACAAACAGAAGAATTGGTTTCAGCACAACCTGACTGGTAAGGAGTGCAGCGGAGATTCGCGAAGGCTTGCTGGGCACCCTCAGATGGCAGTGCCAGAGGGATGTTTAAGCAGCCAGTTAGATCCCCCTAAGAATGAAGTCTAAACCATAAGTGGGGATCCCCAGCCTACAGCACCAGAGCCCAAAATGTACAAAGATAACAGCCAGCTGCGGCTCTCTGCCAGCGATGGGAGGCTGGAAACTGAAAGAGCCATTTAAAGGGCCAACACATACATTTTCATTTGCAGCCACTTACCCTGGGCTCCGGCAAAGGCGGGGGCAGAGTGGGCTAGAGATGCCTGAGGAGAGACTGAGGATAGAGGCTTTGGGAAGAGTCATCCCTCATGCAGCAGCAGCCATCTTGCTCAGGCAAACTTCTCCCCTGAGCAGCGGCAGCCTAAGAGGAAACAATAACCCCACACCCAGGAGAGCCTTTGCCCTGACCCTGTGGTGCTTAAACCTGACTGCTGAGAGCAGAGTGGTAGCCTCAGACAGCAGATCCCTGCAAAGGGGGAGCAGAGTGGACTAGAGATGCTGAGGAAAGACTGGGGACAGAGACTTTGGGGAGCAAACTGAGAAAGTAGTCTCCGGGATCCTGGTGCTGAATCATCCCCCATAAAGCAGCAGTCATCCATCTTACAAAGACCACTTCCCTCCGAGCAGCAGCAGCCTGAGGGGAAACATTAGCCCTGAGCCCAGGAAGGACTCTGCCCCATCCTGTGGTGCTTAAGCCTGACTGCTGAGGGCAGAGTGACTAGATTAACAACTGAAGGAGACAGCCACAGACAGTAGATCTCTGGAAGTCTGGAACAGGCTGCCTAAGGTCAGATGGGGTCAACATCTGACATCACCAGAGGCAGAAAGAAAAAAACAGCAGTAAATACCAGAAGCTGTAGAGATGAAATCCACTGTGGTCTTCTCCATGATTTGCGATATTTTCTTTACTCATAGTTTTAAACATTCATTTCTTATCCATCAAGTTGGCACATATTAAGTCAGTACATTTTGTACTACAGTTTATTCCTCTCCTTTCTTATAATAGTCTTAATCTCCTTATAGTCTTATTAACACTGGTTAATTTGCTGTTTATAGTGGGATTACAGGGGGTAGTTATTTTTGTTGTCATGGGTTTGTTTCCTGAGCTTTGTGGATTTGCTCTGGCAGCCAAACAATGAGAAGACAAAGAAACAACTCTCAATCAAAAGGAAAGGAGGAATCTTCAGAAAGACTACTAAATGAAATAGAGGCAAGTAAGTGATCAGATATTGAGTTCAAAATCATGTTTATAATGAAGCTCAACAAACTCAGTGAGCTCAATGAGAATTACCAAAAACTAAAGGGAAACTACTGCAAACTATATCAGCATGAAAAAGGACATAGAAAGTATCAACAAGAACCAAGAGGAAATGAAGAATATGATTTCAAA
This sequence comes from Mormoops blainvillei, assembly GCA_004026545.1. NCBI lineage: Eukaryota > Metazoa > Chordata > Mammalia > Chiroptera > Mormoopidae > Mormoops > Mormoops blainvillei. The sequence continues at coordinate 194,454 of PVJD01001524.1, forward strand.
CATTTCAAACACTTATATGGAACCATAAACAATCCCAAATAGCTACAGCAATATTGAGAAAGAAAAACAAAGTAGGAGGGATCGCTATACCTGATATCAAACAATACTGCAAGGCCACTGTAATCAAAACAGTCTGGCCCTGGCATAAGAAGAGACACATAGATCAATGGAAAAAAAATAGAGAGCCCAGAAATAAGCCCATGTCTCTGTGGTCAATTGATATTTGACAAAGGGAGCATATGTTTCATATGTCAGAAACATAAAATGGAGTGAAAATATCCTCTTCAGCAAATGGTGTTGGAACATCTTGACAACTACATGCAAACAAATGAAATTCGACCACCAACTTATACCACACAAAAAAATAAACTCAAGGTGGATAAAACACTTAAATATGAGTTGCAACACCATAAAAGTCCTACAGGAGAACATAGGCAGAAAAATCTCAGATATTACATGCAACAATATTTTTACTGATATGTTCCCTAGAACAAGGGACATAAAGGAAAAATAAACAAATGGGACTTCATCAAAGTAAGAAACTTATGCAGAGCTAAAGAAAACATCAGCAAAATGAAAAGGGAACCAACTGAATGGGAAAATATATTTGCCAATGATTCATCTGACTAGGGTTTGATCTCCAAAATATATAAAGAGCTCACATGACTCCACTTTAAGAAGACAAACAACCCAATTAAGAAATGGGCAAAGGACCTGAACAGACACTTCTTCAAGGAGGACATACAGAGGGCCCAGAGACATATAAAATGATGCTCAGCATCACTAGCCATCAGGGAGATGCAAATTAAAACCACAATGAAGGTTACACTAAGTGAAATAAAGAAAGATCCACAGGGACAACAGTGAAAGGAAGGAAGCTGGGGTTCAAATCAATGATCTGGAGCATAAAGAAGAAATAAACAGTCAACCAGTACAGAATGAAGAAACAGGAGTCCAAAAAAAAAAAAAAATGAGGAGAGAATAAGAAGACTCTAAGACATTTCCAAAAGTGCCAATATCTGAATCATAAGGATTCCAGAAGGGGAAGAAGAGGACCAAGAAATTGAAATCTTATTTGAAAAAATAATAAAACATAACTTCTCTAATTTGGTGAAGGAAATAAACATACAGGACCAGAAAGCACAGAGTCTCAAACAAGTTAACTGTGCTATGGGAAAGTATAAATGATGCTTATCTTTTCTTATCATTTGATTAAATGTTAGAAAAATCATATCTAACATTTAATCAAAAAGTAATAAAATGTCTTATGTTAAATAATCTAAATATTTTATATTTATGTATTTTATGATGTTTGTGCTATTTGTTACCTTTTATAACATGTGCAATTTATTGTGACATATCATCTCATCATAAATATCCATATTTATATATAATTTAATAACTTACATTCCATATTTAGTTTTTAATAAACTCCCTAAAATCTGAATTTGACCTTATTCTTAAAGCATTTCAAGTTAACTATTTTAGTCTACCTATAGCTAAAATAGTTTCCATTTTCCTTTTAAATAAGCTTTTTTTAAACATGTAAGTCAAATTTCAAAAAAACATGACCAGAAGGCCATTTTTATTCAATAAATTTTAATGTCTCTGTTCCCCAATACAATGCAATATCTCTTTTATACAGTCACCTAAAAATTGAACCTGTAGTTTCTTATTTCATCTAAGATCAGGAATAGGACTGTCATATATATCACCCCCAACCTGCCTTAGCATAAAGGATAAAGGTTATATCCTCTCAGAAATGAAAATGTCAAATATCAAAGTTAGGTTCAATTATCTCTGGAAAGAGATTTCAACAAATGGGCAATCTATAGTAGTGAAATTTCCATGACAGATTTATGAACACTTCTAGTTTTTAACTATCACTGAAAAGGCATATGATACTGTATACATTTCAAAGGAATAACACAGACAACACATAGGTGGGAAGATGGCGGTGAGTTAGGTGGGTGCTAAACCCTCTTGCTCATGCACCCAGCTGGAACACCTAGCTGATCTGAAGAACTGAGCATTCAGCCAACAAAATTCCAGCTTATCTGAAGTTCGGAAGCCAAAGCTTGCAGAGGACAATAGAAAATGGATGGTAGGGAGGTTTTGTAGGCCGTCGGGAAGGTTCCCGGGTCCTGTGCCAGGGACCATGGCTACTGCAGGAAATTTGGAGGAGAGCCGGCTCAGCAATTGTTTCTTGCCAGCTCCCTCCCCTCCCAAAGCAACGAAGTCACAGACCTGCACCAGTAGAGACCAGGCCACTGGGCAGTGGGAGACACAAGCAGATGGCGCACTGCTGGCTGGGACAATACTAGAGAAATTGGGGAGCTGGGTAACACAAGGAGATGGGAGAAGAGAAGGGCTGTGACTGACCTTGACACAGATAGTCCCAGGACTGGTCAGAGATAGGCTGAGTGAAAATCTTGATGATCGTTAAGAAAGGTCCCCCACAAACAAGGAAAATGCTTTCAGCCTCTGTGCAAGGACCGCTGGTACACTGATGCAGTGGTCAGCCATGACAGAGAAGAAGGAGCGGGGTGGTGCATGGATTGCTCCAAATAAGGGTGCACCAAAGACTGATCAAAGCAGGGAAACTGGGGCCAAAGAGGTAGCATTTAACAGAGAGACTTAGTTTAATAGGGGAGCTAAACTGCCTAAAAAAGACTTTGCACATGCACAATGCCCAAACCTGCAGAGAATGAGGTGGAGAGCTGCAGGTTACTCCCACTCAGTGCACCTTAGACTAGTCATAAAGGACTGCACACTGAGGGGGATCGAAGGCCCTGGCCTGGTGTATAGGACAGTGTGGGTCTTGCAGGGCTCTGAGGCCTGAGCTAGAGGCTGTGAACCAGGGAAAATGCCACACCAGACACTGTCCCCATTCTTGTAGAGCCACAGGAGAGGGGAAAAAAAAAAAGCAAAACAAAGAACAAGCAAGGTAGTTCAACCCCCCTCTGATTATGGCATCAAGGAAGAGAGCTGAATCCTTTTGGTGGGTTTAAAATCAGCAGGAGGTTTTTTCTTTCTTTTTTCCTTTTTTTTTTTTCTTGCAAGTGTAAGACAATAAGACCTGGAGCTGTGAAAAGACCAAAGACAGATCCAGGAGAGATCAGAAGGCTAAAACCAACAACTGAGAAAAAATTTCACTTTTATATCCCTCAGAACTTGCATTTTATTTTTTTTATTTTATTGTTTTGGGTTTTTTTGTTATTTTTAATTATATATATTAATTTTTAAATTTTTCTTCCTTATGTTTAGTTTTCTTTGTTCTGTTTGTTTGATTTCCTTATTTGACTAATTTCCTTATTCTACCTTTCCTGTTACATTTTAATTTCTCTTCTGACACTGAACCCATATTCCAATAACACACCACTGTTGGTCTTTTAATTTTTATTATCTTTATTCAGATTAAATATTGCTTATCTCATTATTGTTATTCCAAATCCCACACAGCACCCTACCCAGGTTTTGGTTTGTTTCTCTATCTTCCTGAGCTTTATTACTGTTGTGGTTAACTTTATTTTCTTCCACACTACCCCAAGTTTCTATCATTCTCACATATCTCATTAATTAACCCCACATAGGAGTTCTGCTTTCTGGGGTCAGCTCACAGTCTCCGCCCCCTCTCCCATGATAAGAGTCTTATCTCTTCACCTTTTATAAAAAGTGGCTACTTGGGTGAATTATCACACTTATTGTGGTACTTCTCCAAGGATCTCCTATCAGTTCCCTACTTATTAGTACTTTAATTCCCATAGAACATTCCCCAACTGTTTTACTCCATTTCAGCTTCATCTTGCCCCTGCTCACATACAAGATAAGGTGGGCGTTGTGAATACCAGGAAACCTGCAGAAGGTAAGAACCCACCAACATAGAAACCACCAAGAGGGAAAGCCCAATTGCAAGAAGAGACAGCACACAAATGGAAGAAAGGGAAACCCTAGAGCATTCAGATAAGGAGATCAAAGAGACCACAACACTGAGTCCCACAGAATTCCAACCAGAGAAGTTCACCCTACAAAGATAGCTGGCAAAGCTGAGCATCAGGAATCACAGAACCAAACAAAAAGAGTCCCTGAAAATGGGGAGACAAAGAAGGAACCAGCAATCAAAAGGAAAAGAAGACTCCCCACTAAAAGAGCTGAATGAAACGGAGGCAAGCAAACTATCAGATATAGAATTCAAAAGAATGGTGATAAAGATGCTCAAGGAACTCACAGACAACTACAAGGAACTGAATGAGAACTACAACAGTATGAAAAATAAACAGAAATCTTAAACAAGGACCAGGAAGATGTGAAAGTAGAATTCCTGAAATAAAAAATACACTAGAAGGAATTACAAGAAGGCTGGATGAAGCCCAAATTAGTGAACTGTAAAACAAGGTAGAAAGAAATACCCAGGTTGAGCAACTGCATGAAAAAAAGACTAAAAAAATATGAAGATACTTTAAGGGAAGTGCAAGACAACATGAAATGTAACAACGCTCAAATCGTAGGAATACTGGAAGGAGAAGAAAAGGAGCAAGGGATAGAAACCCTGTTTCAAAAAATAATAGCAGAACACTTCTAGAACCTGGAGAGGGAAAATACCACACAAGTTCAGGAAGCACAGAGTGTCCCAATCTAGGTGAACCCAAACAGACCTACTCTAAGACACATCATAAATAAAATGCCAAGTTTTAAAGACAAAGAGAGAATCTTAAAAGCAGCAAGAGAGAAACAAGAAGTAATATATAAAGGTACAAAGAAAAGGCTAGCAGCTAAATACTCTACAGAAACACTATAAACCAGAAGGGAATGGCAAGAAATATTCCCAGTAGTGAAAAGCAAAGACCTCCAACCAAGACTACTCTGCCCAGCAAAGCTCTCAATTAAAATGGAAGGAGAAATAAGGAGTTTCTCACATAAAAGAAGGCTGAAAGAATACACCTCTACCAAACCAGCACTGCAAGAGATGTTAAAGGGACTACAATAAGAAGAGGAAGAAAGAGAGAGAGAGAGAGAGGAACATAGGAACAAAGAGGGAAAAATGAATAAGTACCTATCACTAATAACCTTAAATGTTAATGGATTAAATGCTCCAATCAAAAGACATAGGGTAGCTAAATGGATAAAAAAACATGACCCACACATATGCTCCTACAGGAGAACCACCTCAGAAAAAAAGACCTACACAGTCTGAGAGTGAAGGGTTGGAAAAAAATATTCCAAGTAAATGGGCAGGAAAAAAAAAGCTGGGGTAGCAATACTTATATCAGACAAAATAGATTTCAAACAAAAGCCATAAAAAGAGATACAGAAGGACACTACATAATACCCAAGGGAAGGCTCAATCAAGAAGACATAGACATTGTAAATATATATGCACCCAATATAGGAGCACCTGAATATATAAAGAAAATCTTGCAGGACTTCAGGAAAGCTATAGACAGCAACACACTTATGCTAGGAAATTTTAACACCTCACTGTCAAAAATGGATGGATCTTCTAAACAAAATATCAACAAAAATATTGTGGCATTGAACAATGTCCTAGATCAAATGGACTTAACTTATACATATAGAAACTTTCATCCCAAAGAAGCAAAGTACACATTGTTTCCAAATGCACATGGAAGATTTTTGAAGATAGACCACATAACAGGACACAAAACAAGCCTCAAGAAATTCAAGAAAATTGAAATCATATCAAGCATTTTCACAGACCACAAGGACCTGAAACTAGAAACCAACCTCAAGGAAAAATCTCAAAAACACTCAAACTCATGGAGACTGAATACCATGCTATTAAACAATGAATAGTTTAATAATGAGATCAAGCAAGAAATCAAAAACTCTCTGGAAACAAATAAAAATGAGCACAGAACTGTCCGAAACTTATGTGACACAGCAAAGGCAGTTCTGAGAGGGAAGTTCATAGTGAGACAGGCCTACCTGAAAAACACAGAAACATTTCAAATAAAGAGCCTAACACAACATCTATAAGAACTGGAGGAGCAACAGCAAACAAAGCTCAGAGCCATTAGAATGAAGGAAATAACCAAGATCAGAACAGGATTAAATGACATAGAGACTAAGAGAATAATTCAAAGGATCAATAAATTCAGGAGTGTTGTATAGTTTTTGAAAAGATAAACAAAATCAACAATCCTTTAAGCAGGCTCATCAAGAAAACAAGGGAGAGGACCCAAATAAATAAAATCAGAAACAAAAGAGGAGAGATCACAACTGATATTACAGAAATACAAAGGACTATATGAAATTACTACAAAGAACTATATGGCAAGAAATTTGAAAACCTGGGTGAATGGACAAATTCCTGGAAATATATAATCTTCCAGAATGGAATGAAGAAGAAGCAGAAAGCCTGAACAGACTGATAACAGCTGTGAACATTGAAGCAGTAATCAAAAAACTCCCAGCAAACAAAACTCCAGGCCAGATGGTTGGCCAGGAGAATTCTACAAAACGTTTAAGGAAGAGCTAACACCTATCATCTCCTACTATTCCAAAAAATGAAAAAGAAGGAAGACTCCTGAACTCATTTTAGGAAGCCAACATCATCCTAATCCCAAAATCAGATAAAGAAACCCCAAGGAAAGAAAACTACAGGCCAATATCGCTGATGAACATAGATACTAAAATCTTCAATAACGTATTGGCAAACCACATCCAGCAATACGTAAAATGATCATCCACCGTGGTCAAGTGGGATTCATTGCAGGGATGCAAGGATGGTACAGTAGTTGCAAACCAATAAACGTAATACATCACATAAACAAAAGAAAAGACAAAAATCATATGATCATATCAATAGGTGTAAAAAAAAGCATTTGACAAAGTAAAGCACCCATTTTTGTTAAAAACACTCAGCAGACTGGGAGTAGAAGGAGCATACCTCAACATAATAAAGGTCATATATGAGACACCTACGGCCAACATCATACTCAATGGGCAAAAAATAAAATATTTCCCACTAAGATCAGGAACAAGACAAGGGTGTCCACTGTCACCACTTCTATTCATCATAGTATTGGAGGTCCTAACCACAGCAATCAGACAAGAAAAAGAAATAAAAGGCATCCAAATAAGGCTGGAGGAAGTAAAACCATCATTATTTGTAGATGATATGACTGTGTACATAGAAAATCAGGTATACTCCACCAAAAGGCTACTCAACCTAATAAGTGAATTTGGCAAAACAGCAGGGTACAAAGTCAATACTCAAAAAATTAAAGCACTTTTGTACACCAGAACAAAATATCAGAATCAGAAATCAGGGAAAGAGTCCTATTCATGATAGCAACAACAAAAATAAAGTACCCAAGAATAAACCTTACCAAAGAGGTAAAAGACCTATACTCAGAAAACTACACAACACTAAAGAAAGAAATTAAGAAGACACAAATAAATAGAAGCATATACTGTACTCATGGATCAGAAGAATTAACATCATCAAAATGAGCATACTACCCAAAGCTATTTACAGATTCAACACAACCCCTTTAAAATACCAATGACATATTTCACAGATATAGAACAAATAATTCAAAAATTAATATGGAATGCTTAATGACCCCAAATAGCCACAGCAATTTTGAGAAAGAAAAACAAAGTAGGAGGGATCACAATACCTGACATCAAACAATATTATAAGGCTACTGTAATCAAAACAGTCTGGTACTGGCATAAGAAGAGACACATAGATCAATGGAACAGAATAGAAAGCCCAGAAATAAACCCATGTCTCTATGGTCAATTCATATTTGGCAGAGGAGGCAAAGGCATAAAATGGAGAAAAAATAGCCTCTTCAGTAAATGGTGTTAGGACATTTGGACAGAC